>BCKK01000009.1:0-58098 GCA_001600615.1 Dioszegia crocea
GGTCTCATAATCTGTTGTTAGAGCTGTATGATATGCATGAATACCAACAGAGAATGTTCTAGACATCAAGAAGGCGAGAGACGGAACCATATTTCAACACGATGTACATGACATCGACTACGATGGGGATGATGGGAAAAGAACGACTATAGTGTACCCGAGCAGGCAGATGAGCGAGGGAGGCATGAATAGGCGCCACGACAGTTGTGGCCAGGTGGTATAGAGGCGAGCTGGTGGGGTTCATCCGAAAGAAGCGCGTGTTGCATTTAAGTCCGTTCGCATGCGGAACTTTACCTTTTAATCCGCCTTCTGTCCGGGAAGTTACCTTTTAAGCCCCAAGCTGTATAACTAACGCATGTGACCACTTGGAAGCTGGAGCACTTCACCGCGCTCTTTGTAAGGCTTGTAGCTATCTACTGAACATAATTGCATGCATGTAGCTGAAATATTGAACTACTTAGGTACTGAGTCAGGCTTCTACCCTAACTGATCGTTTAGGACGGAATTTTCCACCCAGAAAGACCAATCATGCACTTGGGAAGACAGATATGATGAAAAACTAGCTGACAACCAATCCTTGATACCTCACACCCACTGGAATTACGAGGCAAGGTCTGGCAGGAGGCATAAGGGGGCAGAATGCGGAGGAATGCGGGGTAGATGTCTGCTTCAGAATGCCGTCACAATTGGCATCACACAGATGCACCTTATGAAGAGGCGTCAAACCAACAGATAGATCGTGCGCGTAGATAGACGAGCTCAAGGCTATCTCAGCGGACGCCCGCGTAGAATCTGAGCTGTATAGGGATAGAACTGAGACCGGAGTCGAAGTTTGTGCGAACGACAAAGCAGAGCCCGCCACAAGAGCTACACCGTAGCTACATGCATGAAAACAGCTTCCAGAGGTAGCGTATGATCTGGCAGATAGTATAGCGCAGAAGCGAAGTGTCCACCTCGATGCATGCATGAAGCAGGCAGCCTAAGGCTTAAAAGGTAACTTCCCGGAGAAAGAGTCCGTTAAAAGGCAACTTCCCGGATCCGAACGGACATTAATCAATTATCGGAAAGAAGCAATTCCGCGCTTACAGCACTGGATAAACTTCGGACGGTGTCTCACTTAGCGCCGCCGGATGATCCGCCGCGGGCTATAGATACAGTATGGCTTTATCACTCGGCGATTCGGGACCGAACAGGGATTCACTGAATATGCCTCAGGTGGCAAGTTTGCAGGAATCCATCAACCGCCAGTACTGTGCCCTCGGTCCCGATCTACCGAATGATCCAAAGACATATATCTCGACGCAATGTCTCCCCCACACTCCTTCTACATCCCGCTTTCCCCTCTTTCCCCCGCGAAGAGCCCCGCATAATTGACTCCCTTGCCCCGCGAAGCACCCGATCCCAACGATGGCCTCTACTATCCCTACACTCTCAAACCTCCCCGGCGAGAAAGACGACATTACTCATATCGAGGGCGAGAAAGCAGATGCTTCGCATGAGCAGATCGTTCAGAAGAAATCATCATTCGACAAACTCACATGGTGGCAGACGATCAAAACATTTAAGCGAGCTGTGTTGATATGCGGTGTAGTAGGCATCTCTGCAGCCACCGACGGTAAGTTTAGCGTTGGAGGTACCCGTGTGTACTAGCTGACTTCAAAGGTTATCAAAATCAGCTGAATGGCAGCATCATAGCACATAAGGGTTTCATAGCCCAGATGGCTTTACCCGGCAAGACCGCGCTCGAACCTGCATGGGTGTCATCATTTGGTGGCGCAGGCTCTGGAGGTTCTATCCTTGGTCAATTCGGTATCCAGTATGTCAACGAGTACTTCGGCCGGAAGATTGGCATGTGGACCATGCTCCTGGGTTTGACTGTTGTGAGTCGCAATTTCATAGACGTTAACGGTTTTGGCTGACTTGTGACCAAGGCAAGCATCATCGAAGCTACAGCTCAGCAGTGGTGGGTGTGGACGATCGCCAAAGTCATTGCCGGCGCCTCAGTCGGTGCTGTCCAAGCCACACTCCCACTATACATCAACGAACAAGCTCCTACACAAATTCGAGGCTTCCTCATCGTCGCATACTCCCTATGGTTCACCCTCGGGGGTTTATTGGCATCCATCGGTCTCAAATTCATGCAGGACGCCGATCCTCTTAACTACCGGACGCCTATCTATACTCAATTCGCCATGATCGGCGCCAGCGCCATCATATTTTTCTTCCTTCCCGAGACGCCCTGTACGTGAATAACATTCTATTGTTGGCGGACGTTGCTGACGGCATGTAGGGTGGCTGGTGTCTAAGGGGAAGATGGACCGTGCTGCGAAGGTCTTGCAGTGGAAGTATGGCAAAATACCTGGCTACTCGGTGGAGGAGGAGGTTGCGATTATCGCCGCAACTATCGAGCAACAGAGGATTTGGCGGATCGAGCAAGGGGCCAACGGGCACTGGGGTATGCTCAAGGGATTAAACCTGAAGCGCTTCCTAATCGGATCCTATCCCAAAGTACTTCAACAACTCGTCGGTCTCTCCGTCTTCAGCAACTACTCGGCCTACTTCTTCCAATTGGCGGGCAACACTCAACCCTTCCTCGTCACCATCTGGCTTGGTATCGCCTCCCTCGTATCGGTCTCTGCCGATGCAGCCTTAGTTGACCGTATCGGTCGACGTCGGATGACGTTGATCGGCTTCGGGGGAGCCTGCACCGGGGTCTTCATCATGGCAGTCGTAGGCTGCTTTGACTACGCGAGCAAGGAACTGGGGTCAGTTCTTGTCTTCGCGGGAGTCACGGCCAACTTCTTCAACACCTTCCAGAGTTCGACCTCGTACGCGTACCTCACCGAGATGCCGGAGCAGCGATGGCGTGCCCAAGCCATAGGATGGGGTCTGGCATACTGTAATTGCTACGCCCTCCTCTTCTCTTTCACCGTGCCTTTGATGCTGGCCCAGTGGGTGGTGAAGACCGCCTTCCTCTTTGTCTGTCTCGGGGTTCCGTGAGTGCTGAATGTCTCACTGCCCCATTGTTCGCACCGCTGACGTCAAGGGGCACCATACTTGCGTATTTCATCATGCCGGAGTCCGCCCAGCGGTCCCCTGCCGAAATCGATGAGATGTTTGTCGAGCGCATCAGTCTTCGCAAGTGGCGCGGCCATAAGACCTCAGTAGAGCGGGACCTTGACGATAATCAGAACACTGGGGCCAGTTAGACGGCAAAAGTGCCCAGGTCTGCGTCTAAGATCGGTATACAAAGGTGGAAGAGGGGGAAAGGGGTTTGTAAATTTTAGCTGAATCTCTTTGAGTGGACCCGGAGTGTTCCAAAGACTTGAATATGCAAGTAGATCTTCCTGTTCATGTTGACTGGATCCTTGCCAAATCTGTATTCCGCCCTCGGGTGGACCAAGAACGTCTGCACCTGTCTCCATCAGCAAGGGACAACGTTACTCCTAGTAAAAACACACTTTCAGCTCCTTACACCTTCCGGACACTCCGAAGATCGGCCACCTTGTTTTGACCGAGAGGTAGGCCTTGATTGTCAAACAGTGCTCTCCGAAGGAGTCGAGGGCAATGTCTGGCAAATCGATTATACCGGTCACGCCCGCGTCCAGCAGCGCAATAGGTAATTCGTCTCCCGCGACGATCTCTCCTTCTACCTCGAAGAGCCAACTCAAGGCTACGTTCGCAGTCGATGCGAAATCCTGGAGATTATAATGTTCTCCGGCTGGGAACCGGTAAGGGTCTTCATCCTCTGGAACATAGATTGAAGCTGAGACTCAATATCTACGTGATTTCTACTACGGGAAACCCCGTCAGAGAGCTCACTCCAAACTTAGGGATCTTGACAAAGCCCCCGGGGTCGCAGTCTACTCTCCATGTCCCAGTAGCCATGACATGTTCGAAATCTGCCAAAACAGTGCAGTCCACGCCGCAATCTAAATGCCGGTGACATACTATCACATCTCTGAAGATTCCTGGAAGCCACCACTGATTTTGATCCCCAAGATATGTGGCGGCAGGCCACTGATGGACGCGGGCAGCGAGCACATTTGAGGTGATTCGAAGATGAGGACTCACATTAAATTCCGTCGGTAGCCGGCTTCGCCTTGGCCAGCCAAGTAAGGCGCCACTTAGCCACACCTTAAATCACGACTCTACTTCATCCATAGAATTGGAGGCGCGTCTGACGATCAGCTCGGGCACACAGAGGGACAACCTCAGGGGATGTTCGCGGTCCCACTGCTCATGTCCGCCGCGAGGTCCATGGGAAGATCGAACGACCTCAGAGAGTCGCCGGTTGAATTTTCAGTAGGAACGAATGGAGAGTCGCAGGGGAAAGAAAGGCTGATACTTTGGTAGGCCGGAAGACCATTCCCTGTAGGACCCAGTGAGCCGGGACGAGGATATTTACCCGGCTCGAATCATTCCCATCGATCGCATGTTGTAGTTGAGAACCTGCTCGGCAATCGGTACCGCGGCCCGCCGATCAATCCCACCGATAAAAGGGCTGGCTTCAGGTTTCGGCAGTAAGACGAGTCGCGCAATCTCTTCGTCCGCTGCAGCCGTCGGAGACAGTCTGATCCCCGAGTTCACGTTGGGTGTATATATGACTTTGCATTGGATTGGTATCCGACTGCCCGAGGTGAGAAGCTGCTCCCACCAGGCTGAGGGTCTCATGCTCTCCGTGATGCAGTTTTAGCATTGGACATGTATAGATCTAACGACTGGCAGGCGAGGCGTGGACTTTACCAGGGAGGTAAGAGGGATCGGCAGTTCGGGTCGGACCGAGCCGTTGTAGCTTTGCCTCACTGTGCGGCGCAATGTCCGCCGGGGCTTTTAAGTCAAGTCCTCAATTTGAGCTCCGATTGAGTGTCGCCCATTCCTGACAGCTATTCTGAGATCCGGGCCACCTGAGCTGACGGGCTCATCGGATTTTCGGGACCGGCTCATCGGGGTTTCGGGACCGAGCGGGTCCCGCGGTGCTGGACGCCAAGTCCGTGACTGTCTGTATATTACAGCAGGGATTAGGCGGTCCAACAAGCTGTAATTACCCCCCATATTTCAATCTCCACAATGGCCGCCAATGGTTTCCTGCAAGAGGCGGGTTTATCTGACACCCACAAAGAGCTCTTCAATCTCGGCATGAACGTTCTTGACGCCAACTTCCGCCCGCCTTTACTGTAAGTTGCCAGAGCTTAACAAGCTGATCCCAGATTCGGCAACGCGAAACTGTCTTCCTGGTACTCGATCGGTCTTCTAGCTCGAGATCAGCCTGGAGATGTAGAACGAGCTCGCAAGCTCTTGTCAAATGCACTGCATGAGCAGATACTAGAGCCGGGATTCGAGCAGAATTACGGATCGTAAGTCGCATTTACTGCGCCTCTACTGATGTCCAGCTTCAAGAAGAACATAGTCGAGCCATCTTCATCCGTGCCACACCCCCTCTGGGTAGGAGAGGTGAGCATTTCATGCAGTAAACTCAGGACATAGCTAATTGTCAGATCTACGACTCGTATGGTCAGTTGATCTTGATATACTGATACTGACGACAGATCCCAACAATGCGTGAGTCACCCTCCCACATCTAGAGCTATGTTGACCTGCAAGCTTGTTCTTCACCATGGCAGGCATACAGGTACTCGCTCAATTCTCGGAAAAGCTCGACGCTGGGCTTCAAGAGGGGATCAAGAAGGCCATGCACGTGGCCTGTATTGGTAACGCCAAGCGTCGTGGTGGCTGGCACGGCGATGACATGTGGCCATCGTACACGAACGTATGTCTGTTCTTGGTGGAGCTGACAGTAGCCCTGGTTCTTACGCTGCGTGTGCTCCACCTTCACCGGCCACATGATGGGCGACAAAGAGCTCATCGCCCAAGCTGAGGTTGGTCACTTATACGAGTCCCGCTGATCCTAGGGTTGGGTGGAAGAGGCTGTAGACTTATTTGATCGAGACGACACGCCCGGTGAATTCAACAGCCCCACTTACGCTGGCGTAACCCTCATGGCTCTGGCGCTCGCCAAGTTCTGCCCGCCGGCGTCTGCCATCGCCAAAGTCGCTCCCCGGCTGATGAAGGCTATCTGGGAATCTCAAGGTGGGTCCACAATAGAAAGAAGCTGACGTGTAGCTGAGAGTTATAACCCTTCCTTGAAGAATGTGGCTGGGCCCTGGGACCGGGCGTATGGATACTGCATGACACAAGTGAGCACCGCTCTCGGAATGAGCTGACAGTTAGTACTACGCCACAATCGGTGTCAATATCGCTTCTGTTGTCGGGCTGGAGAATGGTGGGTTCTTCCGTATGCCCCGGTTCTAGTCTCGCTAACTGCCAGCACCCATGCCTAGCCCCCTGAACGGCTCCGAGCACTTCACCGACGCCTGCCTTATCCCCCAACAAATGCTTACCGCTCCTTATACCGAGGCTAGCCTCACCGATGAGATTCGTGCCAAGTTCAAAAAGCTTTACGCTCCCCATCTCTATACTCCCCGATCCACCTTCCCGCCACATGACAAGAATCCCCGAAAGTATACCTTCTGGCTGGAAGAGGGTCTTTCGATTGGTGGGGTGGAATTTGATGAGGATCGCATTGGGGGACCCAAGGGTATTGCGGAGCAGTTCAATCCCGGTGTGATTCAATGGGACTCTGGGAATCATGGAACTGGTTGCGGTTGGCTATCTGTGAGTCATCTAAGAGGGCAGGGCTAACACCAGGTATGGCCCGAGAACGCTTGTACCTCAATAGTAGCATCTGCTGAGGGTCTTACTATCCGCTATCTTCGTCCTACCGATTTCCCCGGAAGCCCAACCTCCAATCGTGTTGCCTTCCGCATTGGCTGCCTTCCTGGTATGCAACTCGGCCACGACGCTCTCGCAGATGGCACCGTCTCTCTCCCCGGTCTTGATCTTAGGATCAGCGGTAATGTCGCCAAATTCGGTCAACGCTCCGTCACCTTCTCGCTCAGGAACACGATGTACGGGGCGTACTTTTACGAGATCGTCTACACGTTCCCAGAGTCATTGCGGGATACTGAGGAGCCGACTTTGGTCCTTGGGGTCAAAAAGACAGAGGTGCCGACTTATCCTTATTTGATGTAGATAGTTAGATCTGTGATTGATCTGGAACATGATCAGTAGTTGACTGAGAATTATTCTGTCCACTTCCGTCGTCCCCAATGCCAGACCACATCAGATACATCAGCACTTTCACCAGTGATAAACTCAGGCCTCATGTAGAACTGGCAGCTTCCGCGCAGTTCCCCCGGTCTCCCTCCACCCCCTCCAATACGCTTCCCACCTCCGCTGAGACGCGTCCTCGGAATTATATCCTGCTTCCACCCCCGAAAGTCCAGCCTTCAGCGGCTTCAGTACCGCAAAATCGGGCCCATTTCTGCGATGGTTTCCCTTGAGCGAGGACACCGAGATCAGCAGCAATCTATGTGTTCCAGAGGTCTGCATACTATGTATCTGGTGCTCTTCGCACTCTGCAATCTATGTTCTAAGGATCCGAGAGAGGACCAGGTGCGGAGAAAATCTTATATGAATACGAAGATGTTTTATAGTGTCTACATGCTAATTCTATAGTACAATTACTCGGGAAGGTCTCATCGTAGGTTCTGTTGACGGGGGGATAGGTCTCGACATCTTGAAGGTCATAGGTGGAAACAGGAGACCAGCAGTGGATCTTGCCCGCCTGCACATACCGTGTGCATGACCAGGCGCCGGCCAGTTTCGAATACACCTCCAGATTGAAGAATCTCGGCAACGCTACCAATGAGCATAACGTCAAGATACACTCCTTCCTCGGCGGCAAGGCGCGCAGTCCGCCTGCGAACGCGAGGCCGGGGTAAACGGACGCTCCAGCAGCGGACGCTAGTCCTCAGGATGAAACGCTGGTCCAACTACTGCGTTACCTCGACGGGGTACACAGGGAGACGGTGAAGAACGTGGCAGGGAGTGTCGGCAGATTCTCTCCGCTGGTGTTCTCTGTCGGTGTTTTGATCGAGACGGAGACTGTGAAGAGGCTAGAGGAATGGCGGCGAGTTGTGTCGGCAGTCGTGTGGGAATGGATGTTGCGAAGGATGTCGTTAGGACTGGTCAGAGCGCGAGCGAGGACGTGGGAAGCGTCAGAGTGGTGAGAGGATGATTAGAGGTTAGAGCTGCTCTTTTAGTAACGACAACAAATATCTTATAACTCATATACATGCAACTCAATCACCCCCCAACCGCTTTCAAAAGACTCATGTCAAGCCAGGTCAGAACGGTATACGAAACCGCAGATTCCTCATTCGATTACTGTCTACTGCCTGATGTGGCTGACAAAGACCACCTATAACAGAAAATTGAACTGGACACACTTGACTTCTGAAAGAGGGGAGCTGACTCAGCGCTATTAGCACAGCTGAAGACAAGATCACACAAACGATACAAGCTCTTCCATTACTTCCAGATCCTTATGATTGACATCTATATGCTCTCACACTTTCAAAGTGTACCTAGGAATCATCCCTTCCAGCCCAAGTCATACTCACGCCATCAAATAATGACCCGCCCCAAGCCAAGAGGGAGTGTAGTATCAATTCCCAGCTTGCCCGCCACACACTCTCCTCCAACGATGTCACCAAGGCAGAGATCGAGCTCAAGGCAGATACCAAGGGAGAGATTGTTGACGGAACTGACCACATCAGCAAAAACTCCAACGAGAGGTAGCTGGAACTCACCCTGGTAGACACCTGCACTCGCCGTCCACCTCGTACTGATCAACTCGGCAACACGTAGTCTCCTTCAACTCTTCTCCATCGGGACAATAAGGTGAGGGAATAGGTTCGACCGGAAGCTCTATTACTGGTCCAGGGATGCCAGTGGGAGTCGGCGATGCACTAGAAGGCGAGAGAGTAGTGGGTGTAGGAGTAGAAGTGGATGACTCGATGTGTGATGTGACCTGTGCAGGTGCTGGAGCAGCGAGTATGGATAGAGCTGTTGGTGCTGCATCGCAGTCGTGGAGCGTTGTAGTTGTGATTTGAGTTTGGATAACGGGTGCGGGAGTCTCAGTCACGGTCGAGGTAATGGTGACAGTCACCACGCCAACCTGATAAGTCAGCAAACCTATGATTGAAGAACATCCCACAAGTGGACATACCGTGACTGGGACTGTGATCACCGTCATAACCTCTGTCTTGGTCGGTGTGGGCTCGGACTCCTCTGCAACAGTTGGGGCAGGAGTCGGCGCCGGCGCACTATCGACAGCTTGGATGCTGATGACTTCGGCATCCTCTGGTGCTGGGGTAGACACGGCATCGACGAGCTCTGCAGTGGGCAAAAGATCGGACTGAGGCACATTGTTGACAACAACAGCCTGTTGTTCCGGAGTAGGTTCGGAGTCGGGGACAGGCTCCGCAGTAGGTTCAGGAGCCGGCACTTCAGGGTCGAGTATTGACTCTGTGGAGGTAGGTGCGTCAATCGGTGGCACGGATTCAGGTGATGGCGTTGGTGTTGGCTCGGCAAGGGGCGCGGAAGGAGGAGCCTCGTTGGGAGTCTCGATGGGAGTAGGTACAGGCTCAGACGTTGTGGTAGTGTGCGCGATGAGTTGAGGAACGGGAATGGGGAAGAAGATTTCCCCATCCTCTGGCTGATCAAGCGGACCGCAAGTCTAACACCATCAGCTGGGCTATACACAGAATGCGCATACAGAAGAGAGCTGGTAAGACTGATGTATGTTACGCTAGCTTGAGTAGCTGGTGGATGTGTGAAGTGAGATGGGATAGATAAAGGCAGTAGAAGTAGACTTACTCCGTCAGGACGTCGATATCGAAGCGGACAGTTGTATGCACCACCTCCATCACAGCGCGGTAAAGTATGAGCCGGGTATAGATCTTCGCGTCCAGAATCACGGATCTGATAAATCAGCATATGTCGGAATTAAGAGCGCAGAGAACTTACCTTCTCCCTGACTCCCTCAAGATCTACTCCGGCGACAAGTCCAGCACCCACGCTGAGTCCCTCCAACCCTCTCCCATCTCTGCCGCGGCCGAACCACATTCCTTCCCTGCTCGCATCTCCCCTCAGACCGTGACCTATACACGCACAGATGCCCACATCAACCGCATCGCCCAAAAGCATCGCGCCGATATCCGCGCAGATGAGCTTGGTAGGTAGAACCAGATCGAGAACGTCATCGAGGGCATCTGTAGCGGGATCGAGGAGGGAGGTAAGGGGAGAGAGCAAGTCATCAAGTAAGCCGTTGTGTAAAGTTGAGCTGGGACGACCGAGGAGTCTGGAGGGTAGACCGAAGATATCGTTATGGGCCGTGTGATCGACAATGTGATCAAGGATGCTGAGTGGCCCGTCGCCGTTGCCGAGTGGTAGACCGCCCAAGGGGGAGCTCGAACCGCTTTGACCAATAGGCCCAGCATTGTCAAATATGCCTAGCGGACCGTTAGACTCCCCGAGACCGAGACCTAGTAGACCGTCGCCGCCATCGAGAAGAGGGTGTCGGCGAAAGGGAAGGGGAACGGAGAGGATAAGAGGAAGGAGCGCAAGTAGGGTAGTGGTCTTGCCGACGGAGGGAAGCATTGTGCAATGATGCTTGGCGAGAGGGGTTGTGGGGGAGTTTGCGGGATGTACGAAAGGGCTATGTGATATGCGCCAAGGAAGGGTGATCAATCGATCGAAAGTATGAAGCGAAGTCGAAGGGGTTGTAGACAAAGGGTGAAGGTGTAGGTGAATAAAAGAGGAAGGGCTAAGAGATTCGCAATCAAGCGGTAGTGAGAACAAAGTGCGGATGAACGAGCGTAAACGTCTCGATCAGAGCAAAGAAGGGAAAGAGAAAAGCGAAATGAAGCAAAGGGGAAGAGGGGAAAGGGAGTTTGAGGGGTTGACAAGAATCGGAACCAGAGGCAGTGATATACGCCATGTTGATGGTCGACTCGAGTCGTCTTGATGTGTTGTTGACTTGTCCCGCCCCGTCCCACCAGCCCGATACTCGACTGACAGCCGCGCGAGTATGTCTCGGAAATTTCGACTCTATTTCGTGAACAGTCGTGGGTGTGTGTTTCGGACGTGGCTGGTTGTCTCGGAATCGACCATGCCGCACCTACTCCGGCGGCAGTGATAGCCTCAGGGTGAGGGACGGAAAAACCTGAGGCGTAAGTATCGTCATCAAGTCTCCGTATAGCAGGCCAATGAGAAGACATCAGCCAGTACCGTTGGCCAAAAGACAATCTTCACATCGACAGACAACTCAGGGTATCTCCATACAACCGCTCTCTCCTTCGCCTCCTTCTTCCACCTCTATTATAATCCCGACATTCCCTCATTCCCAAAGTCCAATGTCTGATTCCAGATGAAAGTTCACAGACATCTCCACTCTCTATTCATCCCTAGAGACCACTCCCTTGCCAATGCCTCCCCCACGCCTACGCTTCAAGATGTAGATCAGGTGATGGGGATCTTGTTGCCCGCCTTGTCTTTCAGCACAACGATATCGCAGGGGATTGAATTGCCAGAGTCCATGTAGGTGAGGATGGTCTGATCAATCGGGTCGACTCTGCTTTGTTAGCTTGATCTCGAAGGTACAATACACCATCCCCTGACGAATGAACGCTCGAGTCCCTTATCTCCGCCGTATCCTCCCGCTTAAATACCACCCAACCCCGACACTGGTCTAGATCACAAGTACTACTCACTTGATATTCATCTTCTCCACCCAAGCCCTGCCCAAAATCACATCAAAGTGCTCCTCCTCGCTGACCATAGTCTGATGCTTCATCGCCTTGCCGGCCACAGTGATGTTGACAAGACCGATAGGCTTGAGACCAGTATATCCAGCAGTGCCCATGGCGAACTACAAGTCAGCAAGTAGTCTCCACTGATGAAATTGCAGAGCTTACCTGCTTGGGAACAAGACCGTGCTTGACGGCGAAGGGTCGAGAGACATAGACGCCTCGGTACCCAGGTTTGAGCAGCATCCGGACTAACATATCAGCTTGACATCGACGCAGGCAAGTGTGACTTACCATTCTTCACATCGCCAACTTGACCTAAAACAGTGCGAACGCCATTTCCGTTTTGGAACTGGTATGTCAGCAAAATACGTCTCGCCAAGCAGAGCTCCACCCTGACCACCAACTCCCTGGACCAGAGAAGCAATCTCATAACTCACCTCAAGCCACTCCCTCTTTTTGACCTCCCACAAAGGCTCCGCGTCATCATCACCCCACTTGCTCCTGTGGCTCTTGGTACTTCTGACGCTCGGCGCAAAGTGGGCATGATTCCTCCTTCCACCTCCCGACTCTGCGTGCTTGGGCTCTTCCGCAGCCGGCTCGGAATGGTCGTTTCCACTATGGCTGGCCTGGGGGAAGTGGTGCTGATCCGAAGAACCCGACACTTGACGGCTGGACTTGTAAGACTCGCCGTTTGACTTAGAGGCAGGTGCAACTGGACCCAGTTCCGTCCCCTTCATTCCAGCAGCTTTGCCGTGTCCGTTGACAAGGCTTTTCGGGGCGTCACCATTCGCGTCGCCGTTGGCTGATTTGGCCTTTGCTGACTTGGGCTTGACAGGCGACTTTGCCTTGTCCTTCAAGGCGGAAGCGGCTGACGGCTGAGATTTGGATTTGGCGGGGGATTCCGGGAGAGAAAAATGGGCGTGGGGGTGAGGAGGGGTGAGATGGAGAGTTGCAGAGGAGGTTGAGGAGGGAGGGAAGCGGGATAGGAAGATCTGAAGATCATCGGCTTTTCTATCAGCTGTGCCCGGGTCAAATAGATCCTCACTCACCATCCTCCAAGCTCCATCGAGATCCTTTAAACTCATACACCAATCCTGCGCCATCTTTCCCTTCCCGTAGCGAAGCAGCGTCTTGCTGTGTCAGACCAGCTTTAGATGCTATTCTAGATAGCAAAGCAGAGTGTTCTTCTCCCTCTGAAAGAGTCAGCCGGCTGTCCGATCTAAGAATCGAGGCAAGACTTACCCTTGTGCTGAATGGCGAATGTTTTTGACGGGGAGTGGATATTGTACAGGAACGACATGGCTGCGGGTCTGTTCAGTCTATACGTAGCTGAGCAGAGATGTAGAGTAGAAGGATAAAGGGTGAGATGAAAATACAATAGGCAACTCAGAGCGGGAAGAGAGTGACGTCAAAGCCGATCCCGCTTTCACAAGTTGCCTCTTCCGGTCAATATTGACATCCCTCTTCATCTCTTCTTCATCCTTCTTATCCTGCTCATATTGTCTTCTGCCTTACAAGGCAAAGGGAGTGACGGTTGGGGTGTTTCTTACAGGTCTACTGCACCTCTGATGGATCAAATGGCCGGCGAGGGCTTTTGAGGGCACGGCGTGGGGCAGGGTCTGACTCTGACGGCTGATGTGCCTCTCTTACCCAGTTAACCATAAACACTGACTTTCATTGACGCCGACAGTTTGCCTCTGCTTCTCATTGGCACTGACAGTCTCCTTAACATGAGGACTACTATCATTCGTACTGGCTGACTCACCAGTTGCTGTGAGTTTTGACATGTGGTGTCTTTCGACAAAGCAGCCGCAAGATTGGGCAATTCCTCATCTCCTCAATGAAGATTATATCAGCGTGTAGTCCCACACTTCTGAAGAGGCTCTTACATGCTGGGCCAGTCTGATCTCAGCTCACCTTTACTGACTATTGAAGGTCTTGCTCGGGATCAAGTGCTGTGGATCGACCATGATCTTACGATGGGGCCAATTTGGGATGTAGTGATGCGGCCTAGAAAAGCAAGTATTCTTGAAGCTAATAACCATCCCCATAGGCCTCACCGATATCTCTGATCGATTTATGACCAGTATCTCACCTCCTTACAGGGCCGTCAACGTATCTTACTCTTCCACCGGCCTTTAGGCGAAGGGAATCGCCATCGTGATCGGTTCCCACGGCTATAGTGGAGCTCTATTGTGGATGTCAACCCCACGTTCCGGGCAGTAATATCCATAGCTTGTACACGATGTGTCAGGAGTCAGGCCTGGCCCAAAATTTTCCCCATATATACGCACGGGCATTGATTTTGGCTGTACATGTTCATCAGCCAAGTACTACTTGAAATCATCACTCTACCTATCAATCATCACCAAGTATACATTCAGCATGAATATAGAACAGATGCGGCAGCTCAGTCGATACTGAACGATAGTGAGTCATATCATCCCTTGCTCGGATATTCAGGTGAAAGGAATTCCCCGACGATGTAATCAAGTTTCTGGTAAACCTTTCACCCCAACCCTTTCACGCAGCTAGTCTGTGTCGAGGCAGTTTGAGTTTCATCTTTGGGCCATTAGGCTCTTACTTGATCGGGGAGGGAATGAGGAGTGTAAGGCGAGACTGAGGGGAATCCATCAAGAAGCAAGGAAGCCAGTTGCGGATGGCTGTCATTTCCGATTTCTGGTTCATTTGGTTTGAGTTGTGGCTGATCATATAGGCTTCTACGCGACTATACACTGAGCGAATCTCATTCTGTCCAGAGATGGAACCTTCCGAAGTGGCAAGGGGATGAAGTGTTGAGGCTTACCGACCCGAAAACGCGGCGGATGCGGTCGCCCTTTACCGTCAACTCGCTGAATTCGAATCGTCGTCAATCAAGCACTGAGGCTCTTGATTGGATGCTCAGTGTATCTGAAGCGTCCGATACCCCTTCGCTGGTTGAACATCTGCGATCCAGATGATCCTCCTCATGACAACTCACAAAATTCAACGTACGTACGATGGGATCACAAGCACCGCGGCATTGAAGCTGACTACTTAGACGTCATAGCGTTACTGTATTAGCGTACCATTCCTTCGAATCCCTTTCCTATCCGTTCAACTGCTCGACCTCTCGCGCCTATTTCACATCCTACCAATCCTTTCACCCCAGCGCCGGACTCGCTCGGGCGCGCGCTCGACACCTCAAGAGTCGGCAATTCGGCATTAAATCCTATCCGCACAGGTCCAGGTAGCTCAGATCCAGCGGGATGGCATAGTGTGAATGTGGGTGAGAGGCGGTCTGTAGGATGGGGGTCGGGGGGATTTGTGTCACTTTGCTGTCAGGTCGAGGTAAGCTCTTTCTCCCTTCTGGTCGCATCTTCTCCCTCTTAGCCAATCGCAACAGAATCGCCATTTGCTACTATCAAAACACGCTAACTCAGCAGCTACTCTCGCTTTTCTGCTGTGAAGGAGAATAACGATGGATAATTTGAGCGCGGGAATCTGGATTTTGTGAGTTTGTGACAATGATTCCACTTAAATTGTGATGCTGATAATGCAGAATTCTGGCATCGTCTCTCTCGCTCGATGCCAATACCCTCCTCATCACCACTCCGCTCTACAGTTCCCACTTCTTATCCTACCTCCCCACCAGCCGATTACCGACCTCCTGCGTGATTGAATTACGCTCAGTCATCGGAACTGGCTATAGACACAACTCAGATGTCCCCTACGGCGTTGGCGTGGTCATTTTGAGCGGCAGATGTTCTGGATATGGAAAGGGCATTGTCGAGGGGAGTTTGGCGACTGGTGGAAAAGCCGGACTTGTGGAGGGACGACAGTGTTGGATTCGGGGTCTTGAGGGATTGCTTGATCAGAGCTACCGTGCTACTGGATAAATGGTGTATTAGCTATGGGTCTCCGCGGAAGGTCCCATGAAGCAAAGTCCCGCTGATCCTGATCGTACCAGAGGCTCATGACGTAGGATGGTAGGGGCTGGATGGGCTGATGAAGCCGGCTGGAAGGTGGCACCTCACTAATTTCATTAGACGTACGATCTGTACACCCATGAAATACAATCACAGCAGTTACAGTTAGTGAGAATTTTTACCTGTGCCGATCCTGCACATGAGCTGACGTACGCTGACGACTAGAGCTCATGGGCAATCCTTCCGAGGCAGCACTAATCCATTCTGCAAATAGTCCATGAAAGATATACTCTACTGATCACGCCCGTCCCTCCTGTTCCCTCTTCAATCTCTCTCCATCAAATTCAATCGAAGATCCTGGTAGCTTCCCTTGCCATATCATCCGCCCGGTACCTACCAAGTTGAGACAGAATCTGGCACTGGTCAGCTTGGTCTAGTAAAGGGCGGAATATCAGGGCCAACTCACACGCAGCTCATGCCTATGACGAAGATGATATTGAGAATGCCGAACGCTTTGGCGGGGATGAATGTGGCCAGTCGTCCGAAAGTCACCACTACCCCAGCTAAATTATCAACTCTGGCCCAAAATTCGTGAGAGTATTACTTCCAGAGCGACACCTACTGAGAGGGAAAGTCCAGGACCACCATGTCTACATCGTCAGTAAATTGGGGTCTATCGATGGGAAAGACCTACAAATTGCCATCGCTTCCACAGTGATTTTCTCGGCTCCTCCCAGAGACTCAATATCGCCCATCCGAGAAAGACGATTAACATCCAGGCTAAATCATCAGCTCACAGCCCTTCAGTCGCCGTGATTACTGCGCAGAGAACGGGTTCCAGACTCACTCGCCATGCCCTGATGATCAGCAACGTCCTTCAGTCCGGGTCAAGCGAAGTAAACTTACAAGTAGTAGGAAAGACAGCAAGACAGAAACCGTGGCGAAGATCCTCGATGACTCAGCGACCGAGGTATTGCCGGGTAGTCCTGATAAGAAGTTCTCCTCTTCCGCTATCGACTGGATGATTTGAGCCAGATTCATCAACACAAGGCTGGGGAAACCAGGTACGCCGACGGAAATGAGATACGAGGGGATCATATCACTGTTGTTTAGCGCTGATGTGCAGGGTGCAGGAAAAAGTACTTACGGAGATGCTTGAGAAGACGTCATATCCTTGTGCATCCATACAGCTAGCTTTAGGAGGCCGACGAAGAAGCCAAGTCCTGGAAAGTCAGCTATCACAGCGCAAGACTGCAGGGGTGAAGACTGACCAGCAAAGATGTAAGAAAAGATCGCCACTGTCAAAGCTCGGCTGACCCCATATTCGATCAGTTCAGATGCTAGGGTACTTCCCACGACTCCAATAAACATCAAGGGGTATACCTCAAGCGCATCGGGCGGGCCAATCTCGGCTAGTGGGCGCGCAATTGTACGGCTACGCCTTCAGCAAAGCTCCAACAAAGACTTACAATGTGTTTTGCATGATGAGCCCCACACACGCCGCCAAGAAGACGTAGATCCAGAACCAGACCTCACAGGCGAGAGGAAGCCAGGCCTGGTCGTGTCAGCTTTTGCCTTTCTTGCAGCTCCTGCCAACTACCAAACTTACTCCAGTATACGGTCCTCCATAGAGTAAAGTTCCGATGATCAAAGTGGCCATAGCTATCGCTGTGACGGGAAACCACACCGCTTCCTTCTGATCGTAAAAGCTGTTCTTGAAGATAGCAGGCCAGCGGTGAGCGCGTCGACAGGTCATGCCAATATTGAAGAGGTAGATGACGATATTTGCGATATAGAATATACATCCTTTTCATCAGTGAGACCCGCACTCAGGACATACCTATAGCATGTTGTCCATTAAAGCTATATGGAATCGTACTGATCACTACCGACAAAGCACCGCAAGCCAAGTTTACGTTGAACCTGAGAAGTAAGTCAGCTGAAAAGAGGAGTGGGAAACTCACATTTGCCATCCCCAATTCTTCGACCACTCGATCCTCTTCAGCCTCCGAAAGTGACCCATCTTATCCTACACCTTCCCAGATAGATATAGAACAAACGAGTGGAGCCGTTATTGATGAAGAGAGATGGTGCCTGCAAGAAACCTTCATCCTCGACGACTGGTCGACTGTGCCTCGAAGCTTGGCGCCTTATCATGACGTTGACCTTACGGCATTTCAGCTGGCCGGTGTGAGTGTGGCACTGTGGCGGAGTATAATCGCTGCTTTGCGATGCGTGTTGGCTGAGATGCTGTTGAGAAAGTGCTCATCACCCAGTCCTGAACTCCAGACGACACCTCACCCGTATGTATTGGCTGATCAAAAGGAAAGGCTTTCAGCGCGAACATTGAGTAAACAAGACCCAACGAGCGGAAGGTGGCACGACATAATTTGTCGATCACACACCTGCAATCTATACTGCCTGCTGCAACCTCTTGGTTGATTGAAACCCTGGAAGATGTTTCATCATAGCCATTATTGGGACTCTGCGACACCTGCCCTCATGACGTAGCTTGACGCCTGTTCGAGACGACTGAAGTTTGGGTGGCGATTATTACTCACCAAATGAGTCTGGCCGTACTGGGGGCATGTGCGTGTGGGCAAGCCGTCTGAATTTAGCACTCGACCAAAGGATCATCTCTGGATCCAACCCGAGCAGTCTTTTGCACCACGACCACGCACAATGTCGCAAACGCTGGCATCGAAAACAAGTACGTAGATGAAATCACATTCCTAACCGTCACATCACGCGGAGATATAGGTGGACAGTGTCTTCCAGGTCTGCTTGATTACTGTCTTTCTCTGGTCAGAAACGAGCCCGAAGGGGATCTGATTCGGACAGCCGAGATATATCAAAATTGGGTCCAAGGACGAGAAAGTCTCAGAATTCAACGGTGAATAATCTCAGCAATCACTGGCCAAAAAGAGCATGATCACTTCTTCTGCTTTGTATAGCTTTCTCGTTGAAGGCCATAGTATAGTCAATATAGCACCTGGGATTCCATTTTACCAGCCCCTCCATCGCGGCCCTGGTGCCACTTACAGACTCCACATCGTGCCTGTGTTTCATCTTGTGTGCCTCCTTTGGACCTTGTCTGTGATGCAATAACCATGACGTTCCACCGATCTCACTTATGTATATGGACACCCTCTTTTCTTTCCACCTACTATCTTTGTCTACTTGCTCTCTTGGACGCAGTGGCAATAGTCCAACATTCCTCACGCCACCCCTTATCTCGGCCCAGAGATCTCATCAAAAACGGCATTTTGCCGATCGAACGTGCGACTCACCCGATATTGGTATGACAACTGAGAGGGTCTTAGAGTCATTACCATAGGACCCGTCAGCCCGCTCCCCCACACACTCGTTGACATAGATCAAAACACTCATTCTACTCAACACCCCTCAGCACCTCCTTACCACCCCTATCAACACCGCCTATTCGGTCCCGCCCATACGACGACCAAAACCTCCGAGATGGCACCGACCATTTCATCCACCCTCCTATCTGCGACTGCGTTCATATCTTCAGCTAGTCCTGCACCGATAGAGATAGACCATACATCCCCTCTACTGCAGCCTAGATCAGGCGCACCGCTATACAACGATCCGACTCTGATACCGGCGAAATATCGCGTCGAGCCTGAAAAGGTTTTCGACTGGGCAAATGCCCATTCACAAGTCCCATTGCGTACAGCGCTTTATCGATCGCCGCCTTCCACCCTGCTGGACGCTCCTACCCGAGCGGCAATGAATATGCCCAATGCCTATACTGCTACAGGTCAGGCGAGAGCTATGAGGGGTCACTCAGACGGTACTGCCGAATTCGACCCTTTACTCCCGGCCTCTTCAGCGTCATCTACCCATTCCGAGGTGACTCCGCTTCTTGCCCCTTCTCCTCAACGCGCCAACACCTCCTTCCTATCTCCTCGACACTCTCTCCATCCCCAGCCCAGCTTTTTGGGTCGGACAACCTCCCGTCCCTCTTCAGCCGGCTCGAATGGCAACATCCTTCGGCGATTCATCGACCGAGCCTCTACTCCCTCTCAGCAACTCTCTCGGCCTACCTTCCCTCCTCCCAGCCTATCAACATACTCTCCTCTTCCCTTCGCTCCGTTGACGCTTCGCGCCAAAGCGGAATTATTCGTCTCCCAAGCATTCTCGGTGTTGTTGTCTACGGTATTCCTAGCTGCGGTGGTCAGCTGGGCTACGTTCATCGAGGTCAAGCAGAAGCTGCCTCAATGGATATGGCCGACTAAGCAAAAGATGTTTCCGTGGGACGATGACAAGTATTGGAGGAAAGAGGGGAGAAAGATCAGCAAGGATCCGAGGGATTATGCTAAGCAGGTTGGGATGGAGATTGAAGAGCAGGTGGTTGAGACGGAGGATGGGTACTATCTCAAGTAAGTCAGAACGTGCAGTAGATCCTTGAGCTGTGATGGAATCGTCCCTCAAAATCCCGAGGTGCTGAGGTCGGTAGGATGGGCTGGAATAATCAGTGTCCAGCGGGTCAATACTACCACTTTGCTCTTTGCTGACACTCAGAATGCACAAAGTCATCGACCCAACCCACAAATTGGATGCTTCGGGCAAACCACCATTCCCGATTCTCATCCTACACGGCCTGTTCCAATCCTCAGGCTCATTCGTCACTTCCGAGGAACGAAGTTTGGCTTTCTGGCTAGCGAGGCAAGGCGGATATTCGGTATATATGGGGAATAACAGAGGGGTGTTTGACATGGGGCATAGGAGTTTTAAGAGGAATGACCCGAGATTTTGGGGTGAGTTTTTGGTCTCTTTCTGGAAACCGTCTTTACGGCTTCTGGTGGAAGTACTGCTCGTGAGGGATCCGCTGGGCTACACGATGAGCGAAATGGCGAATATTGTTGAAGGTGGGAGTAGAGATCAGGATTGGAAAGGAGGGGATCTTGGCTAAAGAAAACACAGGATCAGGATCAGTTGCAGAACATTGCTGACCACTTCAGATTGGACAATTCGCGAATTGGCAATGTACGATTTGCCCGCTTTGGTAGATCACGTCTGCCGCGAGACTGGGCATGACAAGGTACGTCTACCATCCCGTTCTCTGACTCTTTTCGGTCCGGATCTGATATCCAGATCGGCTTTATTGGTCATTCCCAAGGCAACGGCCTAGCCTTCATCTCCCTCTCCCTTGGAATGTGTCCCAATCTCGGCAAGAAGCTCTCAGTCTTCATCGCTCTCGCGCCTGCCGTGTATGCCGGTCCACTCACTACCGGGTTCCCCTTCACGGCGCTCAATCGACTCGAGTGGTCAACCTGGAAACGACTATTTGGCGTGCTGGATTTCATCCCTCTGATGAGGTGGTCATATGATTATGTTCCAGCAAAGATATTCGTAAGTCTTTTTTCAGTCCTAAGTTGTCATCAGCTGATCCTCAGGCCATGCTTGGCTATACCATGTTCGCCTTCCTCTTCTCCTGGACGGATACCAACTGGCTCCATCGCCGCAAAACGAAAATGTTCCGCTTCACCCCTACGCCGGTATCTTCCGCTTCCATCTTCTGGTGGTGTGGAAAGGGCGGGTTTGCCGATCGGAAATGCACGCTGGACGATACGCTGGACCGGTGGTTTGACGGGCGATTCCCACCCTTGTCATTGTACTATGGAGGGAGGGATTACTTGGTGCTCACTGAGCCGCTCTTGGAGAGGCTGGAGAAGAAGGAGCGGGATGTGGAAGTTATAAAGGTGACGAAGCTGGACTTGAGCGAGGTGAGTTTTGATCTAATCTTACTGGCGGGAAGGCGGGGTGGGTAAAGCAGTGGCGGATGCTTAGCGGGAGGGGGAGCTCGGGGGCTCGGGGAGAGAGTTGTATCGGGATGCCTGCATGTCCAGTATTAGAGCCTCGCTGACTTCGTTTAGCATTGTGACTTCTACTGGGCGGCTGAAGCGGTAGAGTGGGCATACGAGTCGATCGTGGATGACATCGAGCGTACACGTCCGAAGACTAAGGAGTTGTAGACTGGCGCAGGCGCCGCACCTAGAGAGTCTTGTTCTAGATGCGTATATACCAAGATGTACAGTACGGCCTTTGTCATTGACTCCTGCAGAGAGGATATTCAGGGGAGGGAATTGGGCGCCTCCGTTCGTCGAACCGGAGGAGCCAAGGCTCGAGCGCAACATGAGTACATACAATTCCACTAAGCAGATACAACATCCCGAGGTTTCCCAGCAAACGCATCCACCAAATGATCAATTACTGCCATAGCTGTTTCCTGAATGATGTCGAGTGAAGCGGCACCGATATGGGGTCTGACAATATCAGCCAGAGAATCAGATGAGCGAGACAGTTAGAAAACTCACGTAGAGATCACGCGAGGATGACCGATAATGTCCGGAAATAAGTCAAGATGAGGAGGTTCAACACTGAACGCATCTATCCCAGCCCCCGCAATCCATCCTTGATTGAGAGCCTTGGCCAGGGCTTCCTCATCCACCACCCCTCCACGCGCTGTGTTGATCAACAGAGCATTCTTTCGCATACTCTGCAACTCCGTCTCGCCGATGATGCCCCGCGTGCTCTCGATGAGTGGGACGTGAAGACTGAGAACGTCGACAGCTCCGACCAATTCGGCGATAGTGGGGATGAGGGAGAATTTGTTGGAGGGGAGGAGGTGTTGCCATCGCTCGAGCATGGCAGGGGACATGTACGGATCGTACACCATGATCTTGCTATCGAAAGCACCGTAGAACATACGACCGACTTCGAAGGCGATGTTACCACCACCTACGAGGCCGAGGGTTTTGCCGGATAGCTGAAAGCCAGACGCCCCGATAGTTTGCTGGACGTGTTCGCCTGCACGGAGCATCCGATCGATACCGGCGATGTTTCGAGAAAGGGCCAGTGCAAGACCAAGCGCTAGCTCAGCAACGGATTTGGCCTACTGTCAGCATCAGACTCAAGAGCAGGAACTTACATTGACTCCAGCCATATTCATACAGACAATACCCCTCTCCGCCAGAGCCTTCACAGCGATCTGGTCCATTCCGACTCCATGCTTGCAGACAAATTTCAGCTGAGATCCGACCAGCTTGACATCTTCCTCCGTGACCGACTCGATGCGACACATCACACCCTCAGCCTGAGTCCGCCAGTGGATGATCTCAGGGTCATCGCAGGTGGTGAGACGGAAGAATTTGCGAGCGTAAGTCTCGGTGGCATCGTCGAGTGGGTATCGAGCGAAGACGCGAGGTTTGTACGTAGTAGCAATTGGGGACATTATTTGCAGCGTAAGATGGGGCGTGTAAGATGACAGCCCGCATGATGACCCGAGTCTGGCGATATATAGATCAGAGAGCTGCACAATGGCCAGCTAGCGGATAGCGGAGGCACGGAGCCTGTCTCCGCCCCGAAGCTCTTAGCCGAGGTTTAGCCGAGGTCCATAGCGGAAGCGCGGTGCGCGGACGGATCACTTGTTGCATCATACCATGTCCGCCAGAGCAACCAGCGAAGTGCAGCAAGGCAGCAGCGCCGACGGCTTGAGAAGCGCTTGCGAGCCATGTCGCAAACGTAAAATTCGAGTCAGTACGCCAAAGAGGGCGGCACTGACAGTGTAGTGCTCAGGCGAAAAACCTATCTGCGCGCAATGCGAGCGAATGTCTAAAACATGCTTGTATCTACCGACCCTATCCAGCTCAAGGTCAGTATGCTTGGCGCAGTCCGGCTAAGCTAGCTGATAGCTAGCTATGTTGCAATGCTTGAAGCCCGCATACACCATTTGGAGGAGAACGAGGACACTCCCGCTGCCTCGACCTCAAGTCTTCCACCTCTCGCCAAGCGCCGACGCCGGCGATCTTCAACAGTCCAGGATTGCGGCCACACTCTGCTCTCTCTCGTAGGCAATGAATCGCAGCCATATCTCCCCTCAAATCAGCAATTATTTCAAGATATACCATCGGAAATCGAAATCCCTTGGATCACTGGCGCAGGCGGGCAAGTGGCTGGGGGAGACCCTGCCTTGGTCGACATTTCCATTCTTCCTGATGCGGAAGCTATCGAAAGGCTGCTCGAGCATTTCAGCTTCTGCACCAACTCAGCATATCCGATCTTCCACATGCCTAGTCTGAGAGCGCAGATGAGCGCGGTGCGTGGTCAGGAGATGACGGCGAGATCAGTTGATGTGGCTTCTGTTCTGCGTGAGTCCATTACCTGTTGAAAGCTGATCGGTAGTTGTCCTTGCAGTCGCATGTATATCTCTTCCTACCCACTCGCCGCTCTATCTCGCATACCGTCACCGGTCATCAGGTAAGCCAAGCGATTGACAGAGCTGACATCAGTATTCTGGGCAGAATCAAAAGCAGTACGCCCTTCATCAACGTCTACTATTATCTGTTGACCATACAGCATGCTGCGAAAGCTCTGGAAGGTTCTGGTCTTCCACAGCTTCAAATCCGCCTCATACAGCTTCTTTACGTTCTATATAGTCCCAATGCCGGTCGTTAGTCTCTAAGCTTGACGCAGCTGACGCCCAGGGGTATGGGACGTTTCTGGCGCTGCTATTCGATCCGCTGTCGATCTTGGACTACACCACGAGTTCCGTCAGCTTGGAAATGCTGTAGTGAATCACCTTGAGTTGGACATGCGAAGGAGACTATTTTGGACGTGAGCACCGGATGTGATTGTGCTGATGTGCCAGCGCATACTGCCTTGATCGAAATCTATCTTTCGCCCTCGGTCGGCCCCCTGGCTTGGCTGACGAGTGGATATCGATATCAGTGAGTGCAAGTATCATCTATGCTGACTATTAGCTACCACTAGAGATAGATGATGCATTCATCACGCCCGGAATGGCCATAGTCGGACCAACATGCACCGTCAAATCTACAGTCCTGCATAACATCCGTATTCGGCGGCTTCAATCAGAAATCCATCATCGTCTTTACACACCATTCGCACTAGCCCCGTCGAAGGAATGGTACATGTCCATGATCGACCGACTTACTGCCTGGCGGAACTCGATGCCAACAGGTACGGGTTTCATATCTCCCGAGTGGCTCAACGTCAATTATCACATCACCATGATGATGCTCCACCGCCCCACCCCTGCAAATCCAACTCCGAGCCTGGATGAGCTCAAATTGGGGTTTTCATCCTCGTCTCAAGTCATGCGAGCCTATAAGGACATGCATCGTACGGGAAAGATCAACTTTAGTAAGCATACCCCTTGAAACAAGACTGACTATAGACTGGTTGGCAATGTACCAGCTACACATTGCAGGCACTACTTATCTGTACATTCTGTGGCAAGCCCACCGATATGGATGGAGTGTGGTCTCTTCTTACGTCGATGCTGTACTTGATGTACAAGTCTGCACTGGCTTGATGGAGGCTTTGAGTGGTGAGTCGGGGCATCGGACTTCTTCCTGACAGATTAGCTCTCACCCCAGGTACCACTGGAATCAGGGATGCCTTCGAGTCTGTATCCGAGAAAATTATTCGACAGCTCAGCACAAGGGGACCTTCTCGCGCTGTGTCTCCATCTCACGATGACGCTTCTACATCCACGCTTCAGGGAAACGATCTCCCTTTCTTGCCCGGCTTCGACACTGACGATATATTCGGCGCAAACCCACTTGAGAACATTCTTCTCAACCCTGTTGGCCTATATTCCATGGAGGACTGGGAGAGAGCAGTTATTTCCGCACTCGGCGGAGCAGACGGATTTCCTGGAATCATTCAGGATTGATCATCTGCAAGATGCATTTGATCTGATTACCATCTTCTCTCCCCTTTTATTGTATGTTGAGATAGCGAGCTCTCTGGGGTTTGTTTCGTTCATCGAGTGAAGTTTAATGTCCATGTCAAGTACGTACGCGCAATGGTTATCAGAACGGTACCGGTCAAAAGGGAAGAATTGAACATCATCAAGCCTGAGCGTCTAGTGTCTGGAGTCTGGACTCTTACCATCTGATCTAGCTTAATCTCTGCAGCAGACACCAACATCCAGCTAAGGGTGAGTACTTAAATAAAGATTCGCAGGAGCAGATTGTATAATGTACAGGTATTTTGCATAATCTTATAGACAGAGACATAAGTATAATCAGCTTCCCCTATCTTCTCCTCTCTCATCCTTCTCCGCCTTTGATTCAGTAATATATACAGCCATACTCCCTTCTCTCAATCCCGCCCCACCTCCCTACTCATCATCATCATCCAATTCGTCCTCCTCCTCTTCGACCGCCGCCTCCTTGATTCCACCCTTGGAACGAAGCTTGTTGGGGTTCTGTGTGGGGATGGGGAGCGGAGTAGAAGTGATTGCGGTGCTAGCGTCGGAAGGTTGGCGAGATGCCGCTCGAGTTTGGCGTTGGGACGGGAAGAGTGATGTACCGGTCGGTCTGATAGCTTTGGCCTTGGCGTTCGACTTCTTGTTGGCTTTGGAAGTAGCGGTTTTGGAAGTCGAAGGGGATTTGGCTAGAGCGGCGACTTCAGCCGATTCATCGTCAGAGATGTCCATGTTGCGACGCTAAGATTATCAGTCCAGTCTCGCAATGCTTAGGTAGATACTCACCTTCCTCCCTCCTGTTCTCGGCCCAGCACCAGACGGCCCAGCATCTACCTCCCTATCATCCATCTGACTACTGAACTGCGAGATCGGATCGGGAGCTTGATGATCTTGAAGGTTGATTGGCCTTAACTTGCCATTACTGATCTTAGCGATGGCGACATTGGTCGAGGAAGGAGTATTCTTGCTGGATCCGGCCTTATTGTTGATGGCTTCATCGTCGAATCGGGCCTTCTTGGCATTACGACCGGTATCGGATTTCTTGGATGTAGAGGCTGATGACCGGGAAGAGGAGCCGGCGGGAGTTTTGGCGGGACCGGCCTGGATTGTCAGTGCAAGAACATCGGGGAAGATTTGCAGGGAAGAGAAACTCACATCGTCGGATCTAGGAGGAGTGGTCAAGTCGGATGAACGCCGTTCAGACCTGCTCGGATCACTTCGCATCGCCTTGATTTCCTTCCGAAGTCGAGTCTCGGACTCTTCGAACTGGATTATCAGTCATAGTCCGAAGCTAAGATGCTGACATACCTTCTGAATCTTATCGTCTGATTTGTCAGCTGTGTCCTCAGATTGGGTGGCGCGAAAGAGCTCACTACAGAGTCGCAATTTCTTATTGAGCGCGTCAAGCTCGATAGCCCTGGTATCTAAATGGGATCAGCATGTCTTCAAAGAGCAAGGTTTATCAAGTCAGACATACAATTTGTCTTCTCAAGCGCGATACGGATAGCTTCTGTGTCTCATCAGCTAAAATTCCAGCTTGACCCGAGACGATGTACGTACCCTCTTCCTCTGTGGTCTGTGCGGTCAGCGCAGCCTTTGTGCAGAATAGAGATTCAAACTTACAAGGCTATCGGTATCATACCGCTTCTTGACCTCACCATGCCTTGCCAACATCATGTTTCGCAGAGTAGCGATATTGTCCTTGAGTTCTCGATTCTCAATTTCAAGATCTGAACCCTTTCCTCCTTTCTGCTTGCTCTTGTCCTGAAAGTTAGCCAGGGGTCGATATGCAGTAGATCTTATCACTCACCGAGGAGGTACTAGGCATATCCCTAATGTAGTCTCTTGCCTCAGCCAGATCAGCTTCCAAGCGGTCTCGCTGGCACAGTCAGCATACGATCCGGAAGACTAACGGGGTGACTTACAGCTTTGACCAAATTCTCAATCGCATCCTTCCTCTCCGCCTCCCCTTCATCCGCGGCAGCTAAGTCCGAGTCCTTCGTTTCGATGGTCTGAATAAGCGCAACCTTCTCCGCTTGGAGCTTTGCGAGCTGGCCGTCAGTGATGTCGAAGGATCTTACTCACCTCTGCCTTGTATGTAGCCCGTTCCGCCTCCGAAATTCCAGGAGAAGATGCTTTCTGTCCGATCAGCTTAGGCCGAGATCAGATCCAGGTTGAACTCACAGGCTTAGCAAGTTCAGTCCGGAGCTGCTCCAGCCCGCTTTCAGCAGCCGCAAGATCCTTCTCGAGACCCTTGACCGTGTTCTGTCTGATCAGTAATCTCCTCATTTTCATACTTTGGAAAAGACTCACCGACTGCGCCTGGACAGCATCCTTGAGCCTTGTCTCACTCGCAGCGAGCAACGCGTCCTTCTCCTTCTCGCGATCCTGCATGGCCTAGGGATCAGCATTGGACATCGTACGGGGAAGGACGAAAGGACATACCTGCAGCTGCATAGCCATCTCCAAATCATCTCCATCATGCGCCTGCTGCGCCTCGACCACCTTCTCCTCCGCCTCCTTCAACTTCTCCTTGAGTTCAGCCACTTCACCCTGTAGGGCAACCACAGCCTGCTGATCCCTCTCAACTCCCGCAGCCTCAGCCGCAACACGCTGGCTGGTCGTCATCTCAGCTTGATCTTTCAGTTCGGTAATTTCTGCTTGGAGACTGATAGATTAGCTTCAATAGAGCAAAGCTTCGGAAATCTCACCTGCTGATTTCCTTCTTTGCCACATCAAGAGACCCCCGCATATCACCTAGCTCAGCTTCATGGCGCTCTTCCTGACCCTCGAGGTCTAGCAGCGCCTGCTCGTCGATCTCGCCTTCGGGATCCAGAACTCCAACCCGGCGCAAGAGAGTGACACCGAGATCAAATCTCTCCTGAGATTGATCGTGTTCCTCTCGTAGGCTTTGGAGATTCTTGGTGACGACGACAAGTCTGAGCATCAGCAGGTGGTAACATATATTCGTACCGAGGAAAGCTTACTCTTTCTTGACTTCTCGACAATCAGACTCAGCAACAAGCCGAGCGGCAGTTGCGACCTCACGCTCAGGGAGTGATTTATGTTGCTGCTCTTGAAGTCTGGTAGTCAGCTCTGAGAATTGTCAAATAAGAGGTATACTTACTCTTGATATCTCTTCCTGGACGTCTCTTCGTCTTCTCGCCACTTGCGAATCGTCTCGGCAAGGGTTTGCTCAAGATCGCGGCTGAGAGTTCAGACGGCAGTACACGAGCAGAGACTCATTGAAACTTACACTCGCTTGGTCGAAAATTGCTCCTTCTTTAGTTGGTGGTCGAGCGCCTGATTCTCCGTTCGCACTGTAGTTTCAGTATGAGCCCAATAAGGGATGTGCAGACTCACGGCTCTTGCATTGTTTCTCCACGTCCAGCAACTCAGCCGTAGCTTCCTTAGCTATAGCAGCCGCATCCCGCGCCCGTTGAATGACTACGGCGTGCTTCCCCAACAGGATGTGATAGGCTGATTTATTAGCCATCCAATGGAGTTTCAATCTGCACCAATGACTCACGAGTCTCACCGCCCAGCATCTCATTATTCTCTTGATTTTCATCACCATCATCGCTTGACACAGGTCCAAATGCCGACTTGACGATATCCGCCGATTCGGCTTTCAAATGCTCGATATCTGCCAAGATTGTCGCAGGAGTCTGAGCGGCTTCCTGAACCTCCTGGAAGTTGTTGTCAATCTTGACAATGCTACTTGATCAGTACAGCACTTTGATCAAGGAGGGAAAGAACTGACTTGGCTTTGAGACTTTCGATCTTCTTCGTCGCTGATGCGATGGTGACCTCCTTACTGGTGCGGAGGCTGCTGATGATATCTTTGCAGGTATTGACGTCGCGCTCGTGCATATCACTTGTCTCCTCTGATGCCTCAAGTCGCGCCTGTAGCTCTAGGATGTCCATTTTCTGCAGGTATCAGCGGAAATCCCTTCCAACTGGGACACAGGCAGGAAAAAAGACTTACACATTGAGCCAGCTCCTCGTCAGCCTTCCTCTTCGCCTCCTCTTGCTCGATAGCACTCTCCACAAAAGTCTTGTGTGGAGGCATCGGCGTGTCATAGCCGCCACGATTGGCGCTGACGGAGGACGACCGGCGATGAGTCGGTAGGACGGGCTCGGCGAACATCTCAGGTTGAATTTGGGACTGCCTCGCCCTCGAAGGAGGTCGAGATTGCGGAGCTCGAGAGTGATAGAGAGGTCGCTCAGAGACGAGAGGCGGGGGAGGTCCAGGTAGGAAGGATTCTGGTGGGGGAGAAGGAGAAAGGGGTCGGACAGTTATGGGCCGGTCTGCGTAGTACTTGGGGGAAGTGTACGGCTCGTTGTGAGAGGGAGTACCGGGTTCAGAGGATGAAGGTGCGGGCGGTAGATCCTGATGAGCTTTGGCGGGAGTACGCCTGACTGGGGACGGCTGAGTCCGAGTGCCGACTGGTGTCTTCGCCCTCATCCGGGAAGCAGTGACGATGTCCTGCGCGTCCTCATCGCGGTCGAAGGAAGGAGCTTGGTGATAAGTCTGTGACTGAGCACGAGCTCGGGGAGTAACGGGAGGAGGGGGAGGTCGAGCAGTGGGGGTGGGGTGGACAGGGTGCTGCTGTTGCTGGCCTTGGTGCGGAACTTGATATGAACGTGGACCGTGATCCTTAAAGGGTAGAGGTGGACCGTTATTGGAGGGTCTGATTCGAGGAGCACCGGATGACGGCTGGGTGGAGGAAGTTGGGAAGCCCAGATTGGCGTGGCTCATCGTGTCTCGGGGAATAGTTGGAGGAGCACCATGGCTGGTCTGAGTACGGCGTTGAGGGGGAGGAACGGAGTTGGGTGGATAATTTTGACGATATTGATCTGCCTGACGAGATTGGGATCGACCTGTAACATCAGCAAGAGACAAATTTGGCACGACTGTATGGCGTCAACCAGGGAGAAGGAAGGCATACCTCGTTCACCCATTACATGATCACGACCCTCTTGGCCCCGGGCCTCGATCCTCGGCCCGACATTGGGCATGTTGAAAGTGTCTGAACGCACAAAGTGACCTCCTGAAGGCTCCATGATCGGTAGAGTACTTGAACAGGGGGGATTCACTAATAGTCCAGTCAGCTTCTGACCTTTGGCTGATGATCCCTTCTCCTCCCGTTCTATCCACATTTTCCGGCGTTCTTACTACATCAATCAAGAGTGCGAGGGAAGAATAATCTACATGACCTGACGCTCATATACTCCTGACTCAGGCATGTACAGGGAAGACAGGAAGGAACGGCACTCGGGTAGGAAAGGGAGGGGACTTACCTGGGTTTCCAGGTTGATTGATCCGAGTGTGAGAGCCCGGGCCTACGTAGCGGATGGCGGGCGCTGAAGTTCGCTGGATGGTAGGATGACTGTGGAATATATGTATGTATATCAGGATATGAGGGGAAGGAGGGAGGAAGGATGAGGTGTGAAGGAGAGAGAGGAGAAGGATGCTATAGCTCAACTTGCGCTCGGACAACCTCCACCAGGAACGCTTACGTCACCTTCATTCCCCACAGTGGGAATGTGGCACTCTGCCTTTACCGTTCACTTGCCTTCTTGCTGGCTCTGTAAGCAAGTCAGCAGTACTGACTATGCCATATAGATCAGGGTACAGCTTAAAAAGAAAAATTGTATATGTGCATTCGGCCAAATTTGTACAACGCACGGCAAAGCCGGCAAAGGCGGGCGGACAATTGGTGGCGTCCCTCCTTGGACTGATCTTCGTAATCTGATGCTTTCAAGTCTATTATAATTCTATTCGCCTTTCTCATATCTATACTTCTATCTTGCTTCGCTACATCGTCATGTTCTTATTATAATTACCCTCGCAAGACACAAGTATACCCTAAGCAGACCCAGCTGGACAGATCAGCTCAAGTTCCACTCGATGAAGTCAGATCCCAGCTGTACTCACTTAGGTTCTTGCCCAGACCCTCAAAAGGGAACTTCCTAGAAGTCACATCACCAGTGTAGGTCCATGGGTTCCAAGCGACCTGTTGCTGCGGATGTCAGTTCGGGATCGACTATTTTGCTGGATGGACGTACCAGATCGATGGAGCCAGACGGGTGCTGTTGCCCGAACTTCTCCACATCCGTCGCCGTATGATCCTCCCCAAAGTTGATACGGACACGCTGTGCTGATGCTTGACTAGCATCACCGCTGAGGAAGTTGTGAGGGGTGAACATCATGGCTGATTGAGCGGTGGTGAAGACGGTCTGAGTTATCAGCTGTTGTTCTTTCCAGTATCCACAGTAAATCCAAACTTACATTGGGCAGATCTCCGGTGTGGGGAGCGTGGTGCATACCAAGGTTGAACCAGGCAACACTAGGATGTCAGCACATATCAAGATAGCCAAGTCTGAATAATAACCCACATATCCTCCTGCTCGAGACTTTCACCATCAAAGTAAGTCCCAAAGTCAATCAAAGGCCGCTCAACATCGTATGCGTTCCAAGGCGAGGTGATGTGGGTCTCGCTATCTTTCTGCCTCAGTCAGCTTATACCCCAAGATCTCATCCAAGCAAAGACTCACGCATTTGGTCACGTAGTAGGCATGTTTGGCAAACTCCTGGCTGTTCTTGAGGTTGGTGGAGTTGGTGACGGTGTTGTACATTCCTCCTCCTCGGCTCGGCATCATCTTGTACCCCCTCTCTTCGCCGTACTTGTTAAGGGCATCCTTGTTGGCAATGATCACCTGCTCCTGAGCGTTGGGTGACCAGTTCTGGTACGTCAGCTGAAACCTCACAAATAGGAGATGAGACAAACCATAGCTCCCTGATCCTCATTCTTGACATCGTACCGAGCGAGCTTCATCGTGCTCTTGGTGACGTTGGACCAAGGATACTTGACCTGTGCTGGCTCGAAGACATGCTTGGTCATGGTGTTGTTGACGCCAGCAATATCAATATCGGCCTTGAAAGAGAGGATGTGGTCGTGCATCGATCCAGAGAGGTTCTCGTGGATGTTGTATCCGTAATCGGTATTGTTGGCGTAGTAGGCCGACTGGATGTAGCCTGAGGCGCGAACAAGGACTTCCATCGTGCCGTCAAGGAAGAAGGTGTAGTCGAATTCGTAATCGTAGCTGACTGTCAGCGACGAATTAGACAAAGAGAAAGGTGTCTCACTTTCCAATAGTGTTGACGACTCGGACAGTCAAAGCGGGGTTCTAGCCATCAGCACCTGACCCAAGAGCATGAAGCGCTAGACTTACCTTGGTGACCGTGACGTAGGTGCCAGTGGTGTGCCTCGACATGGGATAGTTCTGATCCTGCTCGAAGATGGTGATACCGCATCCATGCGTAGTCGCCTCCTCTCCTTCGTGGTATGTCGCCTCCATGCATTGCGCGTAAAGAGGGACATCAAAGCCAGGGACGAGGTTAAAAGCGTATGGGCCGAAGCCGTAGTAAGAGTCGAGATAGCCGATGCCGGACTGAACGGGGTCTTGGCCTAGGTGGGTCAGCAGAAGTCGACAGTACGAGAGGACGCAAACTTACCAGCATAGTGAGCGACAGCTTCCTGGAGACCCAGTTCATACATGACTCTGATAGATCAGCGAAGGTTAAACATAAGACAAACACCACGACATACCGCTCGCCCTTGTACTTGATATCGTAGAAACGGACGCCGGTATCGCGAGTGAAGCTGAGACATCAGCACTGGTCTAGCGTATGGAGCTCAGAAACGTACGTGATGTAAAACTCAAAGTCCATCCACTTGACATACTTCTGCTCAAAGTCCACCTCGAATCGCTGACCCGCCGGCTGGACCTGCTGGGGAGGAGGGAGAGTATCGTACGGCAGCTCAGCGCCAACTTTGTCGGTAGCTGACCAAGCTCCAGGCATGACGGGCTGGAGCTTGATGAATCCCGGTGTGGCGTACGCGGTGCGGAAAGCAGTGACGGAGGGGTAGTAGATACCGGCGTAGTATACCCCGATACAGCTCCACTTGGAAGTATCACGCCCAGTGACATCAAAGCCGAGGTAGAGACCCTGGGGAAGGAGTGTTTGGTCGTCAAAGGCAAAAGTACCGCCTGAGGGGAGGTCGATTTCGGTTGGGTTACGCCAGAACTGAACCCAGTTCAACACCTTGCCGTCCTCGTGCCAGAGTGGATCGATACCCCAGAGTGAAAATTGGGCTTGGAGGTCCGTCATATTTGTGATGGTGGCATGGAGGAGATCATTGACAATATCGACCATTTCCATGGCGGTGTTCCGAATGAAGGGGCCATTAGGAGTTTGGTCGTATACCCTGATTTTGGCATCGGGAGCGGTGGATTGGAAGGTGTTGGGGAAGTACATGGAGGCGTTGGAAATGGGGAGGGGACCAACTTGGAAAGTTTGGACATAGGGTTCGTCGTATTGACCAAAGAGGATACTGGCTAGGGCCCATCGAGGGGGTAGGGGACCATCACCATCGACGTACGCCAGAGCGTCAGTCTTATTGGGGGCGATAGTATCGACGACGAGAATGGTATTGGACCACTCATCGGCATCTTCGACCGAAGTGAGGTTGAGACCGGATTGGGAGTGGAGGTACGCCTTGACGCTGGCGGCCTCTTCGAAAGAGAGGGAGTTCCAGATATTGTGTTTGGGCGCCTGGGTCTGCGGGGCGGCAGAAGAGGGGTTGGTCTGGTGCGTGACTCCTGATGCACCGGCATTTCGGCGGTGGTATGATCCGGGCCGTTTGATAGTGGGAGGTTTGGGCGAAGGGATGGCGAGGGCGAGAGGAAGGAGGAATAGGATTGGAGTGGTCCACATTTTGGCGGATAGCGAGTGAGAAGGTTGGGAGGTATGGGGTGGTCTGACTCATCAGCCACCTCCTGAATATATGGCTCAAACTCCCACTCACTTCCTAGTACGCATCGGCTAGGTATGCCGAAAAATACCGCATGGATTCAGGCACTATCGCAGAGTAACGTAACGTTTCCGCCAAGCCAAACCATATCTTATCGCAAACCCTTCTAGAGCCGACACGGCCGTCCGCGGCAGGAATCCTATTGTCTGCGTCAGTGATGGCTCCGATGTCTGCAGGGGCGGAGACTAGCGGCTAGGAGCGGATATTCGGCTCACGAATTGCGGAAAGGTCGCTTAGTTCTAGCGTCGAAAGACAAGACAATTCCCTCTGATTGTCGGAGTCGGCCGATATCACCTGCCCAGCACAGACCCGCATTCTTATCGTTGGCCTACAGTGACCATCCATAATGAGGGTCACAGTCAGTCCTGCTGAGCTGATGGCGAAGGGATCGTACATATGAAGTGGTGCCATTTTATTGTCTGATGGATCAGCAAATGTCCCTTTAGCGGAATTGACACTCACCTCAAATATCGACTTCGGAACCAGCCAGAACCCAATGCCTTATCAGCACATGTGCCCAGAACGCCATCATACATTCCTCTGCCCTCGGAAGACTCTCGGCTCCGGGTTTAGCGTTCAGGCTCACTGCCGAGTGCTGATCAATCATCCCGATTATCCCGAAAAGGCATTTGCTAGTGAGGCAATTCGACGCTACTCTTATCAGCTGCATTCCCGCCTTGAGTACATCATCCTGAATCACGCAACACACCAATCATAAATCACTCACAAAACTCCTTGACTTCTGACATTTCATTTGGGCCCCTTGATTCCAAATAGCCGAGATAGCCGACTCTGAATCAGCTCTTCATCTGTCCCCTCATCGTCATTCGCATTAATTAATCTTTCCGTTGGATTGTATGCGATCTGCGAGCGGAATTGCGACATGCGGTCACCAAAGTCACCAAAAATGAGCTCTTCTTGTCCGCCTTCGTTCTGTTTCCTACTCGAGGCATTGTGACCTCTTGTTTTTTGGCTTTAAGCTTCTCCCATTCCAGGACCTTGTTCAAGGTATAAGGTTTGCTAGAGATTTCTGTTACAATGAATAGTGATACTCCCATTGTTAGTCCTTTTTGCACCATAAGTGTGTGGTCTCCTAGGTATGTTCGCAATCTGCGAATACCTCACCAGCAGAACGCGCTCGGCCCAAAGACATTTACTCACGGGAAGAATCAACTTTGCCGCTATCACTTGCTATCTCACGAAGCGAGGAGGCCCTAGTACTACCGGATCTTGACTTCTGCTCTTAATATCTTGACTTATGTTTCGCCTGACTTAGCGAACCAAACCTCGGCCTCCTTCTCCACGTTCTTCTCCGTGCAGGACTTGATTTCCAACCCGCCCACCGCTCCGCCTTGACCCCAGAAGTCCTCGAACATACCGATACCGTGATCAGTCACGACACAGCGGCCTACGCCTGTGATATGTGCAGTATATGACTGACCTCCTCCCACCTGCTGAACCTCCTTGGCCTTGATCCATGCTCGCGTAAAAATTGGTCCGTTGACCGGGGATAGAAGTAGGGATCCGCGCAGATCGTGGGCTAGATCTCCCAGGTATATCTGGGCGCCGGGTCGTAAGGGAATTGTATTGCCAGGGTAAGTCTCGAGAAGGTCAGACATTACCCTGCCTAAGGGGTGATCTTCGATTCCCACGACACACAAAGTGCCGTACGCCCCTTCTGTATACGTCCCCCTGATATCTCTGCTTGGGCGGGGGTACTCTAGTGGTTGATGTGGGAGTGAGGGGTTGCGTAGACTCGGAGGCATGAACACCTTCTCCCAGTCCACACGCTCCTGGATGCAGAGTAGATCGTCTAGAAGCATCTTGTACACGGTGTCGAGCGCATCTGCGCCAAAGGTTGTGTCGTTGCAGAAGATAGCGAGGGCGATGTTGTCGTCAGGCAGCCGGTACACAAACGAGTAATGTCCCGGTAGACTACCTGTGTGGCCAACGATCCGATGGCCCCGATAAAAATCCACGTGTTGGCCTATCCCATAGAACATTTGGCTGGAGGAGCGGTGGGATGATTGCACGGGTCCGAAGGCTGTTCGAGGCCTATTGAGCTCATCCAATAAAGCTTTGGGGAGGATTTGGGGGTCTAAAGACTCTCTAAGCCAGAGCAACTAAACGATTAGCTCGCCAAATCATAGCATTCTCGAGCGCAATGTAAGAATGCCGACAGCGGGAACATACGATATCGTCGCCCGTGGTCCAGGCACCTCCTGCGGCAGCCAAGAACAGCCCATCACCATGGTTCCAGAACCTGGTCTGTCCCAATTCACCAACATCCCCCGGCCCGGTTTGATCATAGTGAATAAACCCTTCAACTCGCCTCTTCGAAGCTGAGGCTTTCTCATGCTCAAAATGCGTATTTGTCATCCCTAGCGGATCCAGGATGTGTCGCTTAACGAAGTCGTGGTACGTCATTCCCGACAGCTGTGAGACTAATTCGCCAATAAGGATAAAGCTGGCATTGGAATAGATAGCGCTCCGGCGGAAAGCGCTAGCAGGGCGATGATATCGCATTCGGTAGACAATAGCGGCAGGGGTATCATCAGCGAAGCTGAAGAAATACCGTCAGCGTGTGGACTTCCTCCATTAGAAACGCTCATCCCCATGCAGCATTGTTGACAGGTAGCCCTAGGCGCATAGCTACTGGGTTAGCCGATGTGATGAAGAAGAACAGGTGCAAGTACTCACAGAGAGCGTCTTCGATATCGGCGTTCTCCTGAACTTCCTTATCCATTACCTCCCACTCCGGCAAGATCGCTTTGATCTTTGTATTCCAGGCCAGCCTTTCGCCATTTTTCAGTCTGATCCCTTGTGCGATCAGTAAGCCAATGCTGACAGATGCGAAGACCTTCGAGCAGGAGGCTATGGAGTGCTGAGACTGCGATCATAAGCTCTCAGCAAAAGGGGAAAATGAGCACGTACATCTGCCAACCAAGGAGATCCGGCAAAATCCCTGATGCCAAGGGCAGTCACGCTTGACTCCCAGCTGCCCTGGATCTGGCGGACGACCGAGATGCACATCCCGGGTATTTTGTACTTCGCCATTAGGGTTTCTATGGCCCGCAGATTGTCGGGAGAAATGCTATACGGCATCCCGACCTCGGACTGATCGTTTGGCGTCAAATCTGTCATGTTCGTCCTTACTTCGGTTTCTGATTGGATTGTGCGCTGTTTATCCTGCGGTGAAGATGTCGTAATGAGGCAGAAACCGCTATCAAGTATAGCTAGCGGTAGTCTGGAGCTTGTTCTGGCGGGATCGAAGCTCCGAGTCCATTGGACGCAGACAGGGAGATGCAGTAGCAATGGTCGCTGTCTCACCAGTAGGCGCGGTGTCACCTCGAAAGTCCCGTCGAAACTGGATCTAGAGTGGAACTGGGATAGTCCTTTGGAGACTTTCGCAAACAGACTTTGCTCTTTGTATGTACGAGTACGTGCACAACCAATAAACCCGCTGTGTAACTATGCACAGCCACTGTCACGCAGGACGCTGTACGGGGACCCCGTACCTTATTTGGTCCTCGGCTACACACACACACACACACACATATATCACGTGACACATAGACCCATGCCCAAACTTAGACCCATCTTCGGTCAGAGCTCGATCAGAGACTCTGGGGCACAATCAAGGTCTTCCGCGCAGCTTCAGCTCCTCATCAGTACGAGGACGAGGGTCAGGGGTTACCTCAGGGTGATTGAGTTGCATTTGTGGGTGGGTGAGTGAGTTGCATTTGTGCTATGTAGTAGGTACTTGGGTTTGCTACTAGTTAGCCTCTCTCACCCCCGTCTACCACCCTGCTTCCCAAGTCTTCGCCCTCGCTCTCACCAGTCCCAGTGACATCCTTCTCATCATGTACTCCCAGGTCCCGCTCGAAACCGCCTTCTTCCATTCCTCCATCCTCTTCACCGTCTCCGTCTCTATCAGCCCGTCCGCCGAGAAGACCAAAGGGGAGAATCTTCCCAGCCCGCCAGGTTGCGCCCTGACCGTCTCCCTGTGCACCGAGTTGAGATAGCGCTGTAGTTGGACCAGCGTCTTATCCCACGGACTTGCGTCCTCCTCGGGCCCGGCAGTCAGCCCTCCTCGAGTCCGTCCCGTAGACTTATGCACCTTATCAAATAGGGGGTTTAGGGGTCACAGTTCGAACAGTCAGGCTACATGAATACAAACGCTACGTGGTACAGGACATATTGTAGACCTAATGCAGTGAGCAAGACGCTATTATGGGTAAATTGCTGGGACGCCGGCGACATGACTTTTATCCACTCCGCTGCGCCTACTCCACCCAAACCATGACTTCCCTGACTCCCCCTCACCTAATTCTGACCAGAGCTTATACCACCAAGCTCCGCCCCACCACCTCTCCAGGCCTGAAAGTCAACACCTCCAAAACCGTCCTCGTCTCCCTCTGAGCCAGAATCACCACCCTATCATCCCTACACCCAATCCGCCAGATTGAGGTACACGGTTTAGTCAACTCCCGGATGAATGCGCCCGTCCGTATATCCCAGAGCTTGACCCGCCCGTCCATCCCGCCCGAAATAACAAATCGGTCGTCGAATTGAAGGCAGGTGACGCTGTTGTCGTGTGCGCATAGCCGGTGAAGACATTCGTATGTTGATAGATCAAAGACGATTACGCGCCCGTCCGAGCCGCCAGTGAGGAGTCGGTCGCCTATGAGTTGGATTTGACCGACGAGGGAGGTGTGGCCTTGGAGGAGGGCGAGGCAGTCACTGATGGGTCAGTGGTATTCTGGTAAATGAGACGGAAAGACATACCCAGTAGCCGCGCTCCAGACTCTGACTGTTGAGTCCAAAGATCCAGTAATGATCCTTTCGCCGTCAAACGCGCAAGAGTAGATTTGGTGATAGTGACCATGTAGGACGTGTACACATTCTCCAGTGTCGACATTCCAGACCTGATTTATTAGCTTGACTCGAGCCACGCAGATCGAATCGTCTCGTCGAACTCAATCAGCGAAGCCTCCCTTGACACTATCTCCTACGCTCCAGAATTCCCACAATCGCTCGAATACACCCTTGGACTGAACCAAAACTCACTCTGGCGGTATTGTCATAACTTCCCGAGACCGCCATATTCCCAGCAATCTCCACGCATCTCACACTGCCCGTATGTCCCACCAATTGCCGAAGCAAGACACCCTTGTGAATATCCCAGACTCGGAGGGAATTATCGCGGGATCCGGAAATTGCAATAGGGCGTCGGTCGAGGACTTTGAGACAGCGGATAGTGGAGTTGTGGCCTGATAAGGAGTGTACACATGCTCTGAGAGTGTTAGCGGGGATCATGAATGATTTTCGAGGTCCAGGGGCAGGAATTATAAATTGGTAACGGATGGTTCAAGTTGAGAAACGCAAACTTACCCAGTGTCCACATCCCATACTTTCACCTGCCGGTCACATCCCCCACTGACGACCAAATGTCTTGCCCCCATCCCACTCGACGACCATCCTCTCGCTGATCCACAAATATCACTACTCCTCATTCGTTTCGCCGGATAAATCGGCGCGTCGCCCTTCCTCGATCGATTGTACTGCCCGCCCGGGCCACCAGAACTGCCGGAACGATGTACGCCAGGGAAAGAGGAAGGTGGGATCGGCGGCTGTGATGACGTTGATGACGTAGCGCCGAAATGAGTCGGGCCAAAAGCGTACCTCGAGCTCGAACTAGATGGGTTTGAAGAGTCGAAAGGAGGTGTAGAAGTGGGATCGAATCCGACTGAGGGGGGACCAGACGTATATGCCGATTCTGACATTTCGGTGTTGGTCTCGTCCCGACGTGGAGAGCTCTCGCTTATTCTCCGAGTCGAAGATAGTCCGAATTGAGAACTGGTAAGATGTGGGACATCACGTCGTGTAAATCCGGCCGGATATCGGGATGACGCATCATCGTAATCGTCATCTCCCGGCTCTGGGATCGCTGGGGATACCAATACCAACGTCCAGACTCCCCTTTCGTGCCCGACTAGCGAATGTCGGAAACGGGCATTATGAGCGTCAAAGATGTGGATCCGGGAATTCGCCATACCGACGATCATGTGGTGGTTGTTGATGGCCAATGAAGTTACGACGCCATCATCTTCTGATATCGCGATGAATTGCTTGAGTACCCTGCCGCCCTGGAGCCAATTCCGTTCTGTTGTTTCAGCAATGTATCTGAATGAGAGGGCTTGTTGGCTTACGGGTCTGATAGGCATCCTTAAACTGAGCTTTGAAGCCCGGATCTTGACGTCCGAAATCTCGCAAAGAGGGATGCGGACCCAGAGGCATTGACTGCGGGACGTAGTACTCCGGCTCGGGCTCGGATTCGTGGCTCGGATCTGGTCCCACCACCTCGGCCCGACTCGGACCAGATTCAACAATTGCTGGGCTATCTTCCCCTTGTCCCCCTCTGACTCCGCGTACGCCTAGACCAATACCCGCATCTGCACCCCATATCGGTTGATCCAAACCCCAAGCGGGTCCACCCGCAAGTGGTGCGCCCAGACTCCACCGGCTGTTGGATCGACGGCTCGATAGGGGGGTAACGATCGGGGTGAAGCGGTGCCAGAGGCACATATCTTTCCAGGTCTGCTCGTCCTGCAGTAGACGGTACCAATGCCGAGAGACCTGAGCGGCTTGGGTGAGGGTGTGAGCATCCGTTATCTCCAAGTCAGCTAACGGTTTTTGGCAATTTATAGAGTCAGAATTAGACTTACAAAGCTCATACAGTGTAGCGCAAGCTCTCCAGGTAAATCCCGCAGAAAGTCCCGCCTCATCCTTGGTTCGATTTTTCGGGATACAATCAGAGCCTCGTTCAGCCGGAGCGATGGGACAAGTAGGGAGAGGAAAGCATATCTCTGGGATGGGGTGAATGTTTGAAAGTGATCAATCAGTGATTGAGGATCTGTATCATTAGCGATGGGCCCATATTGCCGACCGTACATGCAGCCGACGAGACCATCAACTCACCCATCATTGATCCAAGTCTAACACCCTCAACATCCATGCCGGCGGATCGATCAGATCTCTCATCGCCATCCCAAAGACTACGCATTCCATCTTCCAAGTCTTGCCTATCCCGCCCTTGCCCAAAGCTTGGCCCGCCGATTCCGTCCCTCTCCTCCCATAAACGCCTGGATGACGCTCGCCCCGGACTCGGAGCAGGAGTCAAGGGCGCTGCAGTCTGCTGAAGCATCGCCGAGACATCTGTTGACATCCCGGCCTCGGATATGGAGCCGGACGGGGTGGGCGGAGGGAATGGTGTGAGGTAGGCGGAGGGATGGTGTTGATGTGTAAGCGACAATGATCCCGGCTGAGCTTTCCGAGGGACAGGTTGAAGAGGCGACTCCTGAGCCGATACACTTTCCAGATATGAGGCTAGCGAGCCAGTTGACCAGGACGAGTCATGGCTGCTCATATCGCAGAAGCCGGTAGGTTGTGTGGATAGATGGATAGATGGCGAGATTTGTGATCGTTCCGCCGGAAGCCTGTTTTGTGCCCGTGTTTTCCTTCTTACCGCCCAGGGAACCTAGTGGCCCAGTGTTTCAGGCACTCTCCTGGACAGAACTATGTCGCCCTCGCCGGATTGATGGTGCAGACAATGGAGTAGAGATGTGTAGTACAAACAACAAAACACATGTCCGAGCGATGTTCAGATCTCAGATCTCCCCGCTAAAACCACGTGGCATCAGAAAGCCCTCAGATCAGATGGATGCAGCATGCCATGCCATAGTCTTTGCCTCTGTTGTGACTAATCTGTGTAGTCAATGATGGGGCTGAGCGTGCCACTTCAGGTAGGGGATACCGGTAGACTAGACCAGAAGGTCCAAAAAAAGGAGAAAGCCGCGTCAGAAGCTAGAGATGCATCTCGGACCTCGACTGACGGCCTCTCTTTAGCTGACTTCTTACTCTTTCCACCTTTCGCTTGAGCTCTAATTAGACTTCGCCCACTTTGGCGCCTCATCCTTGCCGTCATCCTCGAGCTTCTCTCCTTCCTTCTTGGTCCCATGAACCGACCTGGGGTCGTGCTCGGCCGGAGCGTATACGGTGTAAAGAGTAAGAGGGGTAGGTCCGGTGTTGATAACTGTAATGTCAGAGAACCTAGACTATGTACAGACTGTTCACTCACAGTTGTGCTTCACTCCCTGAGGAACGATAACCAAGTCGCCCGCCTCGACATCTTGCTTCTCTCCACCTACAACGGCTTGAGCCTTGCCGGCGGTGAAGAACAGATGCTGGTCGACATGGTGGACCTATTAGATGAGTATCGGCCACGACATTAGGAAGCGGACCACCCAACTTACCTCTTCACCAATATCACCGCCTGCAGGAATGTTCATCAACACAAGCTGACTGCTCCTTCCTGTCCATACGACACGTCGGAACTTGTCAACCTCAGAGCTCTTCGCGGAGATGTTCTGGATATAGACCATCTTGTCCGCGGGGGGCTTGGAAGGGGTGCCGCTAGTGGGCAGAGGAGTCTGTTCCATTGACGAAGGCATTGTTGGTCCTGAGGAAGTGTGTGAGGTGTAGCGGATGTGCGAGGTGGGTCTGGGGATGTAGGTGCGTGGGAGAGCAACCCGGGTTAGACGATTGATGGAGCGAATTGCAGTTGACATGTATGGCGAAGGAGGGAAGATGGCGGGGCTGATGGGCTGTATATATAGCAGGCTGGAGATCGATCTTGGGGTCAAGGGAGTAGTGGACGCATCGGCTACTATTGCCACCGAGTGATGACGTACTAGTCGATCGCCACTTACGTTACCTCTCCCTCTCCTACTCTATCTGCGAGAGTACTGTAGTGCGACATCGATTGAAGTGAACATTGCAGCAATACATAGACATACAAAGTCTACAAGCTGTCACTCATCGCCTGCCACTTGGCCCCAGCTTGACGCATCGTCCCCAACAAAAGCCCATTGTCCGCACCAGACATAGCGAATCGGGCTGACTTGTGCTTTCTGGCGATCTGCTCGAGGATCTCGGGCCGGCCACTGATGAAATTAGCCTGACATCTGATACTGACACGGACGATTACTCACTTGACGCCGCCCATACCCACTGACACTAGACGGCCATTGACGCTCGCCTTTTCACAGGCTGCTGCGACGGTAGCATAGGCTTCTAGCAACCTCGGACTGTCAAAGTCGGACGGTATACCCATACTGTATTGTCAGTCCCAGTCTGACCATCAAGATGTAGACCTACTCCTGAGTCAGATCTGCACTACCGATCAGAAGGACATCCACACCCGGTACGGCAGCAATCTCACTGACTGTCAGCTAGAGCGGTTGTCAGAACTCACTCAGCCAGCTCCAGCGCACGCTCCGTTTCAATCATAACAATCACCAGCGTAGCTTCGTTCGCCACCTGATTGGCGAACTTGGGAGGCACCGAGGCGTACTTCAGAGCTGGCATACCGGTAGTAGCTGAACGTTCGCCGAGGGGTGCGAATCGAGCGTATCGAACGACGTGTTGTGCCTCTGCGGCGGAGTTGACGTGTGGTACAATGACAGCCTGGGCCCCCCCGTCTAGACATCGAGAGATCCAGTCTGAAGAGTTGGCAGGGACTCGAACGATAGGTGTGACACTGATGGATCAGCGGTCAAATCAAACCGAGACTTACCCAGCCGACAAAGCCGCACAGCTCAACTGATTGGCCTCTTTAAGCCCAAAGCTCGAGTGTTCCAGGTCAATCAAGACGGCATCGAAGCCTGACACAGCTGCGAATTGGACGACTTCGATGTTCTCAATCATCTTGATGGAGAAGGCATGAGCCAGCTGACCAGCTTGAAGCTTGGACTTGACGCGGTTGGGCACGGCATGGGCTCGGGCGGCAGCGATGCCGCTTGCGTCGGCGGATTCCGATTGGGTGACGGTCATGGTGCGTGATGGATGAGCTTGTTGAGGATGGGGTAGATGAGTCAAGCATTTCCAGTGAGGTATGGATGACAGATATATAGCAAGCAAGATTGACGGAAAGCCCAACCCGCAACACGGAAGACCCCTCCGTGTGATGATCATCTGCCGAGGGATGCCGGGTGGTTACTGGGTGAGATTGCGGAGGTGGAGGTGCGGGGAAGGAGCGGGGTTCCGCCTCCGAGATTTGGCTTGGGGCCCAATATTTCCTCAATCCATCTACTTCATACATGAACGCATACCTATAAGTAACAGCGATGAGAGCGCAATCTAGGCAGAAATCCATCCTGACTATCAATCAAAGATGTCTTACGAAGTTCAGCACCTCGGCCGCGTCGAAAGCAAGCCTGAACAAGAGAGGATCGAGATGTCCTCCTTGGAGGAGAAACTCGATGCGGAAATCCCACAGGCCACGCTTGGTCCCCCCTCGTACACCCTCGAGGAAGAACGCAAAGGTGGGTTCCTAGTTTGATACATCATAGCTATCTGCAGCTGATGTTCAGTCCGGAGAAAGATGGATTTGGTCATCTTGCCTCTTTTGTGTTTGATGAGTATCTGCTCGTACCTCGACCGAGCGAACATCGGTGCAGCCAATACGTGAGTGATATAGCGTGAGCCCGCGCTGATATTTAGAGCGGGCATGAGTGCCGACTTGGGTCTGACCACGGCTCAGTACCAGTATGTCTCATCGCTCGATCCATCCTTCCGATACTGACAGCCTCAGATTGCTCCTCACCATCTTCTACGTCGTCTATACTGCGTTTCAGTGGGAGTTCATCCTGCTCAAGTACATCCCTCCTCGAATCTGGCTTGCTTCGATTGTCACTCTGTGGGGTCTAGCATCTGCCTTGCAGGGTATCACCGTCAACTTTGGGGGAATGATGGCTTGCGTGAGTAAACGTCAAGGCTCGTCTGCCTGGAGAGTTATCGCTGACAAGTGATAGCGTATCGCCATTGCAGCTCTGGAAGCCGGTGGCGCTCCGGCCATTTCTTTCTACTTCACCATGCTCTACCCTCGAGAAGATTTTGGTTTCCGATGGGCAGTCTTCCAAGCCTCTAGTTGCTTGTCGAACGCATTTGCTGGGTAAGTCTTTCAATTCTGGTTTGAGGCGAGACCGCTGACAAGGATATAGTGCAGTCGCATATGGTCTTGTACAGCTCAAAACTTCTCTTGCGCCTTGGCGTCTTGTCTTCATTGTCGAATCGGCAGTAAGTCTTTACCTCTTCACTACATGTTTCGCACCCTAGACTGATACCCCAGCCCACCTTCATCTGCGCAGCATTGGTATTCTTCTTCATCCCCAATAGCCCCGACAAATGTCTCTTCCTCAACGTCCGAGAACGCGAAATTGCACTTGAACGAGTACAGCGAGGAGCCATCGTCGAGAAGCACGGTTTCAACTTCCGACACTTGCTAGAAGGTTTCAAAGAGCCATGGACTTGGTGGATTGGGATCATTCATTTCTTTGGTGGGGCAGCTTTCAACTCGTAAGTCCTATTCTGTCGCTATACATCTTGGATACCAGCTAATGGCAACAGCCTTCCGGTGTTCATCACATCAATCCTGCGTGATATGGGCTTCACCTCGATTGCCGCCCAGGGTCTCTCAGCTCCTCCATACCTTATCGCCTACGTTATCGCCATCGCCTGCGCTTACTTCTCCGACAAGTACTCGATCCGAGGCTGGTACATCGCTGTCGGCCAAGGTATTGGCGCTGTTGGCTATATGATTATCGCGTTTGCCGGTCCAATTGCCGCTCGATACTTTGCAGTTTACATCACTGTGATCGGAATGTATATCGCTCAGCCGCTCATGTAAGTCGGGCAGTCCATACAATAGTCTAGTCTGTGCTGATCCTAAAGGTTCTCTTGGTGCGCTACCAATGCCGAGTCGGACAGTAAGCGTGCTGCAACCTTGCTTCTTTTCTTGGTGTAAGTTGTGTTCCTCCTTGGTGAACATACCGGTGCTTGTCGCTCATATTCTTAGCACCGGCCAATTAGGCTCCATCCTCGGCTCAAACGTATACGACGATGGACCCCGTTACGTCAAAGGTAACTCAGTTTGCGCAGGTGGTCTCATCGCCAATGTCATTCTCGCCGTCACTGGCATCTACTATCTCAAATACCGTAACAAGAAGAAGGACGAAAAGCACGGTCCGGTTCAGAAGGACGCCATCATGCTACAGCGCGCGGACGGATCGGATGACCCAAACTGGCGATTCGTTTATTAAGCGCAGGGAGTCGAGTGGATAACGGGGAAAACATCTTGTACGCCTGAAGTCGGGTTGGTAACGTTTATGTAGGCTGCGGAATTAAGTAAGGCAAACATCAGGTAGTACAATATTATGCAGTGTCTAGTGGCAGCGCAAACGTCAGTCGTGCATCAAAAGATTCTTTGTGTCAAGCTTGACGGTGTACGCACAGTTGTTAGCAAACGCATGATGAAGCTGCAAGATCAAATCTCCACACCCTCGATGAGCTCGCAATACTCGGCTCGATCATGTTCATCTTACACCTTCAATCTGAATGAGTACGCATATACATACTGGTATTTGTCAACTGCAGAGTAGAGCTCTTCACTCTCCTCTTCTCCACTGTCCCTCCATCATCATCTCCCCTCCTATCCTAATCTCCATTCCGCCCTTTATGACCCCTGACCATCTTTCCCAAAAACCCACAAAGCTCATCAATCAACTCCCCCCTATCCCAATCTCCCCTCCGTTTCCAAATCCGCCCAAACAATCCCGCCCGGAGCTGCTCGAGGTCCTCCACCGTGAAGTCCCCAGTATCATTCTTGAGCGCGTGGGTAAAGTCGGCTAATTTGGAAGAGGGGACGATGAAGGGAGGGTAGACGGGAGCGGGCGCAGGGGTGGGGATAGGGGTAGACGCCTTGGCTGTGGCTGATGATGTCGATGTTCCGAGATCAATCACGGGCGATGATGTCCTGGCCCGGTTGGGCGAAACATCCTCATCTTCCATCCTGACTCTCTTCTCTGGGTGAGTGTCCCCATCTGCCATCTCCACATCCCCATCTGTACCTTCATCCCTCGCCCTCTTCTTGCCCTTATCCCCACTATCGCCCTCCCCACTCTTCTCACCTTCCACTTCCACATCTTTCCGCTTCCTCTCTTCATCCCGCTTCTCTTTCCGCCCTCGCATTCGTTCCGCATACGCATCAAACTCCGGTCCCCATCTCGGATCAAACTCCGCCACATGCAGATACGCATGACTCGCCATTTCCGCCACTTTATTCTGCCGATCGACATCACCAATCTTATCGGCATTGGCCTTGATCCTGTCGATATCAGCGAGGAAATCCGCAGGGCGGTGATATTTGTGTTTCGCAAGTCGACGGGAGAGGGTATCGGTGTCGATATCGTTGGGTGTCCAATCGGGCTGTTTGGGCCCGGCAGGTGCTGAGGAGGGAGCGATATCTGGGACGAGGGGCTGAGTGGAGGATTGGGTAGAAGGAGCAGTGACAGCTGCGTCAGGTCCCAAAAGGGCCGAGAATGTCCGCGGGGGTTGACTCGAGGTGAGATCCGTAAGGACCGAGCTGGCCTGGGTGGCATCGGGCAAAAGACCCTGGGTGGAGAATGGCTGAGATGATGATTCACCATTGGCGGAAAGAAGGGGTTGGGAGTTGGACATGGAGAGGTCCGAGAGGGCTGTGAGTTGAGAACTATTCGGGGGTAGTGATCCAGTCCGACCGTTTGGCATTGGCGTTCCGGCGTCGGTGGCAGCGGTGATGTCTACCACTGGGACATTTGGGGTCTCCGTCTCAACAGCCTCCGCCACATCTGTCTCGCCTGCGGCATCCGCAGCTGCCATAGCAGCTTCTTCCGCGGCGTTCTGCACCATAGCGGCATGAAGCATGAATGCGTCTTCCTATTCTGAATCAGCTCTAGCCTCATGTCAGCCAAGTCGTCGACCCAAACTTCCGCCTATCGCCCTCTTCCAATCTCCCCTCATCGCACTCTTCATCACCTAGTCGAAATCCTTGATCAAGACTCACCCTGACACTAGCCACGACCCGCTTATACTTCCTCGCAAACTCCCCAACCAGCCCCGTGAAGCTCAACACCATCATATTCCGCGCGTTCAAATCTCTTTCGCGCTCTTTGGCAAGTTCAGCCTCGGTAGGTTGACGAGGTGGGAGTGGAGCGGCAATTTTAAGCTGTTCCAATACGCGTGGGCGGCGAGGTAGGGCATCGGGCCACATATTGGGCGGGGTGTTGATGTGTGTGATGAGGGGAGAGAAGTACTCGGCTCGTTCGTCCTGCAAAGCTTAGCTCAAGTTATGGCTAGGGCTGAAGAGTGCACTCACCATACTTGGCAAAACCAGCTCTACAGCCCCATCCTCATCCCATCCAAACCAATCCCTCACATCTTCCCTGACTTCCCCATCTTCGGCCAGTCCCAATAACAATATAGGTTCACTCGGCTGTATCCCATCTAAGAGCGATTTGAAAGTAGCCTTGGCGCTATCTGATAGAGTGTTAGACCAGGTGTTGAGAGCAGGTATATAGAGGATAGACGGTTGATGCCGTTTAGCTTCGATGAAGAGTTGGACAAGAGCAGCTTCGACAGTCTGATGTGTCAGTTTGAGGCTGACAGATATAATGGCCCGGGAGCTCACCCTAGAAGAATCGCTGAGCAATATACCCAGATCGAAATTCTGGACATGGAATCCCTCGAGGTGATGTAAGATAGCTGGGCCGAGGTATGTTTGACCCATCCCGACAGTACCGCTGACGAGTACGCGAGGTCTGTGTGTTCGCATTCTGTCCAACGCTGTAAGAGTCAGCTTTTGGAGCAACCTCCTCTCCCCTCTGTAAAAATAGGGAAGAAGAGCAAAAGCAACAAGCAAACTCACTCTGCAAAATCTCCGCCCCTGCCAAATCTCCATCATCTTCCTCATACATAGCCTCTTCCAGCGCCGTCCGGTCTTTATGCCTCGGTAAGACATTATCCACCGCGGCTTTCAGTCGGTCCAGCGGAGCAGTGAGAAGAGGGACGAGGTGCATGGGGAGTGGGATGGCTGTGGATGTTGTCGAGCGGGCTGAGGAGGGGATGATTTCTGCAAAGTCATCAGCATTGGCCAGCAGGTGAATAGCTGCGGGTAGTGATCATAGTGGATATTAGGAACGGAGTGGCAATCAGATCATTGAGGGAACAAGAGAATCAACTCACTCTTCACCGACATCAAGAAATCCTTGGCTTTAACTTGAATACTGGATGTATCAAGTTCGAACCGATCGGTACTTTTGTAGATCTGGGGATACCGTCGCTGGATGGCATTGAGAGCAGCTTCTGTGCAGAGTGCCTAGAAGTATTAGCTATCGCCGGCATGAAGTTGCAGAATGGGCCACATCGACTCTAGCACAACATCCTTCCTACATCTTTCCGCCGTAAAGCAAATTTCGGTCATGGCCTCGTTTCCCATCCCCACAGCACGCCACTCGCCTCCCACGCCCCGCCCCGAACATTCCACGCCCAAAATATTGATCAAAACCCAGAACTCACCCGCATATCAGCTCCTCCATACCCCTTCGTTACACCCGCCAACATCTCCACAAGCCCATCCTCCAAGGGCGGCTTCCAAACTTTTGTATTGATCTGAATAATCTTCTTTCGCGCTTCTTTATTCGGTAAAGGGAAGTAAAACTCTCGATCGAATCGGCCCGGACGACGAAGGGCGGGATCGACTGAATCGGGTCTGTTTGTAGCGCCGATGACTATGACTTGACCTGTGGGATTTAGCTTGGCTCTGAACATCCAAAATGAAGGTCAGGGGCCGAGTGGAGGATGGGTAGTAAGGTCCAGGCTGCTACGAGCCCAGACCGGACACCCAAGTTTCGCATTCGGAAACAAGGGCAAAAACTCACCTCGGCCATCCATCCCATCCATCAATGCCAACAAGGTTGAGACGAGACTAGCGTGGATCTGATCCTGCTTGGAACTTCGGACAGGTGCGAGACCTAAGAGAGAGTCAGCGACTATACGTTCATATCGATATCAGAAGTGATCAAGGACCCAAAAGCCACTGTGTAATCCCGCCGCCGAATCGCCGCTTGACTCCAATCTTCCTGGTCCGCCATACTATAATGCTCCAATCTCATCTTCTGCCTGGAATCCATAACGCAAACTCACCGTCAATCTCATCAAAGAAGATGATACTCGGCTGTGCAGCTCTAGCTTCATCAAATAACATCCGGAGTTGTCGTTCGGCCTCTCCGACCCATTTCGAGAGTACATCGGCACCTTTACGCATGAAGAAGGCTATTTGGGTCAGTTCGACATTTGCGAAAATAGACCAAGCATGAGTCGGGAAGGTAGGGGTGAGGCATGGGGAAGTTTAAGGCAGAGATTAGGTGGTATGGACGGGGTAGTACATTGGTCAAGGATAGAGGGGTTTAGACCGAGGTGTAGACTAGAATACTCACAGATCTTGGTATTTCCATTACTACACGACGCCGCCAAAGCTCTAGCGAGTAGAGTTTTACCTTTGAACCATCAGCCAAAGTTCAGATGAATTGCGAAATCAGATAAGAGGTATGTGATGACGATTGAGAGACAAAGGGTATGTGATGTGATTAACGTATCTGGACGTACCTGTACCAGGCGGACCATGAAATAGTACACCTCTCGGTGGCGTTATGCCGAACTGCTGGAATACCTCGGGATAGAGTAAGGGGAGGGCAACCATTTCTTTTAATTGGTCGATATCTGCCAGGGGTTAGCTGTTGATTCTTGGACCGGAACGCCATAATGAGAGTGGGAAGGTGGATTCTAGCAGGGAGGGGGAAAGGTCGGGAATGGCCTTAGCCGAGTGTGTACGACGCGATGTAGGCGAACGAAGTTAGGGAAGGGATGAGATATGGTGATTGAAGTCTCAGAAAGGGGATGGAGATGGAATATCCCATTGACTAATCAAGATAGGAAGAAAAGACTTACGTCCGTCTAATCCTCCCACATTATCAAATGTGATGTTCATATCCACACCAAGTGGATCGGCATCGGCGGTAGCTACATTAATCAGCAACGCATCCTCAAACCAGTATCGATACACAAAGAACAGGATCGAAGCGAGTCTCGGAAAGTGATGGGTATGGGACAAGCGCGACAAGCAAAGAGAAGAGGGATGGTGTGAGAGGTAAAGAATTGCTCGTTCCATGATGTCCACTTCTACCATCCAAGCCACCATACCACGGCCACACTGTCCACCTCTCCAATAGAAGGAACCATAGCACAAACTCTCTTTCACCGTATCCGCAAGAGTCACAAGCCCAAACTTACATGACTTTGGATTCACCCTCCCGAAATCTTTAACATCTGTCGGAGCCGAGATTTTAGGTCCTCCAACTAGACCACCCGCTGCTGAGCTGCCTGCGGCTGCGCCAGAGGTGGGTTTGAGGGGCGTCATGAGGTCGTCCTGATAATCAGCTCAATTCATAATTTTGCCTTCAAAGCCCGGAGTCCACTAGAGGCAATCGGGAATGTGTCTTGGGGTCTCATGATCTGATGGGTTCGTGTGGCCTAGTTCCCCCGCCACCTGTACCCCGTCTCCAGTCTCTCTTCCAACTCCAAGTTGTTCATTCTCAACCTTCTTCCTCGATCCACACCTTCCTCCTCTGCCAGTCCTCCCCAATCGGATTTGTGTCCCGCCAAGCTCGCACATGTCCCACATTTCGTTCCAAAATACCTCATTCACCCAGGATCCCCATCTCGCAAGGTCTCAAAACAAGCCCAAAACCCAAATTGAGAACTCACCGAATCACTCGAATCATCTCCCATAGCCCTAGCGAATCCTCCCGCCCCACCCCGCCCCACACCCAATCCCCACGCCAAAGACTTGTTCCCAAACCCACCTGCACCCGCTCCAAATCTCACTCCTGCCCCTGCCCCACCCCTGCCACTCGTCCCCCGCCCGCCTCCGGGTCTAGAAGCAGAAGCAACAGCCTCTCTCAACATTTCCGCCTGTGTAATCTCCGTACTTATATCCGCAGGAGGTAATTGATAATTCACCGGAGCTCTCGTTCTCAAATTCCTCTTATTCACCGTCGTAAATTCCTCATCATCATCATCCGTACCGAAAGATCGAGTTGCCGCTAATGTCCGTGCTGACCGCCTTGTTCCTCCGCCTTGACTCGGTGCTGCCCGCCTAGGCGGAGGCTTCTTCGTATTCCTACCCCTAGTCCGCACATTCCGGCCGTACCCTCCCGAACTATCTGAATCGTCTTCCTCTTCATAATGGCCCTCCAGGGGATCAGGCGACCCATCGCCCTCTACATCTGGATCACCGTCTGCGTCGAGATCGTCAGATTGATCAGGGTGAAAAGACTCGGCGTCGGCTGATGAGGCTCGGGATTTGGCTGGGGTGGGAGGGTGGGCTCTGGACGATCGGGTGATACGGACGTTACTGTGGGCGCTACTGTTCCCATTCGCATCGAGGACTTCAATTGGTAGGGAGGTGCGGGATTGTCGGCCTTGCGCTGCCCCAGGCCGAGGTGGGAACTTTAATCGAGGCGGCTGGACGACGGTTCCTCTGCCAACGGCATAATCATCCTCAACCCCTTCCCCCTCCGCCGACTCATCTGGATCAATCACCTTCCGCCTGTTGCCCCTTTTCGGCCCGCGCAAGACCGGACTAATGTCCTGCTGCGCAGCTTGCTGATCCGCGTAGCTTGTCGGTGGCTTCCTGTCCCTCCTACTCCGCCTTCTACCCTCATCCAACAATTCCGGCGCTATTGGCAAACTCTCATCTTCCCCTTCGTCCCCCTGAGTCCCTTCTGCATCTTCCTCGTCTTCGTCTTCCTCATCGTCATCATACCGAGCCTGTTGAAGCTGCTGCACGGCTCTCTGTCCAGCACCTCGTTGAGGCCGCCCAGAAACACTGAAGATCGCCTCTTCCTTCACCGCGACGCTGGATCTCGAGCCGGATGGACGGGCAGGCATTTCGGCAGTGGGGGTAGACGTGGACGATTGGCGGGGAGCCCGAAGCAGTATTCGAGGGATGGAAGAATTCGCCCTGACCGTCGTCGAGGGTGGCGAGGGGAGAGAGTGAGAGGGCGGGGCTTGTTGGAAAAGGTCTGCGGGGTCGACGCTGGTGGAATAGATATGAGTAGGGACTGGTAAAGGGGATTGTAGTACCGAGGGATATATTTCTCCCTGGTGTAGACCTTGCGCGGATGAATCGATACCACCCTGTTCTGTATAGAATGGAGGATTACCACTGGGAGAGTAGGTGTATTGAGGCTGTTGAGACAGGGGCTGCCGCGGCTGTACGTAGGACTGAGGCTGTTGTCGCTGGGGCGACGATACAGCAGGAGGGTAATACGAGTATTGCCCTTGTCCCTGTTGAGGATATTGCTGGAGCGGGAGATATTCTGTGCCTGGACTATGCGCCTGATTGTACTGCGGATATACCTGAGGCTGTTGTGGATATGCCTGAGGCTGAGGCTGTTGTGCTGGATTTGGGGGATAGACGGGTGGTGGAGGGGGATGTGAATACCCCTGATGCTGAGTCGTGTAGGTGTATTGACCGTGACTAGGTTGAGTGGGCTGAGTTGAGTGCGTGTAGTTTAGCCTACGAGGGTCTGCCATTGTCTTAATTAGACCTTGCCGTTGTTGGGACGGCCACTGTAGGTGTAGCCCACATTTAGATTGCTTCTAGACGGTAAGGTGACAGCGCAAAAAGGTATAAGACGCGTCGAGGCGACAACAGTGCGCGCGCCTAACTCACCCATGCATGCACCCAAAGGGAAGGCGCGCCTATCAACCAGAGATGTCACGTGTCCCGGACACCGCAAGGTGAAATACCTCGCGCCTAACTTGCCGAAGGCTTTTCCGGCCAAAATAGGCGCTGGCAATACTTGCCACTGAGCTCCATCTCAACTTTGCACCCTTGTCCGCCTCTTATCATCACTCACCTTCACTATCTATGCCTGACTCAACCGACCGCCCGGCTGCATCGTCTGCAGGACATCGAACAGCTGATTCGTCGTCAAATAACCAGTCTTACGCACAAGCTGCATCGGGGGGAGCTTCAGCTTCAGCCTCAGCTTCAGGCTCCGCATCGGCAGGCGTATCGGAGGTGTTGTACACCTTTGGACCGGAAGATGTGGATCCGTTAGATCATCTGGAGGCGCTGAGAACTTATGAGGGGGAGGTGGAGGGGAATCGGTGGCCTAGGGCGGAGGATCTGAGGCAGAGAGAGAGGGTGAGGGGGATGGAGAGAAGTAGGAGGATGGCACAAGCGGGTGAGTCTGGGACATGCTGGGAGATTGAGCGAGGGCAAGGTGTCAGGAAGAAGCAAAGGACAGTCTAGGCAAGAAGAGACAAGGGTCCAGACACAGGAGGGAACAACAGTCCATAATCTGATATTAGAAATCTCATTGTATCCAAGCTAATACCACAGCCTCTACCACCCAACCCCTTGCCTCAATCTCATCCCTCCTACTTCCAACAAACCACGACGGCTGGTGGATGAATGACGATCCCACGCCCGCCGAAATGATGTATGGCGACGATGGCGGGGTATCGACCGGACAGCATTCCGACCGACACAGGCGAAGTCAGGATACCGTCCCTTGGCGGAGTATATACACTCACGGGAACGAGCCGATATCTGTTGGTAATGACGGTGCTGGCGGAGATGGAGAGGGGAATGTTGGAGGCATTCAGGGTGAGATGGGGGATGAAAACGGAATTGGAGATGGAACCGGGGAGGCAGCTCCAATACCAGTCGGCACCGGACAGATCCTTCAAATCGGCGATGATGTACTGGCCGTTCCAATCCCCTTCCCTATAAGCAATACCCCTGGCGCTTTGGGCCAATTCGGCCCGCGTGCGAGTGCTGCCACGGGTCTGACATCAGTCGGGTCGGCAGCCCCTGGAGGGGTATATCACGATGTGATGCAAGGCGGATGGGGCGATTTTGATCCTGAAGTGCAAGTCAGGAGAGTAGGCAGGGGCCATGACGAACCCGGACAAACGGACAACACCGACAATCGTCCCAACCTCCTAGCCTCCACAATGGTACCCCTGCGTTCCAGCCAAAGCGCCAACGACAATGCCACCGGATTAGCTCGAGGTGGGAATAATCGACGACGTAATATGATTGGAGAAATCATTGCGAGGCATATTTTACCGCCTTCCAACCCCGCGCCTCCATTGACGGATGCGGTGGCTGAATCTTTCGTGCAGTCTATGCAGAGAGATTGGCAACAGCGATATCGAGATTTAGGTGTATCCGAACCGTATTCGACTCAAGATACTCCCGCCCTCGCCTCCGCTCCGAATTATAGACCCCTCACTCCACTCCCTTCCTTACTCTGCCCTACTCGCCCATCCCCACCCGCTAGACATCTGCCGACCCTATCACGCACCTCTGCCCCTCCTCCGCTCATCCGCTCATCGAACCCCACCCCACCTGCGGCCGATACTTCGCTCTTCCGCCTTATTCGTGCGAGATCGGCGTCGTCGGGATCTGGATCTGGGTCGAAGTCAGGCCCAGAGGCTAAGAGGCGGAAGCTGATCAACGCCGCTCAGACGGAGGAAAATGGGAAGACAGAGGAGAAGGCAATGGGGAAAGAGACGGACCCAAAATCAAGTTCGGCCTCATCGTCAGATTCAAATTTTGGTCAGGAAATCGACACACCCGCTCTACCCTCCCGTCCCTCCTATCTCTCCTATTCCACACTAGCACCCGACGCTATCCTACCTGAGGCATTCACTCCTCCGGCACGAGACTCACATCTCGCTCTAACGACATACGACCCGGTCAGAACGACAGCTTCGCTCTCATCCTCAATATCGTCTACACCACCCATCTCAACCTCCGATAACCCACCAACCTCTACTTCAGATCCCAAAAACCCTTCACTCCCCTCATCCACTTCTTCCCCAACACACCCTCAGCAGCAAATATCATTCACATCCCGACCGTCCGCCACAGCCCGACCGCGTATCTACGCAGACGCAGACGCTTCCTCTCTCCGCACCACTTGCCCAATACCCTCAGGTACCGGTATACATTATTGGGAAATTACAGTCCTGGATTCTGGACCGGAGGGGTATATGTCCCTAGGATGGGTGATGCGAGGGGTTAATATGGCTCGACTTGTAGGTTGGGAAAAGGGCACGTGGGGGTTTCATGCGGATGATGGGAGGGCTTTCGAGGGGAGAGGCACGGGGAAAGTGTTTGGGGAGACTTGGGGAGGTGAGTTTTTCGGGCTGTCAGTGGGTCGTTGGTGTCAATGGCGTTGGGTGGGGTCGGATTTGTGGCTTGTTTGAGGTTAAAGGAATGACGGATCCGAAGTGCGAATGGCTCAGATGGGGAAGAGAAGAAATTTGCATTGACGACCGTCGGCCTTCTGTGGGAATCAAACTAATTTAGTTAGTCGGAGATGTTATCGGTGCCGGTATTGACTTTACGACACGACGCGCGTTCTTCACCAAGAATGGTAAACTCATTGGTGAGTCTTTACCTATTGTCAATCCCCTCTTCTCCTCTCGCGTCCAGGTTGAACTTTTACCAAACCCCTCGTCCCGCTTCACAAACCGTTTCAAACCCATCAATCCCTCCTATTCTCATCTCCGTCACTCGTTTCCAATTCGCTATAGCTTCATCCCCCTCATATCCTTTCTCCCTCTACAATACTCTCAATTCTTCTTGACCTCTAGCTCAACCCTTCCACCCGCAACCGCTAACTTCCAGGCCACGTATTCAAAAACCTACCCCTGGCAGGTCTTCACCCCGCCGTAGGGTTCCGTAACCCTCGCGAATCCGTCGCGGTAAACTTCCTCGGTCCCTTCGCATACGATATCGACCGACACGTCCTCGGTATCCGTAACGGAGTACTAGCGGACGTCGGCTCAAGGGCTGTGATCGAGGTCCCATCCTTACCTCTCATCCCCCATACCACACTCCGCACCAACACATCCCCCGCCAGCCGAATAATGATCCAAGAGACTATCCTCGGTTCTCGGCTTGCCACTTCCCCTAGTGGTCCCAATCGTCTCTCCCGACCCATATCTGTTGCTTTCCGATCAACACCTCCTCCTCCCCCCATTGGCGTCTTGCCTACGCTCAGCGCCGACCAAGCTGAGCAAGAAGAATCAGTCAATGATCTCCTTCCTGCCACTTCGGATTTACGCGAGGCCGCTCGGTTGGCCCAAATGGGGTTTGTGCTTGACTATTTGGGACATAACGGGATGGATCGAGTGAAGGCTTTAGTTGTCGATGCTTTGGAACAGCGGAAGGCTGTTCTTCTTCCAGGGGTGAGAAAGGGTGAGGTGGAAGGCAAGGGTAAGGGCAAGGAGAGGGAGGTGATGTCGGCTGCAAAGAAGATTGAGGGGTTGTGCGAGGTTGTAATCAAGGGACAAAGAATACCGTGGGGACATGATATTCCCTTGGAGGTGGAAGGGTGGATGGGCAAGGGTGGAGAGGGACTATGGCGGAAACTAAGATTGTTGGACATGGTCGCTATGGTCAATCCGACCGTGCCTAGGGAAAAGGAGGATAAAATGGTTGTCGAAGAAGTGGAGATGGATGAAGAAGCCATGTCTGCCGCTAAGGGTTTGATGGGGATTGCGAATAATCAGCAATGGGATGAAGCGGAGAGAGGTTGGTTGAATGAGGCTTTTGCGGTAGTTTGTGGATTACCTGAAGTGTCGGCGGGGGCTGGGGAGGGTGCTGCGAAGGGAGAAGAGGGGGTGTGGGGGAAGTGGAGGGTTGAGTGGACTAGGGATTTAAGGGCGTATTTGAGAGGTATGTCCTGCTCTTATTCTCATCTCATCGTCTACCTTCTACCTTCTACCTTCTACCTTCTACCTTCTACCTTCTACCTTCTACCTTCTACCTTCTACCTTCTACCTTCTACCTTCTACCTTCTACCTTC
>BCKK01000009.1:58198-80432 GCA_001600615.1 Dioszegia crocea
CTTCTACCTTCTACCTTCTACCTTCTACCTTCTACCTTCTACCTTCTACCTTCTACCTTCTACCTTCTACCTTCTACCTTCTACCTTCTACCTTCCCTTTTTTCTCTTCTACGCCTTCATAAAGACCCGAACTGACATCACAGAACATAACGGTCTCAAACCCCGATCCCACCTCGAACAAGCCCTTCGATACTCTCAAGCTCTGACGGCCACCTTGGCTGAAGGCATAGATAGCTCAGGCGCATTTGTGGATGCCAAGGCGTTCGTACAGGGTTATGGGCGGAAAGAGGTGGTAGTGGTGAAGGACAAGGTGGAGAAGAATGTTGGGCGGGTGTAAGAAGCGTGCAGTAGGGAAGATGAGATGGGTGTCGAGGGTGATGATGAGGGGTGGTTTGTTGTATACCCACTATGGACTTTGGGATGAGTGAGACTAGGTGAGTTGGACCAACCGTTATTACGATTGGTCAGCTGATCATTCAGATTCTTGTCAGTGTTACACTACCATGTCATTCACACATATTGTCGAAATCTCATTGCGGCCTGCCGAGTAACTGACCAGGCTCAAGGGTATACATATCCACATACCTCATTGACGGTACTAGGACTACCTCCGCTGCGTCGACCTGGACCTCGTCCTTGCCTGCCTCTCCTTGCGCGCCTTGGTCTTGGCAGTACGATGCGCATACCACTTGTAACCGCCATACGCCGAGGCCAGAGCCGTCGCACCCGCAAGTCCAATCGCCATCTCTGGATTCTCCTTGGCCAGATCCCACGCCGAAGTCGCATACCCACTCGCCGTCTCTCGGACCTTCACCCCCATCTCACTGTTGGCAACCGACAGCGCTGTCTTCTTCACTCCCGGGAACATTGCATCCCCCTTGCTTGCGGCAGTAGAAGCCCAGCTGCCAAGCTTGGAAGTGAGGCTGCTGATACCGGACACGACGGAGGACCGGACAGTGGAGGGAGCGGGGAGCCAATTGCCGACAGTGGTCAGTACCTTGGTCAAGGCCATGCCCTGGGCGACGTTGATCAGGGCCACATGGGCGGGCTGGACCCCGTGGGGGATCAGTGACTGAAGTGGGGCGGTCTTGGTGGGGTTGTGTGAGAAGAGAGAGGGGTCCATGCCGTCGTATGCGGGATCCAGATGATAGGCGGTGTCTTGGGTGCCTGCGAAGGAGTCGGCAGGATAGTCGGGCGATGAGGTGTCTGGGCCGGTGTAGGCGGTATCGAGGAGCTCCTGCTGGGTCATGAGGGAACCGAAGAGGTTTAAGCCATCGGCTCTCGTCAAGTCCGGGCTGGTGCCCATTTGTGATTGGGAAGGAGGCGTGAGAACATTGGGAATGTCAGTGACGGTGGCGAAGGAATTGGCAGTACTTTCGATGGGGGCTGACGACATTGTTGACTGAGGTTTTGCTTGTGTTGGGAAGATTGGCTGATTTGACCTTGGGTTAGATCGTGTGTACCGACTGGAAGGCGATTATAGGGTCTTTGGGATTGGATGGAATAAGAGGCGATGGAGAAGGACCAGAAGAGAGGGCGATATCGGGAGACAGGAGACTAGGGCCAGGTCTCACTTCCTCCTTTCTTCCCGTAAACCCCCCAGCTGCCCAGCATGTTCAAGCACGTCACGACTCCAACTATCCTTTGACTTACCGCTCCACTACGACCTGACTGGGCGCCCTGACTACTGACATGTCCCTGACGCGCTCGGGTGATGTCGTATACGGAGGAGGTTCTAGAGCTGCGCGGACCATACGCGTCTCGCTGGATCGAGCGCGTCGCACCTCAACATCCTTTCACTTGATCTCCTTCTCTGTCCTGGGAATACTACCTGCTCGGGAGATATCGGGTTGACGGGGAAGGCTGTGATGCTTTGGAGGGGGAAATGGCGGCCATGTCGGTGGCAAATCCCCCGCTGGATATCTTGACCCCTGCTTAAAACTCAAGTTGTCAAAGCCGGCGTTGATGATGCTGACCATCGTGCACGTTAATCAGAAGAGAAGACATGCATGAGAATGATGTATGTACAGAGGAATCTACACCAAAAGGGTAGGAAGCTAAAACAGCCTGTGACCGACTGATCGGCCCCTCGGCCTCCTGTCTCGCTCAGACTTTGGGAATGACGACCTGGGGAGGAGGGATGGTGTTGTTTCCCTGGCCCTTCGTCTGGCCACTCTTCTCGCTGACAGTCCTCTTGGTCTCCTCCCCGGTCTTCTCATCACGGCTGAGATACCGACACAAGCCCATGCCCAAGATCCCAGCACCCGCCACGCCCATGGCGATAGTAGAGAGGTTGTGGGTGGTGTCGAGCTTGCAAAGGGTAGAGCGGACGCTGGAGGCCACGCTGCCAAAGCGGGATGAGCCCGCGAGGAAGAAGGAGGCGGCGGCGGTGGATCCGAGGGTAGCGGCGCTTGCGGAGGCTCTGCTGATCGCCAATGAGTGCCTCCCGAAGAAGCTGGGAGCGGTAGGGACGATGGAGATGTCGACGTCTTCAGCCCTGGGGGGTAGAGTAGTAGAAGACATGGTGTATGGGGTACTTGTTGAGTAGGGTGGGTGTGGGTATGAAAGTGTTTGGATGTAGTTGAGTAGTCGAAGGTTGAGGATGAAGTAGAGTCGACGAATGCAGAGCCGGAAGGAAACGGCTTATATAGACCACCGAGACAGACTTGGACAGGCAGAACAGCTTCCGTGAGTGTGTCGGCTGTGATATCCATTGAAGAGCTGCGACACGTTTGGGATGTTCCCTTCTTCTCCACCTACTAGGCTTGACACATGTTGAGTATTGGACCGAACATGCTAGCGCTTTGCTATCTTTTGGCCGGTCCAGACGTGTCGTACTCTGATAATCCTTTCTGTTGCGCTCCGTCTTCTCCTCGTGATTCTACAGGGACTGACACATGAGTTAAGATCGAACGTACTAGAGCTTCAATACACTTGACAAGTGTGCGGGATCACAAGCCGCCTTCTCTGCGTCCCTTGCTTTTGGGGATTGGCGTGTAGTTTGAACTTGGGTGGCGCGTGCCGTGCCATGATTACTGATTGGTTTCTTATCCGAGAACAATGTACCTAGCTACAGTGCGCTTCTGATACACCGCTCGACCGTGCGAATAGCCCGTTCAGAAAGAGACTTCAGTGTAGAGTCCACAACCTACAGCGCCGATACATACTAAGCAGTAATCTGAGTGGCGCCAGATTTGGGTGGCAAATTTCGCCACTAATGTCAGGCAGCTCGTCTATTGTGAGTTACTGCCTCATGTCCGACTATGCTTACTTCTAGCGATTCAGATTGTCAGCTATATCATATTCTGCTCCATGAGATTATGCATCTCGCTCAGTATATACATAATCCGACCATAGAACCTCTGTCTGCACTGTGCGAGCCCAAAGCGGCAAGCATCAGACACCCTAGGCAGACTTGACCTCCCTACCGCCTGCAATCAGACCATCACCGACAGACTGCTGAGTCTCCCTCGCGACATTCTTGGCCTCATCCCTGACGGACTGAGCGGTCCTCTCCGCAGACTCCGCCGCCCTGTCGACCTTGGCTGAGTTGGTAGGGTCGGACAACATCGCCGAACCTGCCAAACCCAAGATGGCAGCGCCTGCACCCCAGGCCATAGCATTGTGAGTACTGAGGAATGAGGCGACGGACTTGAAGGTGGAGTTATTGACGGCGAGGGGTAGGATTCGGGTGGCAAGTGAGACACCGGCAGTGCCGAGGCCAAGGATGGTGGCGGCGGAAGAAGCGGTTCAGAGGGCTGAAGTGAGGGATGAAGAACGCTGAGATTGGGAGAGGTTGAAGTTGGACATGATGTATGAGGTACTTTGTAGAAGTGGAGATGAAGATGGATCAAGTTGAATGTGGCAAAGTGGGAGATTGTTGATGTTGGGAATCAAAGAAAACGAGGGGGAGTGCCACTCTTTATAGCCCTTCGAGCATCGCCGATCGAGCTCTCTGCACTGACGATATCTCGATCGAGCTGACCGATGACTTCATCATCTATGACGTGCTGTTCGTATCCTTTGTCTTCAAGCTTTGCTGAGGTCATGACGATGTGCTCGACAGTCCGAATCGAATGTGCTAGAGCTAGAGCTCGCCTCCCTTTCACTCGTTCAGACACGTCAGGGTTGGCTGCTCTTTTCATTCCTACTCTCCTGGGTGTTGTGGAGCTCTCGGGCGGATACGGAGTGTAGGCACGTGCTTTGGTTTGCTGGGTGAGAAGAGCGGACTGGCGAGAGACTGACAATGGCCCAGAACCCCCCATGGGTGGGGCGAATTTCCATTTCCCATGGGAGAGGAAGTGGTTCTGTTGTGTAACTTGGATGAGTGTTCAAGCATCGTGAGAGACTGGTCCAAACGAGGAGACCGGAAATGCATAGCTGGAGAGTAAAAACAATGATTGAAGCTAGTCAAAGGGCTATGGAAAGACTACAAAGATACGGCGGTCCAGGTAGAAAGGTCCTCATAGGTCCTTCTTCGGCTCGTCCGCTTTGGTCACAACACCGCTCTGCGACCTGATGATCTTGGTGATCTCCTTCATCTCCGACCCTCCCTTTGACGTGTAATAGTCGTAGATGCTCTTGCCCGCCCATCCGACAAGTCCAACTGCACCCACACCAGCAGTGAGAGGCAAAGCCACCGTGGCTGCCGCGGTAATGGCAGGAGCCAAGAAGCTCGATGCCACGGCGGTAGTGGCACCGTAGCTGACTGCGGTAGTGGCGGCTCCGACACCGGTCATCGCCTTGAAACCAGCAGAGAGCCAGCTGCCGATGGAGGAGTTGGAGACGGTAGGGTCGAGGGGAGCGACGCTGGCGTCCCGAGTACTGAAATCGGTGAAGTTCATCTTGCTGAGTGGGAAAGTGATATTGGATACTTGAAGTAAAGAGTTGGATAGTGGGAGGTTGTTGAGAGTGAAGAGCAAGAGAGATAGGGGGGAAACCGGGCTTTATAGGCCCTCGCCGCCCGCAAAGAGGGGGACAAGACCGGTGCAAACCCTAGTACTCCATTCAGGTGTTATAACCCGTTTCTTCCCTGCCCCTTGCTCCTGAAGGCTGCTCGAGGCGTTTTAGGTCTTGACAGGGGTAAGACCAGAGGGCAGAGGGGGTATGGCGAGGAAGCACGACATTGGACATTGCTTCTGCCCGGTTCTTTCCGAGTCGGGTCCGAGTCGGGTCGAGGTTGAATCGAGTCGAGTCAGGCATATCCTTTGAGTGTCAGGGTGGTTGGGTGATACGTGTGTGAGCTGATATGGGACTGAGCAGGGTAGGGTGGTCCACGTTGTTTTTTGATACCGAGATTTCCTTTGAGGTCAGGGTAGGGGTGGAATGATAAGCGTGTCGACCTGGAGGTACGTGCGCGCAGTCGGCCCCTAGCGGTCGGCGTTGAGCACTATCGGTCTGAAAGACTGGGGACAGAGGTCACGCAGCTCTGGTGAGAGCTCCTCTTATGTCATGTATCAGTAGATCATTATGATTTGACGGAGTGATATATCCACTCCAGAGACCGCTCTGAAATCTGAATCATGATGAGTCACGAGTCAGCTCTCTCTCGCTTACTGCGCATGCTAGTCGTTCGATTGAACCTTGCATCAGTCATCACACTTTCAGACTTATCAGTATCTCTGTCAGCCTGAACAATCTTTGCATGCTGATCCCCAAAGTTGGCCGCACCCCAGCCAAGACCAAATCACTGCACTGATTCACCCGCCGACCCATCCTCCAGCGCCCTATCCAATCGCTCTGCCTCCTCCGCCTCCGCCATTGCCTCCTCTGCATCATCCCGATATCCAGCCGCCGTATAACCTTTCCACAAACCCGTAACCACCCCTCCAACCACCACGAACGTAACCACCACCCCAGTCACCTCGGGATGATGAACAAAGAACCGTCTGACATTCTCTGGCGCCTCACTCAAGTCAATCCCACTTCCCCAATCTGCCACTTGATCCCAACCCTGAGATAAGGCGTGATGGACTGCTTGGTGTGTGTGATCATATGCGACTTTTAGTCCCTCACCGGTGAGGAAGAATAAAGTCGCAATGCCTGCTTTCTTGTACCTTGACATATTGCCTGCACTGGAGTCGCCGACGCTGGGGCTTGTTGTCGTCGGATCTTCATTGGGAATATCTTCGGATGGAGCGAGATTGTTGTTTGTGTCGTTCTGAGCATTGGATTGGGTGTCGACGGTACTGCGTCGACTACGCCGATCGTATTGGTTTCGCGATCGTCGCGGCCTCCGACTGGACCTCGAGCCCATGTTTTGTAAGGGAATGCTTGGTGTGGTGTTGTTGGAACTCATTGGATCTGGGTTGTCAGCTCAGGAATAGTGATGACTGACGTATGGGAGAGATGGATGAAGTAGTGTCGAGGTTGTGCTTGATAGCGATACTCAGTGAGAAGGGCGGAAAGGCTGAACTTACCCTTTGTGCGACCACACAATCCCCATACGGCCACTACGCCACTTTCCCTAGGCTTCCGTTGTCGAAGGTGTGCTTGGCCGAGTGCGCATCTCGAAGGCTGGAGAAGCGGGATCAGCACCAGTCAGCCAAGAAAATCAGCCTGAGCCGGTTGTTAGTGGGCGATTTGTGTATCCTTTGAGGCAGTAGCTTCCTTGGCGGGTGTCCAAGTCGTAAATGCCGCATATCGGTGCGCGATAAGATGCTCGATCCTCCTACTCATGCAACTCATGTCCTGTTGCGATCTGTCGGCTCAGCTGGAGAAGTACAATCACTGATCAGTGAGCTTGAAAATCCACCCACTCCTCCCATACTTGCCTTTGTTCGGATGTCATATCACACCTTATGAGAATCAGCCTTAGCCACCTTGTATCTCTCTGTAGTCCTCATATGCAAGGCGATGATACTGAGCGGGCCGGCGGCAGGGGCCGCCTCGTCAACGGTTAGAAGGCCGGAAGTAGCTCGGATATACCAGGATATACACAGGCTGGCGGTTTTGTTTGGCGGTGTGCCTGAATGACGTAACTCCGCACCGCTTTACCCTGAGCTGTACAACGGGACGGTGCTTGGTGTTCTATATTTGACTCAGGTACTAAACATTTTGTCTGGGTGGACGGTCCACCTCTTCTCATCCTTCACACTTAGACTCTCACCCTAGATAGTATATATAATAACAACAGATAGCAACCTCTCTCTTGCTTCTGTATCTATCCCCTATAATCCATCTTCCCACTTTCTCCTACTTTCAATCCCCCAAACCCACCCCTTCACTCCCCCAATCACCCAATCCAAAATGCTCCGATCCATCGCCATCCCTACCCTCTTCTCCATCCTCGCCTCCCTCGCTTCGGCCCAGTACACAGCTACCTACACTTGGGGTCAACTACCCGACAAGACTGAAGGTGACGGTCAGAGCGGTACAAACAAGTGTGGGACTCAGTCTAGGTGAGTATCGTGACCGAGCTCAGATCTCAGATCTGTTGGATGTTTTTTTTTCTTTTGCTAATCCCCCAGCCCATCGTCAAAGTGCCAGAATGTCGTCGTCAACTCGTAAGCTGCCTTATCCGCCACTCTGCCAAGGACACAGCTGACATACCAGCGCCAATGACTTTTGTATTTGGGGCCCTCCCGATGACTCCAAGCAGTCGATCGGCCACATCGAGGAAGTGGTCGTTGCGTAAGTTCGCCGCTCGGACCATCGATCAGGGTCTGTAGTACACTTGCTGATCCATTCAGTTACTGCCTGAACGAAGGCTACGGTACCCGCCTTATCCCCTCTGGCACCATCACCAACGCCCACTTTGTCCGAGTCATGAGCGACAAGGTGTCGTATGTCCAAGTCACCGGTAATGGAGACTTTACCAAGATCGGCCTTCCTGCAGGAGACGACGGAGGAGAGCTTGACGTGAGTTCTTGGTTATCCTGAAATTGGGAATATAGCTGACCCTTTAGCCTCACTGTATGTCCCTTCACTGCCTTGACTGGTAATACTTGCTAACCTTTCAGCATGGACCGGACTAGGAAACCCCCAGGGTGGATTGGTCTTCACCAACGCCTTCACTGGACAGTACGAGCAGGTGAGCTGAGTTTCCATTGGACGCGAGAATCAAAGCTGACAATACAGACACACGAATGGACCAGCTTCCAGAGTGCTTGTGAGTATCCCACTTGACTTTTCGTCCTGGACCTTTGCTGATCCTTAGCCAACTTCTGTATCCGAGCCTGCAGGGATGGACCCAATGCCGCAGGCTGGTGTGAACACATCTACGACGTCCGTAAGTTTACCTTTTTTTGCGTTGGTCTCAAACTGTTATGACTCGGCTTTCGCAACCCTTCTCTTGACCCATCTTTACCCTCTATCCTTCCTTCCCATCTCCTCTCTCCTCTCCTTCCCCACATCATTCTCCCTCCAGTGTCTATTCTCATCCTCCCCACCTTCTACGCTATGACGCTTCTCAGGAACGTGCCTTTCCTCCCCCCCCTCCTTTGGCTCCCCCACTTTCCAACTTCAATAACTACGTCACTCAGGGTCACCTCCCTCCACTTCCCCACCTTGTCTCACACCTGTCCCCATTTCCCCACCGTGACTCATCTTGACTGTACCTTCCCCACTTCAACCTCTCCTTCCTCTCCTGCATCCACCTTCGTCCACCTACCTCGACTTCCTCACCTTTCCCCCACCCCACCCACTTGACTCTCACTAACCCCACAGTCGGCTGCGGCTTCACCATCCCCGGCTCTTTCGACGCCGGGTTCGACGACTGCAACGGCGACCCCGCCGAACAACCCGGAGTCTACGGCGGATCGACATTCCACCAAGACGACCCTTCTACCCCTGCCCCTCACCCTGCCGGCCCTACATCCCAATGCCGAAGCTTCAACTCCGTCGGAGGCGGAAACGCCGCCGCAGCCACTCTATTACCTACCATTACTGGTTCTGCCCGATCATCCGCCTCGTCGGGTTCCTCCTCTTCCGGATCAGGATCAGTCTCTTCTGCCTCAATGTCAGGATCCAACTCTTCTTCCATCTCCGTCACTTCTTCCGCCCCTTCTTCCTCCGCATCGGCCGCTTCAGCATCCATCACTTCCATGCAATCGGGAATGACCACCTCGCGCTCGGCGACAGTGACAGGCTCGGGAGTCGTGGCTGCCGCTAGCGCCTCGGCGTCTCAGGCTGGAGGGATGAAGGGTGTTGCTGTTGGTGGTGGTGCGTTAGGGTTGGTCGGTGCCTTGGTTGCGGCGTTGCTTTGAGCTCTGCTCGGCGGTTTGTTGGCGTGAGAGAAGTAGGGGTGGGGAGTTTGGTTGGACATTTGTGATTCGTTCGTTTATTAGACAAAGACGCTGTGTGGACATTATGTTTTATAGCTTTATACACTCTTATAGTTGATGGACATTTGTGTTGCGCTACAGGTAATTATAGCTACTCAAAAATGTGAAGGGCGACAACTAGCAGCGATATCGCTCAGTCAAGCATCAGACCAAGTATACAACATTTCTCCCTCCCTCTCTTTCCACCCTTAACTAAGAACTTTCCTCCTCCCAGAAACTCCCCGCCTGAAATCTCACTCATCCCAATAGGACATAAACACCCCCAAGTTATTCCCGTCTCAAGCACCTTTCTCCCCCGGCCTGCCCAATACCCAAATCGCCCCCTTCCCCAATTTATCCCCCACAAAACTCAGACCTGACGCCGTAACACCACAAACACTACCAGTGGCGGAAACAAGCGCGTCAGTAGGTAATCGGCGATCTGTACCGCTGGTGCCTAGCGTACTACAGCCTAATTGGGCTAAAACGAGGAATGTAAGAGCCGTAGTGGCAGTATGGGCGAATCGAGATATTGGACCGCGGGGTTTCTTTAAACCTTGGGATGTCGAGGGTTTAGATGTGTTTTGTAGATCTTGTGTTGCTGTTTGAGCCGATTGTGAAGGAGCGGAAGAGGCTTGGGGTTGGGAGATATTTGATGCCGAGTTGTTGGTGGTTTGACGGAATCGGGAGGGGATGTTACAGATACTGGTTGTTATTTGACTGATCCAAGAGGGGACGGTGAAGAGGTTTGAAGCGGCAGTGGAGCTATAGATATCAGCTTTCTACTCTCACACAAACTCCACTTGATCAACGTACACACATGTCTTTGTACGATCATAATAAGTCTTTAACGTTCTGAAAGGCTTAGATGACGCCCACCTAGATCTCCAATCAGATCCGGAATTCCTTCGATTGATCTGCGATACAGGCTGATTTTCCAGAGCGTCACTAAATTCATCATCGTCCGAATTATATTCAATCGCGTCGCTGAATTCGTCAGAGCTCTCAGGTGGTTTGACGGCAGATCCCCAGGAAATACCTGATGGTAAGGTTCTGTCGGGGCTGTATGTGTTGTGAGATGGACGTGTGAGTGATCGGATGGCTGTGCCAAGACTAGGGAATTGAGACTCAGAGTACATTATTGATGAGGAGGATTTGGATCTCGATCTCGCTGTGTTGTCTAGGTGGAGGTTTGAGTTGTGAAGGTAGGATGATGATTGGTAAGGAATACTTCGAGACTTGAGCTAGACCCAGTACGTATCAAATTCTATCCAACAAGGGCTAACAAGGATCACTTTGACGTAAAGGAGGAATGCGGAGGTGTGCGTTTCATGTTTGGTTTCAGAACCACAGACTTACCAAAAGAGGTAATTATGCTCGGTGGCGGAATTTGCCACCCATCATCTGGCCATGGGACTAATCCTGCGCTCGCAAAAGCGACTGCAAAAGACCCACTATACATATCGCAGAAGATCAGATCTTCCTGCTTGATCTGAGAAGCCTGAATACCATTCGAGCATACCACTCGAGCTCATCATACATGCACAAACCCCCACAATTGCTCACGCCGCGCCGGCTCCTCATGAAGGCCGGTCCCGCTCGGCCATTCCATGATGCCATTATGAGCCCCCACGCGACATTCCGCCTGATCATTAAGATACCATATATCTCCACTTCCATCCCGACTCTCATCTTCAGATTTGAAGTTGAAGCCGTCCGCATCAGAGACAGCGGGTCGGCTGAATTCTGGCTTGCAGGTGCTTTTTGCGCGTGTGTAGAGATTGGCAATGAAGGTGTTGGGTGTATAGGGGGAGACTGATAGTATGTTCCTGAGGATGTGTGAGCTTGTGTTTAGCTCACTAGTACGTGGCCAGATCCACCGACTAAGATGGATAATTTGGAATGGGGGTGAAAAGTTTAGAGCGTGACTTACGATTGAAGACGCTTCTCTCCTCCTGTTGTCAAGCTGGTGTCGGTAGCTGAAGGAGATCTCTCCGGATTCCCAAAACAGGTCAGATCGGTGAATGTGACAGAATCAGCATTGCTTCGCTGAGAGTGTGGGCCATGTGGCGCATTGGCAAAGTGGGAAGTGGTGATGTTTTGCTCCTCATTTGTCATTCCGATATAAGGCAGGATTAGAGCAGGATGTGTCTTGATTATTGGGCTTAAGTGCGAAAAGGGTGGGATAGTCTGTAGGACAGGCGGACTGCTGCCTTTATATATCTCCCCTTTAGCAACAACACCTGGATTTGCTTACAAAGCCCGACAAATCCCTCAGTCTAGTGTTTTCTTTGATCGCAAAGGTATCTACGCAGAGACACTGGCAGCTCTCAAATGACAAAGGATCAACACACCATAGTGCCCTCTAGAGCACCCGAGGCAGGCAGGTTTGGGTGGCGATCTCCCACGTTTCAGCTTTTTTTACCCAAAGAGGTAATTCCTGGTTGTATCAAACAAGTAAAATGGTAGTGTGGCACTGCCCTTGCTGCATCAGTTGCTGTGACTCCTAGGCGACTCACACACTAGCGTATTCGAGGACAAACTTGATTCACGTAGCATCATCTCTCTCCTTTACTTCCCATATGAGGCATGTTGCCGAACTCATCCTTTGAATTGAGTTCCCGTGCTTTTCGCCACTAGCACGTATTCATCTGTACCGTGCGGCGTAGACAGCACATTGACCTCATCATCGTCCTATCCACTCCACATTCCACGCCATCCATATATCGCTCAACTCCCATAATTTCTTCGATCCTTGAAACAAGCACAAAGACGACCTCTCAAAATCCACAAGAAATTTCTCGTTATCGGAGATCTACCTCACAATCATCGACTCGACCTCCGTCACCTCATCACCTACAGTTTCAATTGGCTACATCTAATCCAACCCACATAGTCAAACTGACAAGCTGCCAATCATAATCTACCATATCCACACATTGAAAAGATGGGCACTGGCGACTGGCTAAATGGCATCAAACCCGATCGGAACAGATACGAATCTCCTGAGCAAAGGCGGCTATTCGATGGCTTTGTGAACTCTGATAGCGCCAATCAGCTATCTGTAGACACTGGATATGGTATGAAGCCTGCAAATATCTGGGTAAAGAAAGGATGGGAGGAGAAAGATGGGTATGGGTCATATGATGCTGAGAAGAGTAATGCGTGGATTGATGAGAAGCGGGCGAATCGACCAACATCTGCTCCGCCTTCTACACGCCGGGGGTCTTTGGTCAGTCAGAAGAACACGCGTCGGGCGGGTTCTGCTCCATCTACTTCCCGGGCGTCGAGGAGAGAGTCTTCGGGGAGGTTGCGCGATACCGACGTGGAATGGGAAGATGAGGAGGAGGAGGAGGAGGAGGAGGATGAGGAAGAGGAAGAAGAGGAAGAAGAAGAGGAAGAAGAATGGCAGTGGGAAGAAGAGGAGGACGAAGGGTTTGAAGACCGAGACAGGAAATCTGAACAGCGGAAGAGTCGAGCAAGATCTCGAGCACCCAGCGTTCAATCCAAGGATGAGGGTTACTGGTCAGAGGATGCAGAGGAGGAAGATGGAGAAGATAGAGAAGAGGACAGAGAGATGGAGAGGGACAAGAAACGCTTCGCTCAATCGCGATCGAGAGCTCGAGATGAAGAGCGGAGGGCTGGCATGCCTGATCATAGATCGTCGCAAAGGTCCCGATCGAGCACCAGAGGCTTCATTGACGAAGAAGACGGAGAAGACGATGAAGAAGAGGAGGAGGAGGAAAGAGGGTACGCCACATCAAGACGATCAGATCGAGGTCGGTCGCGCACAAGATCGGGCTACCCTGCAGCTCCCGCCCGTCGACCTGGCTCAACCAATCTATCTAATCAGAATTACTCAACCGAACGATCTCGACCTCGTTCTGAATCTCGTAGAACTCCGTCTAGGTCCCGTTCGAGATCAAGAGGTAGATAGGCCGTGTCTCCCAACAGTGTATGCAAAGATGAGTAGATGAGGCAATATCAATGTGCCTGATCGAGGAGCAACAAGATCATGCAATTGCCGTGTCTGATCTGTCGGAGAGACAGATAGTCTACGTGTAGTTGAAGCCTGAAACTCTGAAGCTGAAGATTCTGGCAAGTCTGACCAGAATCTACACTAGCACCTGGTAGCACTGGCAGAATTGTATCCTTTCTACCAAGCAACCTCGGGGGTTCACGGAGTCAAGGGGTCGAGACTCATGCTGAGACGCTATAATCACTCCTCGAGTCGTGTTACTTATTCATTCCTAGATTCACCCTCATTTCTGTCTTTATGACATCCATGCCAACTCACTGCGCGATCAACCACTTTCCACGCACTCGAGCTCGCCCACAACCGATCCTACATCCTCACTTTTGCTACTCTTCAAGCCGCCACTTCGTCTCCTTCTACCTCTCGTGAAAGCCTCAGACTTGCAATACACCCACAGTGAGTACACCTCAGACCACGGCGGGGTGGAAAGATTAGTTCGCTAAGGCATTCAGGTTGTGGCATCATCTTCTCAGCCACTAAGCAGTTTCCCAGTACTCACCCTGTTGAACTCATACTTCACGATCAAACATGCCCTCATGGCTCTCTTCCAAGCGCCACAAGACCAAATCCACACCGGGAGATACATACTACACCGCCGAAGAAGAAGACTCGGACGATATAGCCTCAAAAAGGAGTCGTTTCAGCCGGCTATTTCACTTTCGACGTGGTTCCACAAATGCCGATTTACTGGAAGGCGACACAGACTCAGGCGAACATCAAGACCCTCTCAATCGAAGCGCTGGCTGGTACACTGGAAAGAGCGATCAGTTCTCCGCTGAAGATCAAGCCAGCGAGATCGAACGACTTTTGGAAGTCGGTAACGAGGCAAGATCCCTCTCTGAAGCTTCGTCCGGCCGGAGATCGATTCCAGGGAGATTGCCGTCTTTACCTATCGCCACTCAGTACTCCTCAAAAGGTTATTCTTCGGGAGAACCAAGCCAAAATCCCCGAGAACAAACCGGTAACCCGACAAGATCATCACTCCGTCAGCCAACACCTTCATTCCGGTATTGGGACGACGAAGCAGATAGGGATCGCGGAAGCAGTCTTCGGCATAGCTACCGCGGTAGTCGGTCTTCACGAGATAGTATACATCAGACAGAAGATCAGTCTCTACGGTATCATATCGATCCACCGCGCTCCACTAGTAGGTCCAGGCAAGAAAGACGAGGACATCACCCTCTCGACTATACTGAAGGCGCCAACCTCTCGAGAGAACCAAGATATTCGAGGCGACAAGATCCATCTCGCAGGTCTTCTGCGCGGTCTCGGACGGGTCGTCAGTCCCGCCTCTCATTCAATGACAATGTAGGCGTCAGGATGATTGATGGGCTGAACGAGAAAGAGAGGATAAGGAATAGGAAGAGAAATGAAGCAAGGCAGGTGAAAGCGAAGAGAAGAGCAAGGCGTGAGGGGTATTGACATGAGAGTTTCCCTGAGTGCTAAAGAATGGCATAGGTGATGGATCGATCAGAGCTAGTTAGATGTAGCTAGGATCGTGTAGTGAACGTATATAGTCGGGAGATAGATCAGCCATTCCGAGATTCACGCGCAGGTCTGTAAGGCTAGCTGTGGACCATGCTCGAGCCGGGTGTGTATTGGCGTTTGTCAGGCCATGGTACTTTTCACCGGTTTCATACACCCACACTTTACACGAAATCATTATCCTTTCGTCAGCAAGACCTGTGATCCCCGTGCATCAGTTGTGTTTCAAGGGTGTGAGTGAGGGATGAAGCGCTTGAGGTGCTTTCCGGTATGCAGACCTCGGTGAGATCGGGGGACCATCTCTGTAATACACTTACCACATCATACCCCCAGCCACACATTGCCTCCAACAATCATCACCACTATCATCACCACCACGTGCACCAGTCATTATCACATACCATCGTAGCAGAACTCGAAATCCACCTCACACACCCTCATTCCAAACGTACCAACATCACGCAAACCCCCACTCATCTCGCAGCTCCTACTACACCCAGCATCGTCCACTCGCAGCCCTCTCTCAGCCAACACCAACATCCATCTACCGATCTGCATCGTAAGTCTGCTCTAGCCCATTGTCAGTGGACCATGATATCTTCCTCCGTGGCTCGAATCATCGTCAGTTGCTGACACCTGCCCTAGACCGCCACCTGGATTTCAGCGCTCAGGACTAAAAGTCACAAGTCAAGAATTGCAAGCTTTCTACAGACATCATGAGGGTTGGATTCAAGGAACCAAGTGCCACAATCGTGTCAAAGGACACGAGCAGGTCAGAAGACGCAAGCGTGCGCAGTGTCTCTGAGTACCGAAGCGGAATTAAAAGGGCACTCACCGGAGACACCTCGCACTTCAGACCAACCAGTGAGCCGTCGGGTAGCAGCGCACCCTTTCAATCTGACGATGGTCGCTCTGACGGCGCGACGTCGGGGGGGCAATCGATGAGTCAGCCAAGCAGCCGCAGAGCCACCAGCTGTCCAGCAGGCTATATATCAGATGCGTCAGGGTACAGCAGATCAGCCACTCCACGAGGCCCATTCTCCCCAAAGCCAGGTAGCCAGGAACTTGAAATACCTCGCCCAAGCGCTATGAAAAAACCGAAAGCGGATCGTTCAGTCAAAACTGGAGACGACGAATCCAACCCCGAGTCGCAAAAGCCAGCCGAAAACACAGAAAAGCCAGCCGAAGAACCCGATACGCCCAAACCTTCACATTCCCGCTGGTCAAGCTTCCGCAACACCGCCTCCAAGTACACAATAGGCACGCTTGGCGTCACTGGCGGGCTCGGCTTCGTATACTCCACAGTCCTCCCTTCGACATTTAGATCCACTATCGCCTCAGGTTGCTCTTCCGCCTACCGCAGTGTTTGCTCTCGCATCAGCTCAGCCTGGAACAACCCCTCGTCAGTCCCTTCCAACGCTACTGGCGCCTTTTCGTCCATGTTTGCCCGCGCATATAGTAAGGTCGGAACTGGAGTTAGCTACCTAGCCAGTGCTACCGGTAAACTACCGTGGTGGGCTCAGACAGCACTGGGGACGTTGGCGTTAGCGGGGACAGCAACGGCGGCTACGACTGGGTATAAGCGATGGACGAAGGGTCGTTCGACCGCTGCGGCGAAGACCGATCCCGAGACTGAAGGTGAAGAGGCCACAAAGCAGGGAGATACCCTGGCGGATGGATCGAAGGGAGGCAAAAGTATCGTAGGCGGGACCGTCGTCGACTCGCACCCAGAAGAGATCGAGAGTAACGCTGGTGATCCCGAGGTATGATTCGTGTCAACCTTCGGGAGATCTATCTCAGACAGCTGACTGGTGACAGTGAGAAATGACGTCGAAGGACCTGATGGTTAATACATGCCTCGACGTAAGAGGTGCCGTAGTCAGGAGATCCGTCAGGCTTTCCAGCAGGTATCAGCCAGTCAGTCATGCTGTCTCTGTCTCTTGTCCACCTATGCATCTTCGGAACAGGGTCATCGTAAGGGAGAGCGAGCATGAGCAATGAAGCAACGATCAGTACATTCATCAGTCCTCACTTCAATCGACAATTCATGCACATCACCTCAGCCGTTCTACTTCCTTTCCCATTCAAAGATCTTTATGACAGATCTTCCTAATTTTCCGAATATCAATCCTCCGACAACACTCCCTGTTATGATTATCGATCTGGATCAAGCCCCAAATCCGCCGGTGGACCCGAATCCGCCAGATCCGCGGGCGGTAGCTTCAAGGTCCTGCACCAGTCAGCATCGTTCTATGTTTGAGATATAAGGAATACTCACGGTGACTTCCAAAATGGGCGCTAGGACGATACGTTCCAAGATGAGCTGAGCGATTCGGTCGCCTTGCTTGACTGTTGGAAGATCAGCATCTGTTTAAATCGGAATGAAACCTGACTGGGTGTGCGTGATGGAAGAAGGAGGAGTGAACATAAGGAGGCCGAGTGGAAGAGGGGCAGAAAGGAACATACCAGTAAAGTCTTCATCTGAGAAGTTGAAAAGCAAGATCATGACTGGTCCTCTGTAATCCGCATCAATCACACCGGCTCCAGTATCGATTGAGTGTTTCGAAGCTGCGAATATCAGCAACTATCCCATTTGCCTGGATCTCAACTATGATATGCCGCCTGATGAAGATGCCCGACTTCAATTTCTGATTTTGCTAGGGAGATGACTTACCCAGTCCACTCCTCGGTGCCACACGACCATAACATCCATCAGGCACAGCAATGCTGAGCTGAAGATCCACCAACACCTTCCCTCGTTTGGGCACAACCTTATCTTCGGCCGAGTAGAGATCGTAGCCGGCTGAAAGGGCTGATCCGCGGGTTGGGGTGGTGGCTCTATCGGAAAGCTTCTTGATGAGGAGATGGGTCTTAGGCTGAGGGTATATCAGCTGGTGACCCTTTGCTAAGCTGTATAAATGAATTGAGACGATAAACGTACCACAGAAACTTCACTAGCCTTTGGCGCAGGGATCTCCTTCACGTCATCCTTCTTCTCGTTCGTCTCCTCCTTCTTCTCTTCTTTACCCGCCTTCACTCCCACATCCTCTTCCTCACTATCAACTTCAACCTGCTCTATCTCTTTACCCTCATCGGCAAACTCCTTCGTTTCGCGCCTGACAGGTGTCGCCGCGCCCGAATCGGGGAATGGCGGAGTGGGGACGGAGGCAGTAGCCCTAGCCGCAGCCGCAATCTCCTTGGCGATCTTGTCATCGCCGGAATCCTTAGGGGCAGGTGTAGGCGTAGAGTCGGATCGAGTGGGAGTTTGAGCCGAGGGAGAAGAGGATGAGGGAGTTCCCATCGATTTAGACTTGGTTGGGCCGGACGAAGGAGAGGCGGATGGAGCAGACGGTACCGGGGCGGAGGAAGAGGAGATGGCTTGGGTTTCGAGGTTGATCATTTTTGGGTTGGCATTTTTGCCGCTTAGCCATTCGGAGGAGGTGAGTGCTGGCTCGATAGAGTTGGCAGGTGGGAAGATGCTAAATTTGTCAGCTCGAAACTCGCTGGGCTCATTGGCAGAAGGAGTAGATGAAGCGAAGATCATTGAGGCGCAAATAGCACCAAAGATGAGGGGTCAAGCAGACCCAAGGGAGGAATCAAGCGGGTAGTATAGCACGAGGTGATACGAGATCGTGACTCACTCTGATTGGAAACTCTCAGACTTCCTGGGGACCATAAAGCTCAAGGGAGAGATAGTAGTTCCAGCCAATTTGTACGCCCGGGCAATTTCGTTCTGGCCCACATCGAGAGATCGGCGAGGGAGGAGGGTCATTCCACGTTCTGAAGGCTGGTCAGCTTTTTGCGTGATCTGCACATGAGATTTGTGCTAGACTCCAATACGCAAAAGCGTCTCGTACATGCGAGGTAGAGGAAGGAAAGAGGGAGGAAAGAGAAGTAGAAGGGAATGAAGGAGGATTGAGCAGAAGAGGCGGAACAAGAGAGAGAAGGGATTGCGGAGCCCAACACAGCTGACTAGACTTACGAGGTTCAGAAGACTTGTACTCTGTCAAGAAATGCAGAGAATCATTCTCATACTCATAGTATCGGATATTCCCATCACTATCAATCAGCACTTTGCCCCACTTTCCTCCTGCTTATCCGTCCGACGTGTGATTCAAGGGAATGTCTTACCCTTTTCCAGCCAAGAAAAGGACATCGTTACCCTCAGCAAAGAATGGCATGAGGACACCACTGTATGATTAGCTTCGGCCACCCCTTTCAAGTAGAGACGTGTAAGAGCGGGGTTGGGTAAATTGTAGACGGTACTCACGCGCTAGAATCCAAGGACTCCATCTCGAGGTTCTTCAATCCCGCTGTGTCCCACAATCCGACTTGACGATCTGACATCCTGCTGAACTGGAGCTGATCAGCTACGTTCTCATTCGTCAAGCATTACGATCGTCTCATCCTCCACCTATTTTCCCCTTCCGCCTACCCCCCATGCATCGGCACAACCTTCAGCCGAAGGAGGCAACATGAGCAATGACTCACTCCTGTGGTGACGAGCCTATCTCTGTCGCCTAACCAGACAACCCGAGATCCCTTCACTCCCGAGTGCCCATCAGTGACGCGCACAGGGTCGGACCCGGCTCGGGGGTCGAATAGCCTGAGCTTCTTGTCTCTGCAGGTCTGGAGAAATCAGCAAACGCCCTACATGATATGGTCCCATATACGTTGATACAGCGCCCGACTGGTTCAAAAGGGTGTCTTGATGCCCCCAATTCCTCGTCCGTCCCTCCATCATATTCTGCTTCCCGCCCAGACCCCCTCGAATATCTCTCATATGTAGTCCCCCCATGTGACTGAATGAATCAAGTTCTCCCTCTCTGTCACCCTCGCAATCATACCCATACCCATCCTCATATCGAAACCAAAGCCCAACCCAAACGTACCGTAGCCAAAACAGTCCCCACAGCATTCCAAGCCAATCCCTGAATCCCATCCCCATGGCCATTAAGCTGCAAGCTTGCGCTATCCTTCCCTTGCTGGATATCCCAAAGACGGATGATATGGTCGCCCGATGCTGAAGTCAAGAGGTTCTGGGCGGTGGGGTGGAACAGGACCTGGCCAACTTTACTGCTTTTGTCAGCTCGATTCAAGCGAGAAAATATATATCAATGGCAGATAGGTGAGGCAGATATCGGATAGAGAAAAGGAAGAAGAGCAGAGTATAAGAAGGAAGGGATATATTGGGGGAAGACTTACCGTCCACCAGCGTTCAACCTCGACACAGGACTCAAATCCTCAGCAACCCATCCTTCATCGCCCCAACCTTCGAAGAGCGAGTCCTCGATCTTCCAGATCCCGACTGAGGTCATCAGCTTATGATTCTCTGACAGATTGCATCCGCTCGGTCGAGTTATCCTCTTTCCCAGTGCCTTCCAAGCCATCTCTCCAGCTCCCCCGACCATCCACCTGCCCAATCGACACACCATATCACCCTTATTCGCCTAGATCAAGACGCTCTTTTACACAATCCCTCAACATCTACAGCCCTGACTTACTCTTCCCATCCTCGCCAGCAGAAACCACAAGGTTGTCGTCAAAGGGCGACCAGGCAGTATCCAAGACCGGCGCGGTATGTCCCCTCGCCAACGGCAAGATATCGGGCAATTTGGTCGGGAATCCAGTAGGCGAAGGCGCGTTGAAAGCTGAGAAGTTGGGCAGAACTGCAAATGCCTATACGCAGTGTCAGCATACCGTTCCATATGCTGTAGTCAAGGCGCCAACTTACACCTCCGCCCGAGACTTGCCAGTTGACAGCGATATATTTCCCACCGGCAGTGATCAAATCGGTGTCCCAGGCCGAGCCTGATATTTTCGCGTTCTCATATGACGTCTTTGCCTTCTCGCCGTATACGTGGCGATATTTAGACTGGGTCGTTAGCATGAAGTGTAAACAAAGGGCAAGCGGGAACTGACGGGTCGGACAAAGCGGGACATTGCGAAAGAGCTGCTGATACGTTCTTGGTGCGATAAGGATGGGTGGATGCGCTGAGACTATCGTATGCTTCTGTTCTCAGACTGTGGGAACGTAGGCGTACTTATGGATAGGCTAGATAAGGTAGATGTGAGAGGTAGGGGGGAGATACGCGCTATGACGCCCAGGGTGAGCGTGGCGCACTTTCCCACGGTGGCTTGCTTGAGGGGCCAGTCCCTACCCCGCGTTTACCCCGCATTCCTCAGTGTGCCTATTCAGATGTTCCAGGAGTGGTGTTGGAATGCCACATCGCTGAGACAGCAACACACTGGGAGACGATACAAGATGATCATTTGTGTCACTCAGCAAGCTGTGAGCATGTAGATCCCACCATCAGCGCTGATTGAGCCCAAACGGCTGGCAAAGTGGCACTTAACGCTACCTGACCACTTGGTCGCGAAACCGCCGATCGCGCATCACTCTGCACCACAGCATGCATACAATCACACTCTCAACAATGCCACCTGGCCCTAACCGTCGGCATGTAAGATCGGACTCAATGCCTCAAATTTGCCCGCCTTCTGCTCCGCCATGAGAAGAGCAAAGAAGTCTCGCTCGGCGACATTGCCGATGAAGGCGCGGGTCTTGGAGTCTTCGGGTGCCAAAGGAATCAGCTCAGTAGTGACTGGCATATCGGCGGGGTACTGTAGCTGGTAGATGGGCATTGTATGGAGTGAAATGATAGCAGACTGCAGAATGTCAGCGCAAGCGGAGGCAGTCCAGATCTGCCGGCGGGGATAGGTGCTTGAGCCTTGCGGATAGTGGGAGATTTAGGAATGGAGATGTACTTACGTGAGTGACGTGAAGAAGTGGTAGTTCGCTATTGTGAGGATGACGTTGGAGTTTAGGCGCGAGAAGATGTTTCGAATAGTTGATAATTATTGGAAGTGGATCAAAGATGTATTGGAAGAGAGAAAAGAGAAACCTGGATAAGTAGCGCTTTTACAATCCGTATGTGAACCGCATGACCCCTATGGTGCATCGTCTGTGAACACCCATCCTTACTATCTTCCCCTTGCAACAAACGCTGAAAGGATCTTGGATGTACGTCACCCGTCGCACAACTTGCAGTATCGTACGCGTAGCAGACTGTGGCGCAAAGTGGGACACATCGCAGAACTGTGTCATAGGCCATAGCTAGTAGGTATGCAGAATTCGTGTACATTGGAACACTGGAAACCATATTACAGTATACACACAAAATGTCATCTCTTCTTCGGCTCCCAAAATCGCTCATTCATCCTTCTCAGCTTGCAAAGTCTTCAGTCCCCGGAATCCTCCTCTCCGCCTCTCAAAGAGGGCTCACTTCTTGATGTGAGGTGCCCAAAGCTCGGCGTCTCCGGTGGATTGAATATCAGCGAGAGTCACTGCAGTCTAATGTTTACCATTATTATTTTATTTACTTAATAATAGTAGGGGGAAGGGTGGGGGTCTATAATAATAGTATAGTAAATAGTAGTCCCAGCCTGC
>BCKK01000009.1:81187-113745 GCA_001600615.1 Dioszegia crocea
GCCATGTTGGGGTCAAATGTATGCATCTCATAGACAGCGTGCTACGAGGGTAGGCAATGTAGACGGACGATCTGGTAGCATGCAGAGCACCTTGGTGGTGCCTCCAGGCCAATTAATAGGCAGTTATGCCTATTATGCGGTATTATATCCCGTAATATTTACTAAATAATAATAGTCGGGCCCGACGGCCGGACCCGATAATATTAGTATAGTAATAGTACAGCGTGTGGCTACTATATTTAATAATAGTAGAGGTCACCCTACTATTACTATTTTAGCTACTATAATAGACAGACGCATATTAATGGTAAACGTTACTGCAGTCTCATCATCCCCGCCCTTGCTGTTGAGCAGCTTCTCCGCAGCCGCAGTGAAGGATGTCGCCAGCTCCAGAGGGACTGTACTATCCTTGCTCGCCCTGGCGAGAGCGTCCAGAACCATTCTCTGGGCTTTCAAATCGGTGTGAACCTCGCCAGAGATGACGATCAGATCGATGCCCTCCTGCCAGTGATTGGAACCCTCAAGTCTCATTTCTGTATCGACCACCATATCGTAGGTGGTACCCTGGCGGGACTTCCTTGAGCTTGGAGTCTGGGATCCGAACCGGAAAGTTCGATAGTCGGTGAGATTCTTGTATCTCATATCGCTGATGTTGAACATGACAAATTCAGGCCTTTAGCGAGAGGTGATAGCGAGGTGGTGATAGCTGTACTGTAGCAGAAAAAGGGCGATCCGGACACAGGACGTGGCTGTTCCATGTTAGCCGGCGGCGTTAGGATGGAGGGACGGTGCTGACTTGTGAATGTTTGTAAAAAAACTTACAGTGACTCGAGGTTGGTGGTATATGAAAAGACTCGCCTGAATTGTGGAAAGAGCAGCGTCGAGGAGTTGCAAGTGACTTAAGGCGATGGAGAGAAGGGGGGGAGGGGAACTGTCTTATATTGCCCTGTCCGACCATCAAGACCGCTTTCCGGGCACCGCCGTGGCTGACTCCTTAGAGATCGACTCCTAGCTGAAAAGCGTCAATGGATGACTTCCTGTCGCGCGTTTTGGGCTGGAAATAACGCCGAGGCTTGTGGCACTAGTTCGTTACCCATGCGCCGTTCCCCAGCGTGGGCGTGAGTGTGTCCTTACATTACATTAGGACAATGGTACCTTTAGATTGCGCAGATGACAGTCTACCGCCACTTTTTGCTGAGTCGTCAGATATGTCAGTAGAAATCATCTCCTGTATCGGAACATGGACGCGAGTGCTGTCTAAGACCTTGGTTGATCTTTAGCATCCCGTGCAGAAGGGTACTGTGTCGTAATTTCAGTGGTCAGTGTCCATCCTAGCTCACATAACAAATCCTTGGTGGGTCTCGTCTTCAAGCGATGTATGAAAGTAAAGATGAAGACAGTTTTGGCTGAGCGGGATGAGCAGGACGCCTCAACTTTCCCACGGTGACTCGTGTACGGCATTCAGCGTCTACCCCGCATTTCCCCAGCATCCTCGAGTCCTCCCTCCCGCCGGGCCGCGTTCTTCCGCGCTCGGCAGACGCTGATGGTGTTGCTCGGCTTGCCTACCATCTCACTAGTACTTCATTTTCGGCTTTCAATGGGGGATCAAGTACGAGCGATCACTCATCAGTCTTTTCTCTCTGCCGCACCGCCTCGACAAATAATATCTCACTGACAAATCACTGAGAATCTCCGACCCATCTCTGCCGCCCGCCGCAATGTCTTCCTTCATCGAAAGCAAGATGTTCGTCATTGCCGTACCGATAATCACTACCGTCGGACTTGGTCTGGCTTGGCCTATCCAAGCGGGAGTGACCAGAATGATGGCGAACTATGCACCCCTTGCTGAGTCAGGCGATAAGTAAGTACCCGCTATTCCGCCTGAGCCTCCAGACGCTAATCTAGCAGAGTTGATAAAGGTACCGGATCCTTGCTGCACACGTTGCAGCGAGTCAAGCGTATTGAAGGCTGGTCTGGTTTGTTCAAGGGTCAGTTCTTATCACCATCTTCCGTTTCATACACCTGACATCCGCAGGTCTATACACCGTCATTGCTTTCACGAGTCTCTCCGTGGTCACTATGTTGCCTTGGTCAGGTACTTTATCAGCACCACTGCCACATGAGACGATGATGTGGGTATTCTCGCTAAGTGTATTGAAGCTTGTTATCAGGAAGCTGACAACTCAGAGCGATCAGGAGAGTAGCTGTGGTAGCAGCGGCTTACAGCATCTTTACCGTACCCATGAATATCATTGCGAATCGGTACGATCAGCCCTTCTCCAAACCTGAAATAGCTAACTTATCACTATAGCGCAATCACTACGTCTCACCATATGCCTAACAATCCTCGAAAAGCTCTACCCATGCTCCTATCCAAGCGCGAACTCTCTCGACCTCTTACACTCTACTCCCGTCCCTTCCTCTGCCTCTTCAACTTCATCGACAATCTCCCTGTCTCATTCATCGCCAAAGCTCTCGGACTATCTATCGCTATCGACCCGATCCACTGGCGTAACATGTCTTGGGATCGATGGGCCACTTTTGTCGCTTGGCAGGCGGCTGGAGTCGGCATAATGACGCCCTTGACTGTCATTGCCACTAGACTCTCGATCCAGAAGAATCTTGGAGATGGAGCCGAGGCGGCAGATGCGTTGACGGAGGTATCAGAGAAGATGGAGGTAGAGGGGCAGTATGGAAAGCAGGGTGTCGAGCCGGAGGTTGTGGTCAGGGTCAGAACGGGCAAGGAGGCATATCTCGGCATGGTCGACTGCGCGAGGGAGACGATTAAGGAGGAAGGAGTGGGTAGTCTCTTTAGGGGATGGTGGTGGATTTTGGCCCTCAACTTTGTGGGGGGTTTGGATATCCAAATGGAGTGAGCGTGTATATCTCGAGGCGAAGGTATTGAAGTGAGAGCTGGAGTTTGTGGCGACTCTTAAAGGCACAGTGGCGGTGTATCTGACTTCGGCTCGGACCAAGCCTTTGTGATTCGCTGATGTACACTGCCGAGTGCTAATGTCACTCCCGGGGCGACATGGGCGACTGATATTTGAAATGCATCCGTGAGTCTGATCACAGCGAAGCGCGATTTCACATAACCACGCTCTGAGAGCCGCACACAGTCTGTCCCTCTCACAGCCTGACAGCCTTCACCATCAACGATCAGGACTCTCGACGGACGACCACCTGTCAGCGTTGTGGGATGACCGAGCATCAGCTTCAGCGTTGCGGGCACTTCGACGTTCCTCCTCCACCCGCTCTCTCCAAGGCGCCTCTGTCATCCACCTCTCGATGTAAGGGGCCCAGGCCTCGGTGTGGGGCGCAGGCTGGATGTCTTTGAGCATCAGGAACTCGGTGAGATTCTCGCCTCCGTCAGAATGATAGTCCGTAAGCACGTTCTTCGCCTCACTGAAGTATCCCGCCAGCTCCGCCGGAAGCACTGTGCCACCGACCTCGTATCTTGCCGCAAAGAGTATTTTCCGTTGCTCGGACAGAGACCTCCAGACCTCGGCGGACAGTGAAGTGATCATATCACTCGTCGCTTTCCAGACCTTGGATCCCACAAGCCTCTTCTCCATCCAAGAGTTCATGCGGTAGGTCTTGATCCCAGTCAAAGGATCGGTAGGACATGAGAACGAGCAGGTTATAAAGTTCGTGGGGTCGACGAGTCTGATCTCATCTTGGGATGAAACCATGGTGAGAAGGTAGTAGGATAAGGTTGCAGGGTAGTGAGATGATCAGGGTGGTGTGGCCGAGAGGGTATGTAAGCGGACGTGGTATGGGACTTCTGAGATGAGTCAGCGGCAGACCGTGGGGATCATGGGTGATGACAGACTGTGCAGGATGGCAGATGCTGTGGGAAAGTTCTGCGTGATGGCACTTACGTGTGGTGGATGTCAGTGGTAGAAGGTGGTGGATGTGATCGGATGTGAAGTAGGGTGTAGAAGTTAGACGGTCTTGGTGAGTCGCGAGATCATAGAAGTGCGATGGAGAGAGGGAATTGGGAGAGGGGACGCCTTATATATCCCCCATTTCACCCCCAAGCTCGCTATCCGGGCATCTCCGCTGCTCACTCCTTACAGCTTGACTCCTTATCAGGGGTAGATAAAGGGATGTCTTGAGAGATCGCACGCGCCGGCACGAGAGATAACGCCGAGTGTGGCACTTGGTGAGGTCGTTCGATGTCTCTTAGGACATTGAGGAGTAAGTCGGGTCAGTAGAGACAGTGTAAATCTATCTTACCTGAGATCTGCTACGTTGGCTTGCTAAAAAGGCATCATCAGTCGCGAATCAGCACACATCGCCGTCAGCGTTTCATCGGCGCTCGCCTTAGGCTCTGTCCACATTTGTGCCATTTCGTGAGTGAGACTCTTGAGACGCATGGGCGCTGTCAGTGGCGTCAGTTGCCAAGGTCAGAAGTCTCGTCTGGGCCTTCACCACACGCAACACGCGCGAATAGAGACGTAAAAAAGTTCGTTACTGCTCATAAGCCCATATCAGCACGCATTAAAATGACGATTCCTCGGTAATGATCAGTATCAAAACGCGCCGCGGAAGCTCCTTATAGCAAGCCAATGATATCCAGTTAGTACAGAGATGAAGTACAGAGCAGTATAGACGAGCGAGGCATGAAGCCAATAGGCGCGCCCAACTTTCCCACGGTTGTCACATCCCACCCTCACCCAAAATCAGGCACCACCCAAATCTCACACAACCCAACCCAACCTATACATCTCATCTATCCATCCTATATAGGCAATGTACCCCAGATGAGTGGTCAAGTCTGTAAAGATTTCCTAAAAGGGTAAGCCATCCACATCCTTCAACTACCTACTCTTTCCTACCCATCCATTTTAGCCAATTTTGAGGCTGGAGCTAATGATCAGGAACTGCCGATATGGCAACTCCTGTAAATACTTTCATCCACAACGCAGCGGAGGCGGACTTAGCGCGACTAGAGTTCCAGGGAGTAATTCGAATGCCTTACCATTAGGTGGAGGAGGGAGAGTGGCAAGTGGAACTCAGCCTGCGTTGAAGTATCAATTCAAGTGAGTCCTTATCTTCGCTTGGGCTTTCCCCCCTGATGGCAATAGCCGTATCCCTGCTGATGGTCTTAGCGAAGATGTTATCCGGACAGAACTGCTCAAAGAACCACCGCAGTATATACTCTCAAGTTACGGTCCGAGTAAATATGAACCTAACTTGTTCTTCGGTTATGATCTTTCGCCTGATGAGTTGAGGTGGAAATATGAGCAGGCGAAACAGTTGGGCAAGATACAAGAATATGTATGTTCCTCAACTCTCAAACCTATTCCTACTAGCCACATCATACCTTACTTTTACCCACTTGAGACACCCGCTAACACGCCAGATCCAAGAAGAATCCAACCTCTACCGCTTCGCCTCCCAAACAATTTCTTCAGCCCTATCCGACCTTAAAAAAACAACCCAAATCGCCGAAAGACTCCATGACGCCCGATATCCTCCTGGATCAGTCGTCGGAAGTGCCCGTCCAGACACATTTGACGAAGCGGCCGTTTTGACCGGTAATCCCATACCGGCCCCTGGAGCAAGCTTAGCTTCTAGGATAACGAGCGGTAGCGGTGCGTTTGGCGGTGGCGGTGGGGGATCAGGCGCATTTGGCAGTAATGCAGCAGGAGGAGGAGGGGCTTTCGGTCAATCTGCTTTTGGCTCCAATTCAAACTCCCAGCCACGAGCAGGATTTGGTCAATCTGCGTTCGGTGCTAAACCCACCCCCTCAGCATTCGGTTCTTCATCCTCTACCCCATCCACTCCAGCTCAGGGGTCTGCATTTGGCTCATCAGCCTTCGGAGGATCAAGAGGTGGCGGACCGGTATCAGGAACGAACAACGTCCCGCTCGGGTCATCGAATCGATTTGGGGCGTCTGCATTTGGCCAACCGGCAGCTGGGACAGGCGGGGGATCAGCGTTTGGTCAGTCTGCATTTGGGGCTGCGCCAACAGCGACGGGCGCATTTGGGTCTGCGGCCCCTACGTCTGGAGGGTTTGGTGGGGGCGCAAATACCACAAGTGGAGGAGGGGGATCAGCATTCGGTTCTTCAGCTTTCGGCGCTTCGGCTACTCCTGCTACTGGGGCATCATCAGGATTTGGTCAATCCGCATTCGGTAAACCTCCACCTACGGGTCCTTCCAATACGTCCACATCGGCATTCGGCCAATCCCAACCCCAACCCTCATCCCAATCCCAATCCCCATCTGCATTCGGTCAAGAACCCTCAGCACCTTCAGGATTCGGTCAATCAGCATTCGGACAACCTGCCCCAAACCGCGGATTTGGAGCCTCCGCCAGCACCAGTAGACCATTCGGGTCTGGATCTAATTCCACGCCCATCGGCGGAGGAGGTGGCGGGTTTGGTCAATCTGCTTTTGGCAGTGGTCAGGCTACGTCCCCTGCGGCCGGATCAGCGTTTGGCAATTCTGGCTTTGGTTCTGGCGGAGGAGGCGGAGGGGGAGGGTTTGACGGTGGGAGAAATGTCTCCTCAAGCGGGGGTGGAGGTGGATTTGGGGCATTCTCCGGAGGTAGTAGGGGCGCACCTGGAGGTGGTTCCAACGCTACACCACTCGGCGGCACTCGGGGGTTCGGTCAAGCCGCTCAATCCCCAGGAACCGGATTCGGTTCAGGGTTCGGTGCTGCTTCATCACCTGGAAACGACGGTCCTCCTCCTGCATTCTCATCTACTCCCGCAGCCGGGTCCGCATTCGGCGGTAACAGCGGCAACAGCTTTGGAGGGGCATTTGGCGGGAATGGAGCGTTTGGCAGCGGGGGCCAAGGACAAGGACAAGGATTTGGTCAAACTCCACCACCGGCATTCTCATCACATCCACATTCAAACCCTCTCCCATCTTTCCCAGAGGGGACGGTTGTGCCCGATGGTTGGACATATGATGATCCCTGGTCGGCGTATTTACCTACTGTCGAAGGGAACCCTGAGGCGTATACCAAGGGTGGATGGGGATTGGGCCTGGAATTGGGAGGTTGGGGTGCAGGAGCGGGGACGAGTGGGAAAGTTGAGGAAGGGAAGATTGAGGAGAAGGATGTTGTTAGGTTCAGAGGAAGTAGTTGGGGCTTAGGGGAAATACCGCTTTGGCCTGCTTGTGTAGAGCTGAGGGCTTGAGGTGGGGATAGGGGAGGAGGGTCGGATCAGATGTGAGGAAATGAGGGTAGGGGATAGGATGAGGAATGGTAAAATGGCCTGTGAGGGTCTCGAGGGGGGTATTGACAGTCAGGAGAGAAGGTGTCATATGGTCTCTGGGATACGTATATTGTTGTACATGATCCCTCCATCATCATTTCGAGTGAAGCACTATATAGGCTCGACGACATGTGTCCGGGGGCATTCAAATAAAAGACGGGGACCAATTAACGACTTCCGGCTTCATTCGATACTACGGGCCCAGAGTCACACATCACCATACTATACCCTTTCACTCATAGGAGAACAATGCACCTTACCACAGCTGCAGATACCTCTCTGGCAGGAGCAGAAGCAGCGGAAACTTCTGCATACCTCACCCGAATTGCTCAAGAGGTCTATCGGCAGGCTTTCCCGCAGGCGGATTTCCAGTCAATCTCGGTTCCCCTTCTCAGCACCGGCTTGTATCTTCCCGACTACATACACATCTAGCCGCCCGTAAGCTGGTGCGCTGTCCGGGATAGACCCCACACATCTTATCTGACACGGAGTTATGGATATCATGAAGCGGATCCGAGGGCGAAAGAGCGGATGAAGGCGGATGATTCGATGAACGATTTTGGCGACGAGTGAGTATTTATAGCATCATCTAAACTGGGTCTTGCCTTATCTCTATCCACTATCCACCTTACCCATCTTATCAGTTCATTATACCCGACGCGTACAGATGATTATCCTGCCGAGCATAGGTCTGCTTCAGATGCACTGTGAGATTGCAATGCTCATATACCTCACTCACTAATTGGGATTACTCTCCCTTTATCCACCCATAACTCCCCAGAGCCATGTCAATCTCACCTGACCGCAGTTCCGACGAGAAGAAAGACGCCTTTGTCTCGGAGGTCCAGCCCGTAGAGCTTGAATCTGGTAAAACACACAATGGCGCATACATCTACGACAATATCCCAGCAGGCGTCGACCCTGAGATCATCCGTGAAGAGAAAGTCATCAGAGGGCTTAAACAACGCCATGTACAAGTAAGCCCTTTCCCTCCAAGCTGCATCTTGTGCTGATCTCCCAGATGATGGCTCTGGCCGGAGCGATAGGCACTGGTCTATTTCTCGGTTCAGGCCGTACAATCCGCCGCACAGGTCCAGCAGGCGCTTTAATCTGTTACAGCGTCATCGGCGGTTTAGTCCTCTGCGTCATGGGGTCCATTGCGGAAATGTCTGCTTTGGCACCCGTTTCGGGTGCCTTTGTGAGGCATGCCGAATTGTTTGTCGACCCTGCTCTGGGCTTTGCTATTGGATGGTCATGTAAGTCTTTTCCCTCCGCCAGACATGAGCCCAAGCTGATACTTCAGGCTTCTACGGATCGGCAGTGTCTGTACCTGCAGAATGGACAGCCGTGGCTGTTGTAGTCAGCTACTGGAGTGATCTAAACCCTGGAATTTGGATCGCAATCTGTATCAGTAAGTTTTAGCCTCTCAATCTCACCACGCTCCCACCTCATTCCGTACCCACACCCATACCTGCATCCCCAACTAGACTCTAGCTAACCCACCAGTCGTCACCTTCGCAACCAACCTCTTCTTTATCCGGATCTACGGTGAGGTCGAATTCATCTTCGCCATGCTTAAAATCGCCCTCATTATTGGCCTTATCCTCTTTGGGTTGATTTACGACCTAGGTGGGATTCCAGGCAAAGAGAGGATTGGGTTTGCGTATTGGCAGAATCCGGGACCGTGGGGACAAGGATATTATTGGCCTGGAGAAGCAAAGGGACAGGCAGTAAGTTGTGCACTCGTGCCCATCACTCGTGCCCATCCCTACCTCATCACATCCCATCTCGGTCATCTATCTCTCTCACACCCTTCTCACAGTAATCTTATACCCCCCTCGTACGCCGCTAACATCCAGGCCGGATTCTTCCTCTCGCTCATCAACGCCGTCTACTCCTACTCAGGCGTCGAGACCCTCGCGATCGCAGCGGCCGAGACCAAAAACCCCCGACGCAACATCCCCAAAGCAGCCAAAAAAGTCTTTATCCGAGTCGTCGTCTTCTACATCCTCACCATCTTCGTTGTGGGCCTTATCGTACCTTCCGACTTGCCGGCACTGGCCAAAAACAACGGAACAGCCGGTTCGTCCCCCTTCACCCTCGCCGCCCAAGCTGCCGGAGTCAACGTTCTCCCATCCATTATAAACGCAGTCGTCATCACCTCAGCATGGAGTTCGGGCAATCACGGTATGCTCACTGGGTCTCGATCACTCTATGCCCTAGCACTCGAAGGTCAGGCACCTAAAGTGTTTAGGCGTATTTCGAGGTTTGGTATTCCCTACGTCGCCGTCCTTTTCCAAGGGTCATTCCAGCTTTTGGCATTTATGGCTATTGGTTCGGATGGCGCTTCGCAGGCGTTCGAATGGTTGACCAACATCAACTCTTCTTCCACTCTGTGTATCTGGATCGTGATTGGGATTTGTAATTGGAGGATGAGGAAGGCGATGAAGGTTCAGGATATCAGTGAGGATAGTTTACCATATAAGGCGCCGGGGGGAGCGGTCTTGGCGCAGATTACGATTTGGGCATCAACATTCTTGATTCTCATGGGCGGTTTCTACTCTTTCGTAAGTCAACCACCCGCTTCCTCGTACTCCTTCTTCATCCATCTACCCTGCCATCTCTCAGCCCTCTTACCCCCATACTGGATATCGCTAACCCCACAGCTACCCGGAAACTGGGACGTCGCCGACTTCTTCTCAAGCTACTTCTCCGTCATGTTCATGTTCGTCATGTACTTCGGCTACAAACTCATCAAACGTACCAAACTTGTCCCACTCGACGAATCACCAGTCCGACAATTCATCTTAATTGCCGAAGCGAACCCTGAGGAGGAGCCAACAGTCAATAAGGGTCCTAAACATTGGTTTGCAAAGTTCTGGTGGGACTAGTCGATGGAATCTAGGAGTGGTGGGCTGGGTTGTAGGATCTAGAAGAAAATGTTTGGGAGTTCGGGTTTGTAAGTTTGGAATAATGTCTATGCAGAATAAAGTGAATCAAAACCTGCAGGTATTTCACCTCGACCTCTACATCAACTAATAAGATGCCATAACCACCACTAATCTACTCCAACAGGGCAACAACGTAACTACCTCTTCATCTTCCTCCACTGGCCCCAGTCCCACCCCACCTATCTCGCCAATACCCACTAACACCCTCGCCCAACCCACCCAAGACACCTTCTCCACCTTGATACCCCGTCCATCTATCTTGAACCTCGCTCCACACCCTATTCGGCCAACCAGCAATAACAGCTCCACCAATTAAGACTGTCGCGCCCACTGCACAGTACGCCAACAGGTGCGTAGTTCCCGCGACTGACGTTCCCTTATCGAGAAACGAAGATGTTTGCTCAGCAAGCTTATTGAGCTTCTCAAGCGTTACTGATACACCCGTCTTGACCTCACTGGCGTATGATGTCGTTGCGTCCCATTGAGATTTAACTTTTGTATAGCCTGATTTGACTGTGTTGGGCAGTCGTCTCGATATGAACGCTCCGGCGTATGCTGCTGCCCCTGCGATCGATGATGCGATGGCTGATCCGCCTGATCTGAACCCTTCACTAGCGTAATTGTAGCTCCAACCTCTTTGTCCTTGTGAAGAGTCTGGGTCTGGGTCTGGAGGGGGCTCAGTTGGCAGAGTTGACTTATAGGTGTTCTTGGTGTCTGTTCCTAGATGTTGATCGGTGTTGGGGGAGGGAGTCTGAAGATTGGGCGGTAAGTTGGAGGCAGAAGTTGTAGGTCGATCTGTACTCTTGACACTCTTAGTATAGTCAGGAGCGGAGGATTGGATCGGGGTGGTAGATTGACAAGTCATAGATTCAGGCGCAGTAGGAGTAGAGTGACAAGTGATGTACTGTGGTATGGCGCTGTCGGGTTCTGTATGCAGAGCACTAGTGGAAGGAGAGGGAGAGGGGGACTCGGTATCGGTTGCTGACAGTGTGCATCGCCAAGAATCAGTAGGTAAGTTGCAATTTGTGATTTGGCTGTACCAGTCAGAGGGTTTTGGTATAGGTTGACAAGTTACTTTGGGAGCGTTGGGGTTGGACATTGTAGCGGTGAAGGAAGGAGCGGTGTCGCGACTGCAGAAAAAGGGTGCCGATGAGGGGACAAATGATAGGGCATTGCCGAAGATGGAGGAGGAGCAGATCGACGTCATTCTCCTGCCGAGGGACTCTGATTAAGAATATGAGGGAGATGAGCTGGCTCGTGATGTCGGAATTTGACTGAAGGTTGGTTGGAAAGTTGTGGTTCTAAAATGCTGGGTTTGCGAGATGGGACTCAATGATGTTGAAGGAGATAGGTGAGCTTGCTGGAATCTTTAGCTGCGATGAGACCTACCCCTGATCATGCTAGTATGTACTGGAACAAAAGCCCTTGGCCAAGTTGCAGGGCCGGGGTCAAGTATCAAAGGATGGAATTGCTCAGACATGTCATACCTTAACGACCTATTCATGATCAGCTCCTTGAGACACTTATTGGTAGACTGGCGTGCAACAGGCTGCTGAGACTCTGAGAGGCGAGACCGTGATAGTAGGGATTCAGAGACTGAAAGCGAATCGTAGAGTCGGGTGAGGGTCAACTCATTAGATCATCAGGGTTGAGACAAGAACAGGTCAGGGTATAAGCTAATCACATCTCAGTCTATTAACGTATATAAGTACATCACTCCTCCCAAGGCCTCAAGCACTATCTAGTGCGCACGATCACCCGGGAACACAGACCTCGCGAACTTGCCAAAGACAGACTGGATCCCAGACTCGCCACCTCCGCCACCGTACGAAGAGTAGCTCGGGTCGACAGTGGCGGATGAGAAGACGCTGGGGAGTTGATCTCGGGCGCAATAGAGACTGCCGGCGAGTGTGGCAGCTGCGGCAAGGCTCAAACCGACCTTGATTGGGTTGTTGCAGATGCCTGTGGTCATTCGGCTGAGGAATGTGGGGCGGGAAGAGGGGGACTGGGATTTCTTGGAGAGGTCGGTAAGGACAGGAGCCTCGGTCACGACTGGGATAACCGTCTCCGTCTTGTCCACTGTAGGCGATTCCGCCTTGGAGGCGCCCCACCAAGGGCGTCTCCAGCCTGTAGCTGCGCTTGGAGCGCCGGAGGAAGCTTCAGGAGTTGTATCGCCTGCGGTGCTGGCCTGGGTCGACTTGTTGCGGCGTCTGTAGCCTTCACCAGCAGTACCGAGTGCGAGTGTGCCGGCCGCAAGGGAAAGGCCAGTGGTGCTGAGAACTGCGTTGCATGCGGAGGTGGCAAGGGAAGGAACGGCAGGGAGGACGGTCTCGACGACGGGGAGAGCGGATTGAGCAGCGTAACCCCACATGTTGTTCGCGGTTGGATATTGGTCGTTGTAGGAGTTCTGGCTGTAATCAGACCGGTGAGGGTGTGGATGATGTTGAGTAGAGTAGATGAAGTGGGAGTGGTAGGTATTGCTTGAAGGATCTGAGGTAGATGAGGATGAAGTAAGAAAGAGTGGGGAAAGTGGGCTTCAAGTCAGCTTATATCCCCCTCCTGAGAGTACTGGGCCGGACGATTGAGTCAGCTGGGTCCAGGAGGTAGATCAAAGGACGGACGCCCAAACGCGCTCAGACCCTTACTATCCCTTATTCCCACCCCTTAGCCCTGGTCCACTGGGGGTGACGCCTGCCAGACGTTCGAGGGGGTCTGAGTGGAAACGCGTCAGGTATACCCATGTCAGTGCTTCAGCTCTCAAACGGTTTCGAGCTGTAAGTATCCTTTGTCTTACCCCTGCACGCCGCTGTAACGCCAGGGGAGACCGGCACAAAGAGTGGTCTGAACGCGTGTGGCGTTAAGGGGGAGGGTGGGTCATGTGTGAGAAGAGGTTCCTTTCACGATTAGTCATCAAGATTACAAATATCCGGACTGCAGAGAGAGTGCGAGATCAACTCACTGGACATGAACTAGAGGAAGACACTAGTGATTATGATGAGCATCAGGAGGGCGATAGGACACAGTGAGCGTCAATCAGTGTTTCTAGACACGATCCCCGGTAGGCTCGTGAGATTAGTCAGCACCTCCCCGCCAGCGTATTCATCCCCGCCAACACCGACCCCTTCAACCCTTCTCTCAAAGTATCCAACTCCCTAGATTTTTCTCTCCCTTGCTCCGCCTCGACAGAATTGCCAATATCGACCCAAGAACAACCCCACACTCTCCTCCATCCCATGCCCGCAAACATCCTCTGGCTAGCATGGTTCCGCTCAAACACCACTGCGAATGAAACTGGACCTTTTTCGGATTCTCGCACCTTGCCTCGTCCCGAGGCGATATGTTCTCGGACGACCCATTGTGCCAGGCCTAGCCGACGATGGTTGGGATGTGTGAAGAGGGAGCCTAAGGATCCGTCGGCGTGAGTGAGAATATGACAGACTGCCGGTTGAATTGAGTGGGAGGAAGGGGGAAGATCTTGGGATGAATTTGTCGATTGGGGTTTTAGGCGGATGACAGTTGACCGGAAGAGTCGGGATTTGTAGTAGGCTGAATCACGAGCGATATCGGATCCGTGTGAGAACTGTCATATCAGTTGAATGATTCAATGTGACAGAGAGAAGTATTCGTAGGTAGACTGACGTACCTTCTCTATATCCTCGTCTCTTCCAATATCCACCTCATATCCCCCACTGGCCCCATCCACTCGTCCATCACCATCAAGGAATCCCGGTGGAGGCAACCAAAGTCCACACCCAGGCTTGGATACCCCATCTCCTAGCCCCATCTCCACAGCCCTAGCCCAGACCTCATGTAGCCCTCCGACCAGCTTGCATTCTCCATCGACATTGGCCAAATAGGCTTCTAACGCGCCTATCACTCTGGCTTTTGCCTCTTCTACGCGGGTATGCTTGGAAGGCTCTCCATCCGGCTTATCCAAGGGTATTTTGCTGATGTCGGACTTGTTTGTTGGAGAGGTATCGTCCCGATCTGGAGAATGAGAAGTCGGGAGGTGGGATTCGAGCGTGTCAAACACCCTGACTTGTCCCCCAGAGAGCAGCGGTAGATCGACGATGATCGTTCCTTCTGCGCCTAAATATACCTTCGAGTCTCTTTCAGGGATGGGAATGGTACTCCATACCCTGGGGGTGTGTCCGTATGGCGCAGACGGCGAAGGGGATAGGAGGGCGGCATAGACGAAAATCGAAGCTGGTAGATGGGATATAATGAGAGGTAAGATGGATTCGGGTCGATGTTCAAAGAGCTCAAGTCCGCGGGACATCTTTGTGAGGAGATCCGTGGAGCCTGGAGCGGGCTCTCTGTCTGCCTGTGGGTGATGTATGATGGGTAGAGGTGCGATAGAGACACCCCTTTTATCCTTCGAGACGTTTGACTCAATTTGGCTGTAGGCTTTGGCCGAAGGTTCCGGGGGAGTCTGTGCAGTTCTGAGTGGCACCTGAGTGGCGCCAGAGTGCAATACATCGTACAGATCGAGCGCAGTGGGTTGCATGAGGATCATATCATGCTCTTGATGTCCGACTAGCATACCTATACACTACCAGCTCATGCTAAACTATGCTAGGGAGTCAGGTGACTGGCGTCACAGGGCGCGAAACCTGCCGCCCGGATTAATCCTTTAAAGGGTCGCAACACCCATCGTCCGGCGATCGACCCTGCGAGCACAAAGGCCCAATCGACTATAAAGGAGGGCGATGGCGTGCTCGTCCGTTCACTGTGAAGAGTTGAGCCTCACATGGGGGATCCTCTCTCTCTCTCTCACCGTCCAGCATCCTCGCCCAATTTTGCAGCCTCATCCGCTCGAATCGACACTAGTAACCTCAACTTATCGTATCTGCCTTTCTACCCGCCACATCAGAACAATCATCCCGCCCGAGACACATCGAACAAATCCGCCTTCCTCGAAAGAACCCCAATCACACGTCATGGACGGAAGGTCAGCATCAAGCGGTGATGGATCCCAGAGCAACAGCAACAAAGTTCTCACTTGGCAAGCCGATGTCCCTCTTCACGCTTGTCCCTCGGAGGAAGTTTCAAGAGCGACCAGCAGCACGCGCTCAACGAAGGCAGCTGGAGCAACTTCGCAGCTCACCAAGAAGTCCACAGCCGGCTCTTCCAGTGCTGCGCCCAAAACTGCAGCTGACGAGATTGCCACCTTTATCAAGGAATCTGGACTCGGCACTCGCGACTTCGCCGAGCTAGAACTTGATGCTCTGATCAACCGCCTTGCTGCTAAGAGTGTTGCCCTCGCGATGGAAATGACCAAAAAGCAGATGCGCCGAGCTCCCAAAAAGTAGTCCCTTAGGTGGACTCGGGGAAGCGTGAGAAAGGGGTATCAGAATGCATTCAGTGTGGTATTGAGTCCGTGACTCCCGTTCCGTGATACTTATAAGCCTGGGGTAATACTTCGGTTGGCTCAAACTCTGATTGCGCTTGCCTCATGGGCCATACGTCAGACTCCAGACTGCAGACTGCACGTGAAAATTCGTACCCGCTCATACCCTCGCACATTATTCGGTTCACTTGGACTCGCGATTCACAACTCTCGAACCACGTACCAGTAAACTCTATTTGTGACTTGTCCGAGCACTCAGCCGCCAGCTGACGATGAATCTGGCTCAGAACAGCTCAAAACTACTTTCCGCCACCCGATCCTCCCCCGAGCGATCGCCATCACAAGGCCCTGTCCGGAAGCTTGCCCCTTATATGAGAGAAAGGAGTCGAAGAGTCTCACATGCGCAGACAACGCTGTTGCTCAACAAGGGCCAGGACCCAGGGATATATAAGGAAGGATTGATTGGCGCCCTAGTGGAACCTGCCGGGGGAAGTTTCCCCATCATGAAGCTCGTCCCCGCCACTCAACTCAGCAACTATCAACCATCCTAAACCTCCCGCCAGAACAGTACTCGAACGTATTTGACCTTACACGCAACCGGCCCGATATCCCACCAGTGAGTTGACCGATTTACCGAGTTGCAAACTTGAGCTGTACGTGAGAGTGGACGGTGACACTAACAGACTGGTTCAACGATACGATGGAGACAACTCAGCTGCAGGAGGATATTGATAAGCTTTGGGAGGGGTACTGGTATCTCTCATTGATGACAGCCGGATCCGGGCGTGAAGAAGCCGTCCTTGCCAGGCTCAAGGACGCCACACTACTCTTGGAATCGCAGTGGATCAGCATGGACAATTCGTCGGCCAAGTTGAAGAATTATGAGCAGCTCTATCGTACGGAGAAATCGAGGGCGGATCAGGCGGTGCAGGACAAGAAGGATCTGTTACGCATCTTGGCTAGCGAGGGATATGTCGAGTCGACGAGACAGATTGGTCAGGCGCCGTAGATCAATGCACTTGAGTGTGTATTCTGTCTGCTCTCATTTTGGGCGAGCAGTGGAATGTGCGAGTACTTTGAGACTCGAAGTGGGCCCAGACCGTAGGAGTAACTTGACGTGGAGGTACGCAGTGGGAGCTCGATTGGACTAGATCTGTGTAGTATTTGGGGTAGGGATCAGACAGACTCATGTTCAGGGTATGTAAGAAGAGTAAGCAAGTAGACATGCACTGCGTTATCCCGATGCTCCCCCGATCGAGTTCTGCATACGGTCCTCGGGATAAGACTTTAAGGAACTTGTCGACCAGAGATCGGTCAGAAGGGGATAGGCCAGTCAGCAGTCAGTCACAATCAATTGTCATTATCATGTATCCATGCCGGCCCGACCGTGTAGACCGTGCATGCCATGGCTGGCTGATGAGATGTAGTTGTCAGATGTTCCCCGCCTCATGTCATGCCTCGACCATACCGTACACTCATCTGCCCATCCGCGTCGCCCCGCGCTGCACGCCCCACCCAAAATGACATCTCAGATCATCAACACCCCTCCAAGAACCCCATCAGCCCACTCAAAATCACCCTCTTGTTCCTCGCTTCGGCATCATCCCCTTCTGCCGCATCTTCCAATTCCACCTCATCATCATCTTCACCATCACCGCCCGCGCCGATATTCCGCCTAAATTCGCGTAGACTCGAAAGGATATCAGAGAGTGATTGGGATTTCCGAGCGAGGAGGGTTTGAGCGTGTGCGCGGGCCTGGGGTGATCAGCTTGAGTCTTGATGGGCTGGCGATGGATCAAAGGGGATGTGAAGCCGATAGGTTTCGGCAGAAGGTGTAGATGACCAGACGAGGGGTATTTGAGGACAAGGCGCAAAGCCAACCCAAAGCCGAAGAAGCAAACTCACCCCGTCATCTTCCATACACACCCACGCTAACACATAATCGGCCGTTTGAACGGCTGCGAGCCCAGCTTCCACTCGGCGGAGATACCACTCGTCCTCATCGTCCTCTGTAACTGGCTCCTGGTTCTCCTCCATGACCTTTATTGGGTCAGCTTTATAATCCGACAGGGAAACGTGGTCTGATAACAGGGCGGAAGGAAGTTCGAGCTAAACGAGGGGTGCGCAAGGACGCCGGTGACCAAGACACCTGATACCGCCGTGGACTCCGACGCAGCATAGCCCCTCTATTCCCCGCGATTGGTATTTCGCACCATCGTTCCCACACCGCTCCTTCCCCAAGATCAAGCCGAAACCTCTTCCCCTTGACCCGAACATTCACACGGACCCCTTCTAGCCATAGCCTTTCGACCACGCCCAAGCCCAACTCATCCCGACCCGACACAAAGTCGCCCTACGCTCCAAACCCAAAATCCGAAAGCCCAAAAGCGTCAAAACTCACCTTCCTCTCCTCCGCAATTTCAACATCCACCCCACCCATCCCCGCCCCAGCCCTCTCTCTAAGTTCCAACAACCTCTCCACTTTTTCATAATCCGCTTCCACAAACTTCATGACGACTCTTATCCTTATTGGCGAGTCCGAGGGTAGGTTTGTAAATAATGACGAAAGGATAGAGAGGAGATGTTCGTCTGTCTCTCGTTGAGGTGTGTGGTTGGGTGATTTCTTCTTGGGTTCGGACTGGGATGTTAGCTGGGGTCTGGGTGTGAAATTGATTGGGGGTTGGTAGTGCGGAATATCGCTGTCAAGAAAGAGGGATAATGGGACATGGGATGAGTCGCTGGCCAAATCTTTGATCATATTGCGGCAAAACCCGATTTGGAGGGAAGCAATCGTATCGTATCAAAAGGGACGAAGATCAAGGAGCATCTGAGGATAGAATGCCGCCTTGAGACAGAGGCGCAGAAAGAACAACACAAAACCGGAAATTACGCTCAACTCACCTTGCCCATGAAGATGGAGAAGAATGACTTCAACCCTCCAACCTCGACAAACCGCTCACACGTTTCAGTCCCAGATTCAGTCTGCATAGCGTAGTCCAAAACTTTGATGGCTCGTGTTCGAGCGAGGAGTTTTTCTCTGCGATTCATGTCAGCTTCATATTCTTTCTAATTGCGCCCGCTTTGCTCTCCTCTCTCGCTTGATTCCTTTTCCAGCCTTCCAATTTCTTCGTCCATGGAATCATCGTGTCCGTTCCTCCATGGAATCATCGTGTCCGTTCGCATCCCACATCACTCTCATATGGCAATCGCGAATCGGACTTATCGCAAAATCGCCCATGTCCTTCCCCATGTTCCGTGCTTCACCCAACCCGACGCCTGAATGCACGCCGAAATGACCAAGAACTCACTTCGTCATAATCCCCATCAATTCAACACCCTCACATTCCAAAAAGGCCGCCTTAACCTCCGGTTCCGCCAACATGGAACACAAGCAATTGAACATGTTTTCCATAAATTCAACTTCTTCCGAATCGGCCGGATCCTTCTTGCGGTATTGCTGAGTTTTGTCAGCTTTAGAAGAGAACAGACGAGGATAGGGTATTGGAGTCGGTCTATGCTTTGGGTTCCAGGGCTGACCGTTTGAGGTTTCCATTGCCCGATGTGAGACTCTTAATATCCCCACTGGTAATTGCCGCCCACAGTCCATCATCCGCTTTACTCTCACCCGGCATAATCTGCCTCCTTCCTCTCGCCAAGTGGTCCAAGCATCCCCACATCCTCCTCCACCCCAATAATCTGACCCAAAACAGAACTCACACTTAGTACCTTCATGACAATTTCCACCCCTTGCCCTGCTCCAGCACCAACATCTCCCCCCTTCCCACCTTTCCCGCCCCTCCCCTTCCCTCCAGCCCGCATGACAGCCAAAACAACCTCTCTCCCACCCCCAACCAAAATACTCAACACCTCACTCGCATATTGTTTATTCGCATCATATTCTTTAGCCCCCACGCGAGTTAACAACCAATCAAGTAGTGTAGTCTCTGTAGCGATGGTGACTGATAAGGGAGGAAGGAAAGAGAGGAGGTTTTCGATTAGACCTAAAATCGTGAATACGCCTTGAGCGTCTGTTGGTTCGGATTCGTTTAGGCGGGAAAGGTTGGCAGTCAGGAGATCGAGGAGGGAGTTGTTTAGCTGGTGTGTTAGTTGGCTCGTAGGGTGGATGAGAAGCAGGAGAGGATAGGAATGAGGAAGGGGGAGCGGAGTGAGGATGAGGATTTGTCAAGGTAAGGTGATGCGCGGGAGAGACGTCAAGACGATTTTGCAGCTTGTGGCGAGGTCAAACCCATAGGTCAAAGCACCAAGTCGTGACCCAAACCACCCGCCGCTTCCTGCTGCCAGTACAAGTCTCAAATTTCCCCTCGTCGCTTATCCGCCAGATCCTTCCTTACGTTCGCATTATCTCGGTCCCGCCATTAAGCTCCTCGCCCACTCCTTCCACATCCCTTCTTCACCCCAACCCACAGCCCAGTCCTCCAATTTCTCAACACTTCTTCCAACCTCTTCAGAACCCAAAAACCCCCTACACAAAAAGAAACTCACAAGCTCATCAATCAAATCACCCATAACCCTCCTCACATCCCCCATCTTCCCTTCTTGCTCACCAGCCCTCTCTTCCTCTTCCAAATCATCAACTCCACCACCCACATCTTCATCCGTCAACTCTTGCAACACCTCCGCGACATCAATAGCAATATCGGTATTTTCGTGTGAGAGCAGATTGGCGAGTAGAGCCAGGGCGCCTGAGGAGATTAATTCAGGGTAGAATAAGGATGGGTTTGAAGTGAGAGGGAGGAAGGATTTTAGGTGGATGTCTAGGTCAGATTCGGAGGCTATGAATCTGGAGTGTTAGTGAGGAGTTTAGTTTGGGATGTTGAGGTGAGGTGAGGGGATGGGTGGAGGGGGAAAGGGGAAGGGGAAAGGGGCAGGGGTGTGGATGGGGAGAGGGGATCAAGGTCGGAGCATGTTATTCTGTCTCTCTGCTGCTCCAGAATATGATGTAGACAAGACGCCAAACGCCAGACGCTGAATCCTAGACGCAAGTCACAAAGCCCGCCACATTCCTCGTCTTTTCCACATCCCCCCACGCCTGACACGCGAAGCCAAAAACTCACTTTGCCGGATCATCAGGATATTTCCCCCTCTGTTCCGCATTTTTAGCGACGACTCTTTCGAATTTAGCCAATTGTCGCCGTAACGCAGGCAAGGTCATTGTTGTAGCCTGGCATATCAGCTGAATTCCCCACTGGCTTGGCATCGTGCTATGTGTGATAGCTCACCTCGCCTTCGTCATCTCCTGCTTTGTCGAATATGTCCAATATTTGCTATCAGTGTCAGCTGAACCTTGTAAGACGTCTCACCGTACCGACGAGCTCACCTGTTGCTCATTGTTCAGTCCTCCTCCGAAGAATCGCCCGTCTTCATCATCCCCTCCCAGGTCGTCTATTTCATCAGCTCTTACTTTCCCGACCCAAGCAGCAGGGCAGGAGGTGACAAGTAGCTCACCATCCATATCCTCCATCTCCATCTTCCGCTCAGACATCTCCTCATCCTCATCCACATCCTCCACTGTAGCCCTTTGTTTTCCTTTCCCATTGGCGGTGGAAACATCCTCCGTTTCTTCCGTTTTGAATCTTTTCAACATATCTATGCGGTCAGATATGTCCCTGTACGTACGATGTAGACGATCCAGAGTTCATAGCTGACCCCCCGTACTCACCCTGCGTAGGTAAAGCAGGCATCTTGCGCTTTAAATTCCCCGCTGGTAAAGCGGGGAGTTTGAACATTTTGCCAATATCCATTTTGGTTGATATTCGCAACGCCGGATGCTCCAATCTTTCGGTACCGATTGGGGTTGTCTGTAGCGTCTAACGAGACGCTCTTGGAAGGCTTCCTAAGTAGATATATGATATGTAGGGTTGATGTACAGAGAGAGAGGAGAGAGCAACATGGTTGACGGAGGAGATGCCCCGGAACCTTCCCCCTTTACTCCGCTTTCCGACGGAAACTTGCCCTCTGTCGCCTATACTTCCCCCTCTTACCATCTAACCATCCTCTCCACCCTATCTCACTCAACCGCCACCCATACAGGCAGCCAGGGATTGCACGTTCGCTATCCAGAATCACAATGGATCAAAAAAGCTCGTCGATCGGTGAAGCCGAACCCAAAAGCCCAGGCCCAGATCTCACATTGGATATCCTCGGTCCCCTCATCTCGTCACCTGGTCGTCAGTGGTCTGCAGCACATGCAACTGCAGCGCGTGAGAGATTAGATAAAGCTATTGCGGAAAACAAGGTATATCACATCTCACTGATCAGGAAGAAAAGGAGTTGACACAATAGTCCAAGACCCATTCTTTACTGTTGGAGAATTACGGTACGATATCGAGTCATATCCAAATATCCGAATCGCTTGGTGAAAGACATGAACAAATAACATCCAGGCTGTCTAGTCTAGAAGGAGACATAGGTACAAATCCAGCTGTGAGTGATGTCAGATGTAGAAAGGGTGTTGGGCTGATGAGTAGATTTCATTCCTTCCGCCTGTAATTAAGAGTTTGGATAGGCATTTCCAAGCTAAGAATAGGAAAGAAAGGGCGGAGGCGCATGTGCGGGCATACAAGGTGTTGGAGGAGAAAGCAGGGTTTGTGGGGCGTTTGGAAGATGCGATTTGGGAGGGAAGGGGGGCGGAGGGTTGGGTCGTGGATGCGTTGGCGGGTGGGCCGCAGCTGCTAGTCGGGGGTCATCAGGAGGAGCACCTTGAGGGCATGGAAGGGATAGAGGGGACGAGAATAGCCACGGCAATGAATGTGAGTAACTTGTCTCTTCTTTTTACCTTATCCATCAACTCGCAAGTCTTCACATCCTCACTGTCCTTTCCCCTCTCTTCGCCCTCTTTCCCTTCCCACTTCACCCACATCACCAAAAAACTCCCGTTATCCCAACTAACACTCTAGACCCGAGTCCAGCTCTACAAATCAATGGCCCTTGAACAACTATCCGAAGCGTTCAATCAGGCAATATCGTTGACTACCAAGAATGGCAAAGAAACAATATTGGCAGTGAAGGTTGAAATCAAACTACAGAAGCCCAAGAGTGAGTTACTCTTCTTGCTTCTTGACCTGGTGCCCTGAATCCAAACCCCCTACCTGACTTCTCGTTTCGTTTCCGAGCCCATTTTCTCTTCCGTTGCGCCGACATGCTGTCTGGAATAATCCATCCTTCCTGAACCTGTCCAAATCTGATCTATATCACAATCACATTATCCTCATGCCATCCCGACCTCCTCCAAACGGATCCACACACACTCCAAGCTAACCCTACAGTCCCCCGCGTTCATTCCCCCCCATCACAACCCACCGCCCCCACCTCATTCACCCCCATACCCCTCCCAGTCCTCCTATCCACCCTATCAACCCTCTCAATCCTCCCCTCTCTCCTCTCATCCCTTTCAACGCGTCTACAGAAAGATATGGTCGGGCCCTTACTATCCGAGGGATCCGTCCTCCGCCTGGCGACTATCGAAAATGGGGACAAGGACCATATCCTCCGCTTATCCCCTACCGCCCCTCAGTCTTCAAAATCCACCATGGCCCCTGCCCAGCCATCCTCTCCATCCGATAAGATAACCGACATAAGATCATTCCTAAACTTCATCTCAACCATCCTCTTCCCCCTTTCTCAATCTTCCGACCCCACACTCATCTCTACCCGATCCAAATTCCTATCCGACCTAACATCCTCAACACTCTCATCCCTCCTCGCCGTCCTTACATCGTCCATGCCCCCATCTCTAGCCGATATCCCAACTTGGCTCGAATTACTCAATACAGCTTCGAAGCTAGAATCAGACTTCACACCTGAGGAATCGACGACAAAGGCTTCAATGGCCATTCGGAACTTTGTGGCGCAAGAGGCAGGGACGTACTTTGTTAATGCTAGAGCTAGGGCGGCAGTGGATGAGGTTAAGGTTCTTGTGGGGAGGGGTTGGGGTGGGTGGGACGCTATGGAAATTAAAAGGGAAAGGGAGGTTGAGGTGGTGGTAGAGGAGGAAGTGGATGAGGATGGGGATGGGGATGGGGTGGAGAAGGGTGGAGACGGGAAGATGGAAGTTGATGAGCCTGAAGAAGATGGATGGGAGTTGGACTCGCCGGTTGCTACAACGCACGAAATACCTGGCGTCGCGGGTATTGGTAAGCCGGTTGGGGCCGAGGTGGAAGGAACAGGAGAAGAAGACGCGTGGGGATTCGACGACGACGCGGATGTCATTACGTCCTCTATTCCTTCAACGGCGACATCAGCACCAGCATCAACATCGATATTGCCCAACCCCGAAGAATCCGACGGATGGGATTTCGACACTCCTTCTCAACCCCCTATTATCGCCGCCTCTTCACCTGTTAAACCAGTCAGGGAAGCTAAGAAATTAGGTAAAAGAGTTGCCAAAGCAAAACAGGCTGCAGCTGCGGAGGAGGAGGATACGGCCATGGAGAATATTGGGGGTGAAGAGTCAGTGGGGAGAGGGGATGATTGGGGATGGGATGAGCCTAAGTCTGAAGTTGGACCGACTTTCAAGTCTCATCAATCTTCTTCGGTATTGACTTCGACATTACCGCCAGCTCCGACTGCGGCCAAACGGAAAAGAACCGTCATGCGGAAAGAACATAAGGTGGTGGTGGAAACTTACCTCGTTTCTAAGTCGTGTGAAGCGCTTTTGGGGCTTGTGGAACGATGTTTGGCTGAATCGAAACAAATGGAGGAATCAAGGTATGTCTCGAGCGACTCCCTCCTTTTTTGTTCCTATATCTGATCTGATCTCGGTATTCGGAGAAATGTGCCATCTTACGCTACCTTCTCTCTCACCCCTTCCTCGGCTCTTAAGTCTGTCTCACTTTTCACCTGTCCTCCTCCTTTTGTCTTAACAACTTTGTCACCCTCATCTGCCTCACTAGAGAGTCTTATTCTCCCGACCCAGGCCACGCCCCGTATCCTCTTCCCATCCCCACCGCCCAATTCCCAACAACCCACACAACCCCGCCCGGACCCCCACTAACCCTCTCAGCCTACCCGCATCATTCACTTCCCCCCACCCCCACCTCCGTCAAACCGCCTTATCCTTACTAGACACATTCCGGGCTTTAATCCCACAATCCACCACCCAAATTAAAGATGTACCAACATTATTATTTCAACTATCAAACGATTTCTATTATCTTTCCACTCGACTATCGTCTTCTCCTGCTTTCTCTCACTCTTCGTTCGTCCCAGACTCCCTCTCATCACCCCCACCTTCCTCATCATTATCCGACCCACCAACCCTTGGGGATAAATACAACCTCCCCCCTTCCCTCTTATTTGACACTAGCCGCCGCCTCTTAGCTGCAAGTTCCCACACATTCGAATCAACCCTCGAATCTCAGCGCCGGGGCTTGATGGGGCTGTTGGATGAAGCTCAAGGTTGGGAAGGAACCGGAATGGTTGCTGGAGCTAAGCGGTGTGAGGGGGTTATGAGGGGTGTGGAGGAAAGATTGGGGAGTTTGGGGAGGGTGACGAAGGTACGTCTTTTATTTGAAGTGAAGGATTGGGTGTTGTTGGACTGGCGCGGTAGAGAAGGGGGTGTACTTGGAGGTTCTGAATGGGATTTGTTTGGCTGAATCTTATCCTCCTTCCTTCTCCTTCTGGTCCAGCGATGGAAGGGATATGACATGTCACTCTCTCCACATATACTCAAACTCCCATATACTTCATCCCCCGACCCAACCCTTTCACCCATCCATCCAGCCTCATAACTCACCCACCTCCCACCCTGTCCTACACCTCTGCCCATTATCTCCCCCTCCCCTTCCCCTGCACCCACGCTAACACCCAGGTCGTCCTCCCCCCTAGTTCCTTCTACCCAATGATGGGCTACTTAATCGATACCGTAGTTTCTCGAATAAGTACCGAAATTTTATCATTGGCCGATATAACGGAAGTTGAATCAGAGAAATTGGAAGAGCTTTTGAGGGTTTTAAGACCTTTGGAGAGTGTGTTTGAGGGGGCTGAACCGGTATGTCCATTTCCATATATGGAGTTCGTAAGGCGGGCGAGGCGTTTTGCCCTTGGAGGTGATCGGATCTGCATTTTGGGGCATGATTGGTCCAGGGTGATGGGAGATGATCCATTTCCAAAGACTTAGCATGGGCGCTCTCGGCTTCTATCCCACAGTGTGCTTGATCAAATCCCCACATCACAACCCTCTCATTCTCCCTATTTCTTCCATACCAGATATACTCTCTTCCCTCCGCCTACTACCCATTCTCTTCTCCACCTACCTTCCCCAACCCACTCCCACCCCTCATCTCACCCTTCATACCCCCCCCCCCCCCCCTAACCTCCCCAAGCAATCGCTAACCAACCAGCCAACCTCTATCCTCGCCCACACACCCCACTGGCTCAAATATCAATACATCTCCGAACTCCTCCGTGCCAACCTTGTCGACATTACTTATTTATTCGACACGGGCGCGCTTATAGATTTTACGACAGAGGAATTGGTTTCTGTGCTAAAGGCTTTATTTGCGGATTCGGAGAAGAGGGATAGGGCGATTGAGAGGATTGAACGGGGGAGGGAGGGCGGTGGGGGTGGCGGAGGGGAGGGAGGGAATGGGGGAGTGTAGGGAAAGGAGGGAAGGGATAATGAGGGTCTGGTGGGGTTGCGTAGAGAGGTGGTGTGTTGTATGAGGTATGCGCGATTCCTAGACATTTGTGTAGGCGCAGATACTGTGTGACCTTGGGAGATACACATGGTTGATGCATGATACGGCCTATGGTTATGGCTACGACTGATATGGGATACAAAGTGAATAAGGTCACATACGAAAATTCTGACAAGAAGAAATGAGGGAGCGGGAGTATGAAGGGTCAGGCAGGATCAGCCATGATTAAAGATAGATACGAATAAAATACGATAAAGAGTCTATATCTACAATACAAGTCAAGATAGTGACAGAATCAAGATGTAGAGGAATATACAAGATGGTTTCCAATTCCCCTGACCGCCTTTCCAACCCCACCCAATCCCATCCGCCCCCTCTCCCTCAAGCCTCATCCCTCTGTCTCCCCTACAAGCTTCTCTTTCCCCTTGGGGTCCCACCCCTTTTTACCAGGCGTCAACTCCTCCCCTTCACCTTCACCCTCTGACTCAGGCTCCGTCTCCCCCTCCTCTGTCTCTTTCGCAGACGTATCTGAAACCCCACGCATCCTCATCATTTGTATAAGTTTACTCTTCCCACTTCGACCACTTCGGCCAAGTCCCAATCCCAACCCCGTAGTCCCCACCCCTGACCCAATCCCTACATCCCCACCCGACGACCCAGCCTTTAGCGTGTCTTCCTCCTCAAACACACTCGACCCGCTCTTCGTCGTTGAGCTTCGCGTAGAGGTGGACGTCGATCCCGATCGTTTCTTAGATCCAGACCCAGGCGTCGATGGCCGTGAATGCACAGGGGCTGGCGGGATATTTTCCTGTTCGTCCAATTTCGTGGCTGACGATATCGACGCAGAAGGTGAAGGTGGATATAACGTAGCAGGGGGAGGGAGGGATGTATCTCGGCTGCCGGAACGATTCCGACGAGAATCGGGAGTTCCGATACCTACGCCCAAATTTTGGCTGAGGGGATCAGTGTGGATTGGGAATCCAGGATCGTGGATATTGCGAGTGACGCCATTTTCACCGGTTTCTGATGTGGGTTGAGAGATAGGGGTGGAGGGACGCGTCGTGCGTGGTGAGAGAGGAGGCGAGGGGGCGAGGAATGGGCTGTGAGGTCGAGTTTGGGGATTTGAGGGTGGGGTGGGGTCGAGAGGGAAGGGCGATGTGCCGGATATTCCGGATCTAGCTAGTCAGTATGGTGCTACGCGAGAGCCGTTCCAATCGGGATGAGCGCAAGAAGATTCCCCATGTCACCATCAAATAAGACCAACCGCCACCCAACCCCATCACATAAGCCACCCAGAACCCAAACTCACCGATTCCCAACCTCTCCAATACCCATAAACAACCTCCTTGCCGGACTCCTTCCCAAGCCCAATTCATCCTTTTCAAGCCTCTCCTTGACCCTCGGCGTGATCTCCTGATCACCCCTTCGTCCCGATCCCAACCCCGATCTGATCCCATCACTCTTATCTGTCCGTGAGACTTTCCGACTTCCAGGATCACCACGAGGTGATGAAGGTGATCCAGATCCTGGAGCAGAGCGTTTATGCGATATAGATAATGGGGAGGGAGGGGCGAGGAATGATGGGACAGCAGGTGCGAAGTGAGAGAGGGGTAGAGTGGCGAGGGGCTGTCGGGCTTTCGTCCCTGTGGCTGATCGAGTCATTCGGGGTGATGAGGGCCCTGCTATGGCCTGTGCTGTGTTCATTGTGCTCCCTTGTGCGTGTCTATGACTTATAGATGATGGATGTATAAGGGTGGATGAGTGGACAATAGATGAAGGATGAGGTGGGTGAAACGTCAACACACGCGTTTGTGTCAGGGGTCCCCAGGCTGAATGTCAGGGGTGAGGTTTTGATGCCGTTTACCCCACAACACTACCCCACAGGTGAATGTGGCAGTGTGGCACTTTTGCCACCCCTTTCATACGTGTGTTGAGACGCGTTTGATGCACACAATGGTGAGCAAGGGGCTCGAGGCGATACTGCTAGGAGATACTGTACGAGCTGAGAGTTCCTCCTCGTCGTTCAGTCATTCTTACTTCATCCTCGTCAAGACCGCTGCCATATCAGCTAACGAAGGTGGTCTCACGGCCGCACACACACCGTGCCGCAACTTGAATCCGCTTCATACACACCGTGACGCGGCAATATGACAGACACTACTCTTCCATTCCAGGGGCCGACTTTCACACGCCTGATGACGGGCAAGGAGCTTCAGACAAACCCTGTTCTTGCCTTAGTTCAGGGCCTCGCGACGATCTGGTTGTCACAAGCCACCAAGGAGCTGGTCATCGACTACATCAAGGAGGCAGGTGTCGATCCCGGCACTCAAGATTACATGCAGATAGATTGGCATGGGGAGGCAGGTCCAAGGGTGTCTCTTACATGTGCGGGTGCAGAGGGGTTGATGGCGCAAGCTGATGCGTGGATGTTGGCAAGGATGAGGGAGCCGCCCTCATTTACTCTGGACAGCGAAGAGGAGGACATGTCACTGGCGGACGGTATAGTCGATGGACTTGTCCAGAAACTACAGCGCGTCCTGACCACATCGTTCGGCCCGCAGGGGGCTACCAAGAACTTGACCAAGGACTGGAAAGAGAAGGGCAGACCGAAATGGGTGGGATGGGTCACAGACTCGGAGGAATTGATGTTGCATTACAGGCCGAGGGGATTGAAGAACGATGAGTCCCGGTCGACTCCAGGACTGACGGTCAAGGATTCAATCGTGCAGCGTTACCGAGGCAATGATACGATACGGGACCAATCTGCCTCAAGTTCCAATGACCCGCGAATGAGAGAAGAAGCGTTTGTGGAGGAGGCAACGGCACACCAGGCCAAGCTGGAAGCTGAGAACCCAGGGTGGTTGGTCTCTGGTGCTTGGCCGGTTTGAGGGGTCGTGCGGCACAGCGGAGAGGGAGTTTGATATGATCATGTGTAGCCGCATATATCCTTGACCTTGCAAAGGCTTGATTGATAATCATCCCGATAAAAATCACATACACCATGAAATACCCAAGAACACATGAGTGAAGACTCCACAAAAGCCCAAAACTTCTAAATGAGTCTCATGAGAGATGCCTTGTTCCGGACAATGGCCTATTGCGTCAGCGTCCGTCTCATCGCAACCTACACATCCCCAATGGCAAGCATGTGTCAAGCCGACTCACATATAACCCAGACCTGATATCGTAACTCGTAAATTTCCCAAGATCCCAAAATCTTCCGAGCAGCGGGACTTCGTTATAAAGACACAGCCATCACTACTCACAAATCGTCCACTTCAAAAATTGAGAGCAGCAGCCAGAATACCATTCTTCCACTCCTGCAATACTCTCCAACCTGCATCCCCAACTTCTATCCTCCTCCCTTGCCAATCCGTCTCCCCGGCCCCATCTGCCATTTTCATCCGCCAGATGATTTCCGCAGGTACCATAAACCCTTGATACTCTGTATATTCCCACCAACTGGCGATATCCTGTCGATCCAGGATGACAGCTCGAGGTGAGCCGTTGGAACTCGTATAGTTGATCCGATGCTGACGGGTATTCGGGCCCTGAGGGAGTATTGTCGGCGACAGTTCCCAAGAAACATCGCAGTGTCGCGCAAACCTGGTGAGAAGGCGAACGTGTAGGAGTTGTTGGTGGCCGTGATGCAATGATCGAACGTGACCTGTAAAGACACCACTCGCCTCAATTTCGTCAAGCCGGTCAAAGAGGTCAAAGGCGTTGGTGTCGACCCCAGCGACAGAATTTAGGACTGTGAGTTTGGGAGTATCTCGGATTTGTCGAGCGAATAGTGGGGTCATGGGAGCTGTAGGATTGAAAATGTCCGGCTTTGGCGGCTCGTCGATATCGCGTGGGAAATGCTCGAAATGGATGATTTCAAGATTAGGCAAAGCTGGCCAATGGCCAAACTATCCATCAGCATCATTCAAGACATTGACATACCAATTTGACCCAATCGCACGCGACTACTAATCGCCGCAAAGCGAGAAAACCTCCGACTGGCCAATCCCACGAGGCACCCTCAAGACAAAGCGCCTGATGACCGAAACCCGGAAGATGCAAATCCCGAAGGTTTTCCAACCCCCGGATCGCAGAGAGTAGTCGCCCATATACGACTTTCGCAAGTCGCGGGGAGACCGCACAGCCAAGCGAGAGCTGTCGTAGGCTATGGCTTTGAGATAGGAGGAGAAGGATGGTATTGAGTGGTTCGGATGGGGGATCAGATACACCGTACTCGCCACCGGTACTTGGGGCATAAAATGAGATCCGAAGTCGAGTGATACTTGTCGGTCCGGGTACTATAGCTGCCGTTCTCTCCCTATACCGACTGATCTGGTCCGACAGTTGGATATCGAGACTGTCGAGATTAGGGGCCCAGAGACATAGGTTCGTAATGACCGAAGCTGTCTTGACTGATCCTTCCCCTAGCCTGATATGAGTCAGAGCAGGAAAGTAAAGCTCGTATTCCAAAAGCTTTACACATAGGATGTCCGATTCAGACCGAGAGCGCCAGAGTCGGTCATAGATGTTCCGATCGGGACCGACCATCTCCAGAGACTCTAGTCGCTTAGAGGCAAAATCAAGGATGGAGATGATGGGTATAGCAGATCCGGGCCGAACGACCAATTTGATCGTTCTGACATAAATCCACCTGGCCGCTGTTCCTTGGAGGAGGATATCCATCGCCTTATCCTTCAATCCACGCCGATTTCGCATTTCCGATTCCATCGCTTGGGAACATAACCATTCGTCGTGTGCGGGACTGTCGGTACGGTAGGGCTGGATGAGAGGGAGCATGCCGAATGTGGGACGTAGGAAAATGTTTATGTCGCGCCAGATTGTATAGTCTGCTGCCTCTGTGAAGTGGCGTTCTGCCCGGGAGAAGGAAATGGCAGTTGGGCGGTCGAGGAGGAGGGATATTTGGATGAACGTTTCTTGGGGGAGGAGTAGGATCTTGGGTCGTGACTGGCTGTCAGCGTGGTCTCTGTCTAAATCTCTGACACTTACATTTTGCGTTACTGTCAGAGCTCTCGGCTCATTCTCTTGAACGATGACATCTAAGTCGTTTGGCTTGGTAATGTGGTCGTTATGATTCGTAGCAAGACATGCTACCCTCTCAATCTAGTGGTCAGCGCGTCCATGATATAGAGCTTCGACATACCTCGTTAACCTCCGCCCCGTCATTTTCCACAACCACCTCGACAGCGCGCGTTGGGGGTCGTAATTCTACATTTCTACCTTGCGCCAAGAGGATCAAATCATGACTACGCTCATCCTAGTCTATTAGCCTTATCATCATATCGGAGACACAGGTGGTCTCAGAACTGTCTCACCCTTCCAATCTGCATAATAACCGAAAGCAGTTCCGCTTCGGTCATCCGTTCCGCCGGTGCCGTCGCCGGTACAGGTACGGGAAGGGTAGGATAAGACTTGGACCTTTTCGTCAGGCTCTTCCACCAGTGATTGGCCATCTTGTGTGAAGGTGAGGGGGTTGACCAGCTACCAGAGCGTGGTATGATACCTCCAATTTGCGGACGATGAGTACAGGGTATAGCTGGACCCTGGGCCTTCCCTCATTTACGGCATGCCGGCAGAGGGATCGACAGAGTGGCGGTAAGAAATTTGCACCTTGTTTCAGGATGTCTCAGAAGAGCAAGAGCTTGACGGTGTTGTGAGGGTAGATAGGGCCCGCAGACGGGTTGGTCTAACCCCTAGGGAATAGTAGGTATACATTATTGTTTGTCGTGCGAAATTTGGCGAAGGAGTGAAGATTTGGGATTTTGACATTTAGCGAGACGTCGACTCTGTACGGTCAGATCTTGAGCTATGATATATCAGCCTGACAAGCCGACTCAAGCCCATGCATGACGCTAGATCACTGAAGTGCGAGCCCCCAGCCCACAGAGCGCCTCCCGGCCAATGTCCCGCAGCGACCCCCATGATCCGGCCGCGAGGCAGCCTGAGCTAGTGCTGGGCATCGGATTTTGGATCCGGATTATACCGGATCTTCTACCGGTATCCACCCCTCGACGCGGATACCGGTACTGGTATCCTGGACAATAGCGGATACTGCGTCGGATCCGGATCTGACCAGGAGACATGCATGGATAGTGGCGGATTCTACCGGATAGTATCCGAAAAATCCTCCACCCCAGCCAGGGGCCTTTTGAAGTCAAAAATTGCCCGAAGCGGCGACGTGTTTCATCCCTTGAGCCGGGCGCTTGTTGATGTCCTCCGCACCCTGTTTCAGCTCATCAAGCTCGTATTCTTCCTGCATCCTCTCACCTATTGTCACTGCTACAATGCTGCTACAACAAAGAGCAGGTCAGCCTCTTCACGATGGACGTCGTAGAGGATATAAAGTC
>BCKK01000009.1:124155-163675 GCA_001600615.1 Dioszegia crocea
CAAAGAGAGAGGAACTAAGGTCGAAACTGGCTAAGGCGGAATCTAGGAACGAGGAATGTTACGGCACTACAACGTACAAGTGGCACCTTTCAACAGCGACATCCAGAACGACATGATCACTGGCCACCCAGTCTTTCTTGTCCATCTGATAGGCTACAGACTGGATGACCAATTTCCGAAGAGTAGGAGAGGCGAGTTCGATGATCTGAGTCAAGCCCAAGACCGCGCCGGTCCTCGGAGCGACTTTTAGAGTCTCGACTTGCCCCATCGCCTCTCGTTTCCCCGCATCAACAACTGCTTCACCTTCCGTTGGACCTCAGCTTTATGTTTGTCTGCTTGCCTGATCTTGGGCTCCGACGACGAAGACTCGGCGGGTGAGGGGGAGTGTGGTGGTCCGTCGCAGCATGAACAGTCTTTGGGACGCGCGCTGAGGTTTAGCTCACGCCACATGTCATCATCGACAATAGATGGAAATCTCCGGAATGTATGTGACAGGGATAGGATGTCGGCAAGCTCGAGAAGGGAGGTGATGGAAGTCAGGATTTCGTCGGGGAGGTCGAGGAGGGATTTACGGATGTGCAGCTATAGGGATCAGTATCGTTCCGCACTAGCATTTCTCTTCGCCGATTCTACTCAAGGATGGCTCTTCGCTCGAAAACACCGATCCTTCCAGCTTTCCAAGCCAGGCATGTAAGCAGCATGCACAAGCTTATAGGAGAGCTGTTCAAAGAGATTGGCTAGAATGTGCTATATCATTTGTACGACTTAAGCACCGATTGCTCCATCAACGCCGGAATATCCCGCCCTCTCCACAGCACCGTGCACCTCGCCTTCTGAGTCCCCATAGCAAATTCCTCTGTCACCCCTCCACATCGTGTGGAATCATCCCCAAGTCCGACGCGCAGAGCTATAGCTTCTCCAACAGCTAGGAAGGAGGGATTATGTGCGAATTTAGCCAGCCTGCGAGATCAGCTGTTGACCAGCGTAGCAACATTTACCGTCCAGGCAAAGACTCACACTCTCATACCTCTTCCAGCGAGAGCAAGGTCACATCCGCATTTGCCACCTCCTGCCAATTTGTTAAGATCTCCCATCCCCTATCCCCAACCTCCACTCCTCGCTGATACCACTACTCCTTGCTCTTTCCTTCCGCCTCCCTCATATCCTCAATGACGTCAAGGGGTATTGTATCGCCTTCGAGATCCGTAAAGACCTGCCAGACCGGGGCCCTCAACCGATTAAAAACCCTAACTCGGGAAGGTCCGCTTGTCTCATAACGGATGTTCGACATGTCTGGGTGGTCGTACCAGTCATCATCGATGGAGTCGAACAGTTTATCGGCGATCTCGATAATGTTTAGATACAACCTGGCAAAGACCAGCTCCGAAGTGCCATGTCGGAATGAGCTGATCAGACCATCGGCCCCTCGCAATTTCGTAGAGCGTCTAGCGCCGGAAAGGCGCTCAGTTTCAGTTCGCGGGAGAAGAGCTTGCCGAACTCAATGACTCGAAGGTGTGGTGATCGTCTGATTCTGAATGCGAAATCGGGCAGCATAGATTGCGATTTTGAGACCTTTGCGATATTCTCAGGTAGGCTCATCAAATCTTTGATTGGTGGTCTGGTCACGTAGTATGAATCACAGTAGTATGAATCGTCGAAATACACCACTTCGAGGGCTGGGAAATATGGTAATTTTTGAAACTGGATCAAAGTCAGCGTAGTGCCCGTGGAATTTACGTACCATATCCATCGGTTCCAGTGTATCTCGGATATACCTCTTCAAAGATCTGAATCCCGGCGCCGGGCCCTCTTCCACCGCAAAGTCTCCCGTCCAAGACCCACACCTGATGCTCTCCAGGTGATCAAGGGAGGACGAGACGTGAGCTAAGTTCGCCATGGTATGCTCCCCGTCGCTGAGGTTATCAAGGATGTACAGCTGCTTGACCAGCGGACAATGGCGCAGAATAGCGATCACTGGGGGCGGTGCCCAGAAAACGCCGTCGGCTATCGAGCCGTCATAAGTGAGCATCAAGTCCCGTATTTGGGCGGGCTGATGTTCTGGAAATGGACGAACATTGTCATAGGCGACTGATGATCGGAAGCCTTTGCCAAGCTGGACCGACAGAGAGGTAATATTCGGCGCCGCGCTACATAGTACCGCGATGGTCTTGTCGGACTCGAGAGGGTTAAGGGCGAATTGGACATGTGTAAGATGTGGGAATGACAGCCGAGCGGAGGGTAGGTAGAGACCGAGCATTTCCTGATCTTTGGGATCGACGGGAGTGAACCGGTCGATTGTGGATAGGATGACCAAGTCCTCGAGGTTGGGTGACACAAAGTCCAGTATCTGAACTAGATCATGCGCCGTACCAGGTCTCAGGCAGATTCTTAAAGTCTTCACCAGACCCCATCACCGCCAGTCTCCCTGAACCAGCATATCCCCAACTTTTTGCTTCACCGCCCACAGGTGTCTCTCCGCTGTCGTTCCGTCGCCTTCGTGTCCAGAAATGAGGGATGAGCGGGAGTAGCGCGATTGGAGTGTAAGATAGTGATGATGGGCATCTAGATCCAGACTGCTCCAGAGCCTGTCTTGCGCGCAAGAGGTGAAAGCTCGGGCGGTGAGGGCGAGGGATAGTGCGGTTTGCCGATCGGTGTAGAAAGAGATAGCGGCTAGGATTTCGAGAGGAAGGGTATCGAACCTCGGCGCAGAATTGAGGGCAGAGACCTGATTGAGCAGAGTCAGCTTCAGGATATGCAAAGATGAGACCAAAGATTGATGACGGGGAGGCGAAGGGGCGGCAATTTAGACGTCAACTCACCGACGCCAAGGACGCTCCACCTGAACTTGCTGAATCATGGTCCATCTTGGGGCCCTGGAGATTCTGAATTATCCCACGCGCCCTTACGCGTGATGGTAGGTCATGTGACAGCAAATAAAGTGGTGAATGTAAGAACAGGATGCCCCTCAGCAACCCCTCAGCCAAGCTTGAGCGCGTCGATTTTTGGTGTGCACGGACTAGACCAGTCTATGCCATATGATCCCAGTGCCTGACTACTACTATATTGAAGGACTGGTCAGGCAGAGATGTGGGGAAGACGGATTAGCGAGTCTCAGACCGGTTGTGCATGTTATTACCAGCCAAGAATGTGGGCAGTACAGCACTATCAGATGAATCCTCGATATCTGGCTCATTTGTCACCCCTTCTAGATGCGAGCGATCACCGAACCCCTGCCGCGCCTGGCCCATGGACTCGGACTGACCATAAATGTCCTCACCCCTGGCTTCCAATGTATGAGATAGATCGGAGGGCTGTGCTGTGGTATCAGCGGATAGCAGCCAAGCAGGGGGTATCGAAGACTCACCTTTACTGTAAGGAGCTGACTTGTCGCCGAGCAGAGGACCGGTCTGACGCGCCTTGGAAGTGTAGCCGCAAAACTTGGGGACTGTGTATCTTGTCGCTGGACACATCAGCCATGTGCGCCTGAACCCATATTTGGTGGACTTACTATCTCACTTCCCATCCTCGCTAGCAGAAATCAAGGTCCGCTCCTTCCAGTCTGTCAAAACTTTCCACGCAGCCCTCCTCACCTGGGTCTCCCATCCACACCATTCCCGAGTGCTCGCCCCTGTACCACTCTCATCTCGTGAACAATCTCGACCGGTACCGTCAGCCCTTGGAAATCCGAGTATTCCACCCTGCCAGCGCGGTCATGCTGCAGCAACGTTCGTTCTTCCATCTTTCCATCCACAGCCGGATATCGATATACCATGTGCACGTAAAAACCTAGATCATCGCATTGGCGAATGTATGTTTCTTCCATCTCGACATAAGGCGTGATGAACTGAGCGTGTACGAGTTCCTCATCGCCATTGCCGAATGATCGTATACGAGTGGTAGGCTCGTCCGAAGTGATGACATCATCTGAGTAATCGAAGAGAAAGTGACCAGCCCATTCGCCGGGTGGGACGTATAGATGGTGGATGGAATGGAGACTTGGACAGAGGCGCAGCTGCTTTGCGGTCGAAGGGAGCATTTTCAGGTTGAGGTGAGGTGTGAACGAGGATCTGGGGGCTGTCGGTACGAGTGGAGATGTTGAGGCAGAAAATAGTACCACGAGTCGGGGCATTTCGGGAATGTTGTAGTACTAGACAATCAGCCTTCAATCAGTGTGACAGTAACGTACCTGACCTTGGATTCCCTCCATCCGTTGGTTTATGATGAGTCTCAGCAACGATGCGAAAAGCTGCCTCTTGCGCTCCAGATTCGCCTTATTTAGATCCACCGTCTCTTTGCACGCCCTGACAAACACCTCCCCTTGGACCTTGGACCTGCCATCGCAAGGCCACCAGCTTGCTACATTTTGCAATCATTTTGCAAAAGTACAGGACTGCCGGGTATGTATGAACGCTGCCAGCGTACTCGATCGATAACGATTTCAGTAATCGACTGCGATGGACGAGGTACCCGATATAGTGACGTTCTTCCGTTGCACCCTCTTCAAACAGTAGGCTTAATCGCCTCAAGCTGGTGTAGAATCTGAAGCTCGGGAACGGCTGATTGGTAGTCGCTGGACGGTAGTAGCGATTGACGGTAAGATCAGGGTCGTAAAGATTAGGTGCGATAGTGCAGAGTAAAGGTAGAAATTCGAGGTGCCTCATGGCATTGGACCCGAGGGTGACGTGCGTGAGCGAGGGGAATGAAATGTCGTGCTTGAGGATCATGGTTTCGAGGGGGATAGATGGGACTTCGGGCTCGACCGGAGGAAGAGGTCGACCGATAATTTCAATGAAGCAAGACGGGGAGAGACTGTATCGAGCAGATTCGGAACGCTTAAAGGCGTTCCATATCCCGTTCTCAGAGTGATTCCAGTCACCATCTCCCATCTCCTCTCATTCGTCAACATTGTGAAGACCTTCATCTTCTCCTTCATCCCTTGAGCACACGTCTTCTCAAACTCCTCCTCAGCATCTTTATCAGATTTGATGTTCTCGGCAATGCTCTTCTCTGGGCCATCGTAGTCGACCAGAGGGATTCGACCATAATTCTTCGGCAGGTCAAGGTTGATATGATGCCAGATTTTCCGCTCGGCTATCGAGGCAAACTGACGAGAGACCCGCGCGAACGAGAGCGCAGTAGAGTGTTTGTGTATGAGATGATGATTGAAAGGACTTCGTTGGTAGGCAGGGAATGGATAGTTGAGGGGATTCGGGCTGAAATGTCAGATGAACACTCTAGTTCCAAGCTTTTCGGCCGGAGATTCGCAAGGTTGCGTAACAGGACTCTCCCTATAGCTAAGGATGATAGCATCCTAGCCTCGTCCCTGCCATCTGAGAAGCTGTGCGCAATCATCAGGGGATTGGTGCGATGTAGGGATGACATTTGCGAAGGGGCCTTTTGTGCGTTGGAGGCGCGTCCGGCACCGCGGAGGTCCGCGGGAAAAACGTCGCATCAAGAGAACTTCAATATTCAATCCATAACGAGCAGAGGAATCGGTATACATAGAGTAGTAGTACAATGGTACTCTTCCGAGGGCTCTAAGGCCACAGTGAACAGTTGAGGGATAGAGAGACGAGAAAGACTAGTCTAATCCAGCGGTATCAAATTCCCCTCGATGAGCAAGCCTGATAGCCAGGGTGCATTCGCAGTATGGCAGCAATCATGTATGATGCTTGAGTCCAGTCGATATCAAGTACTGTAAGGGATCAGCCATAGTACCAGACAAAAGAACAGCACACGCAGACTACTCAGACTGACCGCTATAACAAAATATTACTAATTCGACAGCAGTCCGCGGCCACACCACTGTGCGAGAGCCACTGTTCTGCAAAACATTCGCTAGCGGGCTGTTTTTGAAGCGTTTACTGGACACATCAGCCGCTGTCTCACGATACTTTCGGACCCGAAGAAGCTAGACTTACGGCCAAAACAGCATCATCATCTTCCGCAAGAGCATCCGCCAATATAGTCGCTTTCCACTCCTCCAGGACCTTCCACCCTGCGTTCCCCAGTTCAAACCCTCTGCCCGACCAAGAATGTGGACTACCAGGTGCCCTCCCCAGCCTCTGCAATACCTCATTGGGCACAGGCTGCCCATCAAAGTCTTTATACGTCCCCAATTTCGAGTATACCCGATTTCGCCCATCCTTGCGCCCGACCGCCAGACCTTCATCAAACGACGTATCTTCGGCCGAGACGTCGGGCGCAATAGCTGGCGTAATCTTCCCGACGGCCTGTTCGGACGTGAAGAAGAGATAGGAGACTTCCCGCTTATCCCGCCGACATGATCTTGCTTGACAAGTCACATTATCCCTTTCTATCGTTTGTATATTTTCGAGTCGGATATGTGCCGAACCGCTTATCTTCGCGTTATCGGCACGACTGACAGCTTTGATTATTTGGAGGTGGGGGTTGGCGCGGCAGAGGGTGGTGATTGCGGAGTAGGGGATTGGGAGCGTGGAAGGGATAGCAAGGACCGGCAATTCGAAGGAGATTAAGAACAGCTTGGGCAGAGTAGGGATAGTGAGGAACTTTGACATCAGCGGTGTGCCCCCTAAGCGAGCAGACCTAAACTCACTGCATCTACCCAGGTGTCTTCACTTTGAAGGCTCAATTTCTGCAATCTCCGAAAGATCTTCCCCCCCTTTGCAGACCCAGACTTCTTCAGCGCCTTACAGAACGCCTTCCCGCTCACTTCCCAGTGAAGATCCCGAAGTCTGCCATACCTGGCGACAGTGTCGAATATACAGGAGCACGTGTACATGCCCTCATTCACGGCCGGTCTGTTGATATACTCAATACTGAGATGACGGACCCGTACGCTCCACCTCAGAAGAGCGAGAATGACAGGATGATGCTGGGAAGCGGCATCGTCCAGGCATAGTCGGAGCTTTTCTATGCTGGTAACGGTGCTGAATCGGGGGAATTTGATTGCGGGTAAGTGCGCAATAGAGTCTGTAGCGACGGTGACATCGAGAGTTCGGAGGGAGGGTGCTTGTTGGCATAGAAGGGGGATGAATTCGAGGTGTTTGATGGCGCCGCGGTGGAGATAGACGTGGGTGAGGGAAGGGAACGATAGGCGGTGCTCCAATATGGTGCACTCGATACGTTCGCGATCGGCCCATGACTCCGGTTCTATACCAGATACAGGGCCCTTGGCATGTATCTGACGTAGAGTAGGAGAGACGAGATCGAGAATCGTCGTAGTGCCCAATATTGATCCGGGCGCCGGGGCGACAGTGACGGTAACCACCATAGCCAATCGCCTCGCGTTGGACCTGGTGATGATTTGCGATACCTTCGCCTTGAGTGCGGCGCGACAGATCACATCCGTCTTCCTTCTATACTCCTTCTCCCACTCGGCATCATCAGGGACGTACTCGGGCCGGACGTAGGGCACCTCGCCGTAATGCAAGGGCAAGTAAAGCCGGAGGTGTTTCCAAAGTACGGGTTCGGCCAACTCGTGGAAGTGCCGAGTAGTTCGAGAGGCTACAAGAGCAGTAGACCTATCTGTATATTTTATGATGTTGGCGAAGAGTTCGGTGGGGAGAGTGGGGAGTGGTAGTGCTCGGGGTGATTCAAGGTGAGCCTGCTTGTCAGCGCGGCTGGGTATGTTTGCGCCTCTTGGACCTACCGCGACGGCCCTTCCTGCGTGCGACTCCATACGTGCTCTTTTATGTGCGACTGTGTCGTCCTCCATGATGCCTAGCTTTGCCCGTATTGCAGGGTAAATGGGATAGCATAGAGATGTGTTTCAAAGAACGAAAGCGGCAGGCAGTCGCGTTCTGGCGTCCGCCTGCTTTCCTTAATATCACGTAATCCGTAAGGCGAAAGTAGGGTATGCTCGTGACTGCTCTCTTTGCGAGCCTTCCCGGTATTGAAGGACTGAATGTATGGTGGTGACGTTGTCGAAGAGTGCAGACTCTCTCCGACGCCTAATCGAGAAAAGTGGAAGCCTTCTTCGTGTAGTGAGGCGGGCGTTCAATTTCGTCCCACAGAAACGTTTCTGTCAGAAGTTGGATCTTGGAGTCTAGGAGAAGAATTATGGTCAGAAAGGGGGACATTTTCAGCTCGATATTTAGCTCGATATGGTGCTGCTTATATATCACGATTGAGGCTGTAGGGACTGAGAATACGACTCGTCATCTTAGTGTCAAAATCGCTGAAGGCGCCCGACTGCCGTCAGTCGTAATAGTCGCCAGCCTCGTCAATCTACTTCAGGTTGCCCACTTCAGGGCGTCATCGCTGATGTACTGTGCCGAACGTCTCCATGCGAAAAGAGTGAATTTACAACTTGCCCCTCCATCATCTGATACCAGCAAATCCCCGCCACCGTCCACCCTCTGAGCCCAGACACACCGCCAGAGATCCACCCACAAACACTCCACGACCTCATATCGGAGATCTCTCCGAGAGGATCGCCACCATCCGGCATTTCTCCCCTCTCCCTGCCTACGGGTTAGAAAAGCCCAATGGGATCATCGCTATCCTCCTCATCGTATTCGCCATCATCATCCGTATCCACCCATCCATCATCACCGACGTTATCAGCCAGGATCTGCGCGCCCCAGCCACCTCCATCACTGACATCGTCGTCATCCTCACCCTCCTCATCCGAATCCGTATCATCCGCCAAATCATCATCTGTAAAATCGTCCTCAATCTCACTCTCATCCCCTGCCGTACTTCTCCATTCCCTCAATACATCCCACGCAGCACTTCCTTCCCCCAATTCCAGATCACGCCCCGCTTCCACCGAAGCTAATTCCAGCCCAGCCCGATCATACACCTCCTCCAACACCGCCCGGGGCACTGTTCGTCCCTTATAGTGCACAAGGTCATGCCATGCTCGCCTAGCGCCGACATACGGCATTCCAGATTTATGCTCCCGAGCGCGCGTAAGAAGCCGGATATGCCATAGTTCTTCCTTTCCCTCGGTATGGGTGATGTAGTGACGAATAACGGCGCCGCGGTATCCTTCCTCTTCCCATCGGCTCGGCTCGACAAAATATTCAGGCTCTTCGGAATGCGCGTTGTATGCCGAAGGAAAGGGTGTTTCGAGGAATGAGAATAAGAGAGTGGTAATGGGGTTACGGGCGATATATCCGGCGAAGAAGAAATGGGAGATGTGGCCAGTTTTTTCTTGGGTAGGTGCCATGCCGAGCGAAACATATTCGGAAAGAGGTAGACGAGGATTGGTGAGGATTGTAAGGTATTTCAGATTTGAGGCTTGGGGGAGACAAAGATTCTGCCTCATCAGCATGGTTGAGCAGGTTGACATACCTCAAAGCCGAGCTCCTGCGGCTCATCCATCACGCTCTGCGCCGCTGCCTGCTCAAACCGCATCTCCGCCTTGCCCAGATATTGAAATTCAATACCCCCCTCCCAATCTCCACCGACATACGCCGCCGCATCTGCCTCCGGTCCCCGCGTCAACACGACCGTCTTCAGCTTCTCCAGTTTGCTAATCTCCTTCAAGAGCCTATCTTTCCGCCTTGGACGCCATTCACCCTCTATTCGCAGGAACTCCAGATTGGGCGCCAGGCTCAACAGGGTAGATAGGATACACACGGTATGATCGTCATCCTCCGCTTCAACCTCTAGTAGATGGCTGAAGGTAAGGCGTCTGAGATTGGGAAGGGATTGACGTTTCACATCGTCCGAAGGATGCAGTCCGACCGAGTTGCCCGAATAATAGTATTGTAGATCTTCGAGATTCTGCAGCCGGAATATCCAGCTGTCGAGGGGTTCCTGAGATTCGGCCTCGTATGAATATCTGAGATGGGTAAGATTGGGGAAGGGGAATTTGATGGCATTAAGAGAAGTGATGAGATCTTTGTGAAGGAATTCGGGATGGGCTTGAAGGATAAAGTGACCGGGATGAGGGAGGGGCAAGATATCGAGCCGCTTGAGCCTATTCGAAGCGAGCATGAGAATTTCCATAATCGTTTGGGCTCGTGGGTGCTTTTTGGTGCCGTCAGAGGGTTCGATACGGATCTTCCGTACGCACTCTGAACGGAAAGGATATGAGTTCAGGGCGTGGGCCGCGTGGCGGAGTTTCGAGTCGACAGTAGCCGCTCGGCTTTGATAGGCTTCAACACTGGGGATGTCGAATATTTCCGCCCTCTCATCTTCGGCTGGTTGATCAGCCTAGTCGCTCGAGCGTGAAGATGTACTTACGATCCCAACCAGTGGTAAGATCGATAGTCTCCCATATTTTGCATTCCCCACAATCGCGCAGAGCCACACAAGTCCGACTTAGACTTAATGCCGAGGGAAGATCGAGATGTCCTGCAATTTGCTGCAGGATCTCCAGCGGGATATGCGGCAGGGGCCTAAAAAGACGTGCTACCGGTGAATCTGATGGGGTATCGATGCCGCTCATAGTGACTTGGTTAATGTATGAAGTAAGAGCGGAGGGACTATAAGGCGGCAGGGGTTGAGGACCCTGAAAATCGTTAGCTAGGGGCGAATCCCGGCCCGTGCGCATGTTTCAAGTCTGGCATTGGGTGCGAGGCAAACAGGGCAGGGATGCCACCATGGTACACAACACGTATTGCCAGCGCATAGAAAGAGGACTGGCTGCGCATGTGAGGAAAGGCCCGACCGCATTTTGAGAGCCTCGATACACATGGATCAATGGTTCGCTACGCTGAGCGACCGCAGCTTATGGGTTTGCTGCGCTCCTCTCTACTGCTGCAGAATATGTAGAATCCAAGGCAGAACTGACTGCATCCGATCAGTCCACCTAAAACAGAGGTTTTCTTCAGATTTCCAATCTGTTGTATCTAATCCTGACAGCGGGTATCCTTTGTAGATGTAACCCGTCTTCTCAGGGCGGTAAGAGGGTGATACATGAAGATCCTACTAAAATCTCACTAAAACTGACACGCCAAGTCAACGTTTCGAGCGCTCGGCGACCTCAACTAACTCAAGACACCCCTGAGGTTAACACCACCAGACAAACAACGCCGCATCATTCTTTTTCTCTACACAAACATATAGTCCTCGCTTCCACATAACATCTGACCCCGATTGCCTCGGGCACCAGTCCAAAAAGTGTCAAGTCATCAGCAAATGTGAACCCTCATCCTCACTCGTAAGTCTTCAGGTTGGTCCGAGTAGGTCGCATACATTGGGAGTTGAAGTCTATAGGCCAGAAGTAGAACAGCAATGCGTCTTCCAACGCGGATTTTTTCAACATCAGACAGGCACTGGCCCGTGACCTCTGGATGATTTACGTGAATCACTCAGATCCTACTAGTCTTCATCTCGTGTATAAGCTACATATCCATCCCTATTCATCCGCCTTTCACTAACGACCTTTTATCCTAAGAATGACGAAACGACATCTATAAACAAAAACTCCAAATTTCCAAATCCATACCCACGAACCTGTAGGCACTAAGCAGCTCCCAACTCTTTACCCATCCCAACACCAGGACTAGTCGCAGCACTCATACTTGAAATACTAAGCCGACCGGAGCTGGAAGTTCGGCGCTGGATGGATGCCTTGGAAGAAGTCCGACTGAGGCTGTTTGATTTTTTACGGCCTGGAATTGAGGGGCCTGAAGGTGGGTGGCCCGACAGACGGGTCACTGGGCGATTAGCTTGTGTTGACAGATTCGAATAAATATAGATTAGAGAGAGATGATGAGTGGAGCTTGTATTGTGGAAGAGCACGGGAAAGAGGGGGAATAGAAGGGAGAACTTACATTCGTTAACGAATGATACACCCCATGCTTCGGCAGTATACTTTGAGACGTACTATATTGATAAGCTTACTCACTTTGCCGCTGTACAGACGGAGCAAGAGATAACTTACAGCAAACAACTTCTCCCAGTTTGACTTCTTTTGCTCTTCGCTCATTGTCAAAGCGGTATGAATAGCATCGGCAGTAGATTGTAAGTCCCCTATACTATTCAGCTCTTTGCCATGGATAGACAAGGCAGACTTACAAGGGTTTACAATCAAACTTCCATTCAAACTCTGAGCGGCACCTGCGAATTCCGACAGAATCATCACGCCATGACCGTCGACTTGCGAGCTGATGTATTCGTATGATACCTGGTAAGTTAGCTTTGTTGTCCTATATCACATTCCACTTCAGTCCTATGATCCATTCTTCGTCATTGGATGATCCGCAGCTCCGCCCTTATCCCTTGTATTCCCTATCTCCCAACCCAAACTCCATTCCAACCAGAAAAACGTCACTCACCAAATTCATCCCGTCTCTCGTAGACGTGACCAAACAAGCGTCCGCCAAAGCATACATAGCCGTAAGTTCATCAATCGGTACACTCTTGTGTAAATAATGAATCGGCATAAATTCAACCGTACCGAATCGGCCATTAATCCGGCCCACAAGCTCGTTCACGCACGCTCGGAGGTTTTGGTATTCCTCTACGTCTTGTCGGGAGGGGATTGCGAGTTGGACGAGGACGACCTGGGTGATTAGTAGAGTTCGTGCGGATGGATAGATTACGTGGGGAAGTCCACATGTAAGATCATGTGGGGGAGTACTCATGGATGTATAGACCATATGGGAAGAGAGAGAGAGAGAGAGAGAGAGAGAGAGAGAGAGAGAGAGAGAGAGAGAGAGAGAGAGAGAGAGAGAGAGAGAGAGAGAGAGAGAGGGAGAGAAGGGGGAAAGGGGAAAATGGCGAGTGCAAGACATACCTTTCCGACCCATTCCGGATGCTGAGATAGGAAAATCTCCAATGATTGTAATTTCTGTGGAACACCCTTGATGTAGTCCAGACGGTCAACACCGATGATGACCTAGTACAGGTCAGTATAGTTCTTGAACGACTGATTTCCTCTTCCCCTCGGAAGGAAAGTCCATAAGAGCCACACCCAATTCCCACTCGTCATCCCCACCACACCACCTCCTATCTTCTATCCCCGCCCTCACCCCACGCCAGCCAGCCGACAAGAACTCACTTTACAACCCTTAAACCTTTCCTTCATCTGCCCCAACCTCTTAACGATCCCATCCTCCCTTATCCCATCAACAAACTGCATGGGATCAATCCCAATGGGGAAAGTCCCAACTTGGGTATAACGTCCTTCATGTTCAATACCGTTCGGCATGGTTTCTAGGCCCAAGATTCGGGTACAGGATGATAGGAAGTGTCGGGCGTAATCGTATGTGTGGAAACTGGGCAGTTAGCGTCAGGTCTGTGAGGGGTAAGGGAAAGGGTCAGGGAGGGGAAGTGGGGAGAGGAGAAAAGCTAGGAATGAGATGAGGAAGGGAGGAAGAATAGTGGTGCTGGGATATCTTGACCGAATTGGGTCATTCAGAAGAGGATAAGAAAATACTTACCCAATCAAGTCACACTGCAATACACCCAGTAAGATTTCTCTCCTGACGGGTAGGATACTGATTTATTAGCTTTAGAACGATGTCGTTGACATTTCAGGTTCCCACATCCTCTCATCCACTCCCACCAGCGCATGAATCTCCGAATCAACCTCGACCGTCCACCGCCCACCGCTCAACCCATACACAAGCCACACACCCGACCCTGCCCGCCCGACCCACATCGCCCCACCTCATCGCCCGCCCCAAAGGAAATACACCAACCCCCACCCCACCTCAGATGAAAGACTCACCGATAAATCTCACTACTAGGGAACGGGGTATGCAAGAAGAACCCAATCCTAACGCCCTCTTTACCCTTCTGCTTAGCGGCCATTTCCGTTTTCTGAAACTGAGACAGGCCCCTGCCCATCGTAGGCCTCTTAACCTTCTTCCCACCAGCAGCAAGTGCAGCCTCCGGACTCAACCCCTCCCCCCCCGCCGTGGCTGAAGTCGCAGTAAATACAGACGCAGCCGCACCTTCTTCTTTGACCTCATCAAGAATTTCCACACCTTCATCTTCACCCTCCACAACACCCTCTGCCACACCTTCTTCCTTCATCCCCATCATCCCACCTACTACTTCCTTATCAACTCCCTTCTTCACTCGTCCTAATTCCCTCCTTACCATTTCACCTTGGCTACTTTCGCCCGAAATGACCGATCGGAGAAGCATAGGTAAAAGCATCAAGTGATAGTCTTGTACCCAGACCATATCGCCTGCTTTCACCATACCGGCTACGACGTCGGCGAAGCGCATGTTGGCTTCCCGGTAGGCGAGCCAGTTGGCGGCGTCAAAGTTCATCTCTCCGGGGTGGTAGTGGAATAACGGCCAGAGGATGGAGTTGGAGAAGCCTGGGATGTTAGCGTGAAATGGGTTGGAGAGGAGGGGGGTGGGATAGGGGAACGAGGGTAGTAATGGGATTGGCGAGGTATGGCGAGGGGGCAGAGGAGGTGGGTAGGAGGTGAAGTGTGAAAAGACACCTCAAGAGGATAGTCAGAGACAGACTGGAGCAAGAGACAGACTGGAGCACCACTTCGCATTCCGGAGCACATGAATGAAAGGCTGGAAAAAGATATAAGGATCCAGCACAACGATCTCAACCGGCATCACTAACTTACCGTTATAGTGCCTATCAGCAAGCTCGTCCGACAGGTAGACGGGATAACAGTCATACTCATCCATCAACCTGGCATTGACGAGTTCTCGGTCTGCCTCAGGAATCTGGCGGGTAAGCTTGAACCATGTCTACCACAAGAAGGGCACAACTTACCTCTTTTCCAGGCCAACCAATCCAAGTGAACTTCATAGTCTTCTTACACCCACTCAGGGCGGAGACAAGACCACCAGAAGACATCTGGCAAAGTCAGCAAACATTCCCCAGGCCAACAGCGGTCGACCTAAATCGTACCGCTGGACATACCTTGAAGTGATAAACCCCCTTGTCATCTTTACTGATCGTCACTGGCAATCGGTTGCTTACGACAATCAATCGCTGATCCTTCTCGCCTGGCGCGGCGCCGTTGGGCGACATGAAGGACATGGGTGTGAAGCCGGTTGATTCAGGGCCTGCAGGTGACATGGTGTATGAATAGGGTATTAGTGGTGAGAGGAAGATGAAAAGATGTAGTTGGGCGCAGTAAGGGTCGTTGACAAGGAAGCTTTGCCAAGGTTGCGGAGTATAAAGGAGGGTTGGCGGGGGGTTGAAATTTCGGGGGTAGGGCGCGTGGGCGGGGTAAAAGGGGGGCCGGACCGAAGGACTGTAAGGTCGTGTCTTCTTTTTTCGAAAAGCCTAGGGATTGCTGCACTCCGAGCTGCTTCTTATCAGGTCTGTGGAGCTATATCTACAGCTGAGATGTATGTTGAAAGCAGAGACTAGAGGGGGAGATGGTTGGGCAAAGAAAGGCTCGGCACGTTCCGGAAAACCTCTAGCTTCACGGAAGTCCGGCCCTTTTCGGCACGGTCGAGGCCTGACTCTGACGCGTTTAAGGGCGGACCTTGCCGCCATCTCGCCTCTTGCTTATAAGTCCAATATCAGAGCATGCATACAGTTCACATACTACCCAAGCACTACTGGACACTCGCTCATGTACGAGTATATTCTCTACTGCTGGATGCATAGAAGGGTGAGAAGGAAAGAACATTCCAGGGGAAAAGGGGAGAAAACTTTGTCTCTAAGGGAAAAGCAGCTGACGGCAGATTACGACGTCATCAGGCACGGAAAGGGGGTATGCGGATCCGTGCCTGAATGAGGCGACATCCACTCTCATCCACTGGAGAGTCAGTCAAGGTGAGGCAGTAAAGATGGATGTCACCTAGCAGCACTTGTACAAGTCCGACTCTAATATGTACATATCTTAATTGTCTCACTTAAACTTGGCCCCTCAAGCCTCACACCATCTCCGCCTGACTCATCCGGTATTTACTCTGAATCTTCCATCACTAATCCTACAACCCACACCTAACCCCCTTCTACCCATCCCCACTCCGCCCATCTACACAATACTAGCCGCAGGACTAACAGCTCTACTAAACGCCCAACCTTCCCCTCCCCCACCCCCTATACTCCCATTATACCCCTCTCCCCCTCCAGATTTTGCAATATCCCCCATAATCCCAATCTTCTTCTTACCCATGTCCATTCCAAACCCACTGGACTTGAAGAAACTCCTCTTCTTTCGAGATTCTCCACCTCCGCACGGATCTTCCCCACTGATATCCCTACCCCCATTCTTACCCACCGGTCGGGTCTTACGACCTGCTCCTCGGTTCACATATCGTGGATTGCGGCCTGAAGTGTCGTCTGAGGATTCAGAGTCGGAGGCGTTGTTGCCAGTGTAGGTTGCGTCGTTTCGCCGTTTGATCAAATCTGATGGGTTAGCCAGGATAAAAGAAGGAAGTAGTGAAGATGGGGTAGGTAAGGAAGAGTGAAGTCGATGGAAGTTATAGACATCCACTGAACTGGATTGATAACCCGTCCCTCACTTCACCTCCAGCCAGTCCAGCCAGTCCAACTAATTCTCCCCACATCCAACACATCTCCTCAACCCGACCCCAATTCCAGCCCAAGCCCAAACCCAAACTCACCTCGTATCCTCCCATCAACCTCCTCATCATCATCACCTTCATCCACCCCGCCCATCCCCATCCTAAGCGCAGGTCTCATCCCTAAAGCCTCGCCGATGGATTTATCAGGTACCATGTGCATTTGAACAGAAGGGACATGGACTAGATCTCGGAGGTTTTCCATCACTTGTCGTCTGGGCTATTAGCGCGGGCAACCAAGTGGAGGAAGAGAATAAGCGGAGGAGGGTGATGTCGGAAGGAGTAAGTTGGGAGGGGTTGATGGGGGGTCGTTTGGATGAGAGAAGGAGATTGGAGTAGGGTTGGAAGGCAACTTTCAAAGCCGGGGTTGATTATCCCGGACCCTAGGTATACTGGATTGAACGCCCAATACCCAAATACACCCTTTACCCCAAACCAAGACTCACTTGATAGCTTCCAGGTATTGGTGCGGATTATGATTATCGGTATTATTCGCTAGAACTTCGAGTTTATAGCGAGGACCATAATATTCCATACTGCGAGTATAAGCTTGGAATCCAACAACAACAACCAATTCCGATCAGATGGAGTGAGTTGGATGGTGTCAAGAATCACCGAGATCGTGAAGCGAAAGCGTGAACTTACTATTGGTTATATGGTAAATCTTCCGCTAATTCTCTCCCACACATCACAGCAGTTTCATTCGTCCATGCCCTCGCGACGTTTTTACTGCGCGTGTTAGCTTTTGTGTCTAGGCCAGTAGTCGCGCTCTTGCTCGTACGAGACAGCAGGCCCCGTTCCTTGATTCTGGTTTCACCGTGTTGACCTATTATCAATTCCTTGATTATCCAGTCCACTACCCTGCCATTCCCAGCCCTTTGCCATATCATGGGATAGTCCCTCCACCCAGCCCAACCAAACAAGGCCACACGCAGACTTACGTCGTATATCCTCCTCCACCAAGCATCATAACTGGTACGCCAAAAGTCTTGACGTAGGCTGCACATTCACCATGACCTAAGATATCAGCATGGACTTTGGGGTGGCTCAATAGTCTATCCGACGCATCCACGACAGACCCCAACTATTTCACTAGATCTCCATCAAGATGTCCCCACAGGCCCACTTCCCGGACCTTGATCCTCGAATCACCTAAAATCCCTTGGGAAGTTCGGGAAATCCGAGCAACCTCCGCCACTGATCTCTCCGTGTCCTCTTACCCAACTCTACCTCCCACAAAACACCCCTGGCCCACCCCATCTCCCAAACCCCACACACCCCACACACCCCACATACCCCACCTACAACCCCTTCACCCACCCCACAAAAACCCCACACCGGAATAACGGACTCACCCTTCAAAGTCAAATTGAATCCACCTAATTTATCTCCTGATAAACTATCTGCGCCCATTTGGAGAACGACCGCTCCTGGTCTGAAAATTTCCATGATTTTCCCGATTACCTAAGTGGGGTCAGCTTCCTACTTGATCCTGTAGCCTATAACGCCACGACAAGAAGATGAAGGTCATTGCTGCGCGACCAGAATCAAGCCTGTCCGATGATCCCCATGCCCTTCTCTTACGGTGGCAGTTACCCTATACCGAGCATTGGCAGAATCTCCCTCCTTCCCCAGATCACCCCGCCCCTTCCCTCGCGCGATCCGACACTCTTCCCGACCCAGCGCCGAGACTTAACAACCCACCCCAAACCTCATTCCTCCCGACCCCACCCAATCCCATCCACACACACCCCACCAAAACCCAAACCGCAACTTACAGGTTTAAAAATCGAATGAAAAGCATCATCCGTAATCCCATCTCTTAGGGGAACATTTACAGCGTATCCTTTCCCGCGTTTCATTCCAATATCCTATGAGAGTCAGCTCGGCCTTGACGTTCCATCCCACACTCCAAACGATTATTCTGAAGCGGAAGCCAGGCAAAGCCAAAGCCAAAGAGCCAAAGCCAAAGCCAAACTTACTCTGACATCACCCGTACCTGGGAAGAACTCCCCAAACCGATGAAAACTAGCCGTCATGACTCTATCCGTTGTGTAAAATGCTTCCTCGACGCCATCGCCGTGGTGGACGTCTACGTCGATGTAGAGGACTCGGGGGTGGACACGGAGGAGTTCGAGAATACCTAGGACGCTGGAGAGTTAGATTGGGTCTGCGTTTGGGTGGGGGTCTGGGGCGGGAGGTGGGATCGAAGGGGTAGAAAAGGTGGGAGGGGTGGGTGAGGCAAGGGGGGAGGGGGGAGGGGGGGGGGGAAAAAGGGGGGGAGGGAGGAGTAGGATGTCAATTGTGAGGTGTACGAATGTATGGAAAGGACTAGGTAGAGGAGGATATAAGTACAAGCGGGGATGACAGAGTAGGCCGAATGGGAGGTAGATAAGATAAGGGTGGATAGGTGGTGTCTAGAAAGAAGAAGAGGAAAGGGACGTCGACTGAGACAAGGCAGAAGAAAACTAGGAAAAGGAAAAGCCATCTCCCCCCTGCGCTGAGGCATCCTACATCTCCGCCCCTCGTTCCCAAATCCAACACGAATCCCAGAACCCAATCTCCAATCCTTCAAAAAACGAAAAAAAAACACCAACGGGGAGAAGAGAAAAAGGCCAAACTCACATATCATTCACATAACAAAATCCCGAAGCTTCGGTCTTTTTCGCATGGTGTAAACCTCCAGCCCAATTGATGGCTATATCCGCTGCGCCGGAGTTTAGACGTTCGGCCGCGGCTGGGAAATTAGCGTAGGTCTGGATTTGGGTGGGAGGGGTGTGGGTGGGGGTGGTAGGATGGGCATGGAGATGGGAAGGGAAGGGATGAAAGGGGTTTCACAAGGAGATCGAGAGTTGGGAGGTTCAGATGTGGGACGGGGGAGGGAAGTGGGCCAGACTGCGGAAGAGGAGGAGAACAAGGTTTGGGTATGGGAGGAGGGTATAAGTTGTATGTGAGATAGATGGAAGAGGAGGATGCAAATGAAGAAGATGTTGGAAGGGTAGTGAGACGGAGAGAGATGGAAGATTGAGACTTGAGGGTATGGATAGGGGAGACATAAAGGGGCGTGAGACCAAATGTGGGGTCTGGGAGAGTAGGGAGAAATCGGCGTGGGATCAAACAAAAGCATCACGGCTGAAGGAAGGGTGAGTTGTCAAGGGGTACAATACCACCGTGTGGTGGAAAGGGGGAGGAACATGACTAGGGAAGAGTACAGGAAATGAGTGAGGGGATAGGCTGATGTGAGGTGATGATGATGAATGATCAGACTATGAAAAGGGGAGGGTAGATGGCTAATGACGAGAGTGGGTGTGAAGAGGTGTGGTACGATAGATGGGTGGAGTCAAGTATGATGAAGGAAGAAATAAATAAATGAGAGTGGGGTATGAGGAGAAGCGGGGAGGCTGACGTTAGAGGACAGACAAGGAAAGAAGCAGAATAGACCAATAGACACGTATTAAAATTTGACGTTGGAGATGTGGGTAAAGAGTTAAGAGATGGATCGAGGACAGAAGAAGACTTACCGATTGAACCACCAGCTGATATTGAACAAAATTCGAATAAACCTTCGAAAGCTGGACAATCTTCACCTATCAGGCCTGTTATGTCAGCTTGGGAGTTTCAGGTGTGGGTATCAGGTGGGGTCCAGGGAATTGAGGCTGGGTTGGACTTGAGATTCGGATAGGTTTGGTTAAGAAGGGTTATGTGAGAGTTGGGGAGGGTTTGGGGTGATGAGATATTGGGATGATGGGATATTATTTGGCGGTGAAAGTGATACGCTGATTCCAAGACTCCGACCGACCTGGCCCCCGAATCGTCCCTCCTCAACTGTCCTATGTCCGTCCATCACATATTTCGCTGTCCAGGATAGCCGCACTTCCGCCTGTCATTCCCCATCTCCACCCCACCCCGACATTCAACTCTGGTACTTTCCCGCTTCCTCCCTACCCCTCTATCTCTCATCATCCCTCCATTATCATCCACCGGATCGTATCACTTCCACCCCACGTCCCAAGTTCCCCATCTCATTCGAACCCCTCAACCCGACACATCTCACACCCCCTCAAAACCCAACTTCACACCTCGAGATGCTCGGCAGCTATCCTTGCCTCCGTCCAAATGACAACCGTACCTCCCTCACCACAGTGTCAGAAAATCGCTTCCCCTCCACCAGCCTAGCACTGCAAACCTCCTCCCTCATTTTCTTGAAACCGGTTTCTCACTCCCTTTGCACCCTCGATCCTCTTGACATCTGACTCGTCTGCCCCATTCATCCAACCCAACCCCAACTCAAGCCAAAACCCAAAAACTCACATCTAGTCCCAGCCCCCGTCATAGCCTCCGCCGTCTCCGGCGTCACCCTCTCCAGAAAATCCACATACTCATCCGAATGAAACCGTGTCATTTCACCCTTCCCCGCTCGGCGGGGTCTAAACACTTGCATCCCTTTCCCTCTCGATCCGCCCTTCCCACCTTTACCCTCTCCAGCCCAACCCTCACCTCTCTCAGCCCGAACAACCTCCCCATCCCTTTCTTTAACCCTTACAACCATCCCTCCTACCCCTACACCCCTACTTGATTCCCCACCTCCTCCACCCCCATATTCTTCAGAATTCGGATCATCACATAATCCATAATTCACTATAAGGTTATGTGCCATTCTGATACGGTGAGGTTTCATGGGGTGTCCAAGGTAATAAACGTAGTTTCCTACGTCGGGGTCATAGTAGTATGCTACGCGTTTGGAGAGGCTCGGAGCGGAGATGGGGACGAAGGATGGGTCCATTGGTGGTGGGGTTGGGAAACGGGTGCGGGACATGGTGCCGGAGTTGGGGGGRGGGGAGGGGAAGGGGAAGGGGATTAGGCGGGGTATTGGTGGGGGGAGAGGTGTAGATGCCTCCGATTAGGCGTGTTCGAGATATTTGGTAGATATAGAAAAGCCGTCGATGAGAGGTGGAGAGCGAGGATAAGATTGAAGGTCGAACGATATATGATCCACGCTGTCGAGGTTGCCCCGGGTGATAGTCCAGGTAAGGCTGACTTGTCGATGAAGTACGATTCGATAGGGAGGTCGATACCGATCCGAGCTATTCGACCGCTTTGTATGGCTCTAGACTATCTCTTCTCTCAGCTTATATACTAGCTGCAACAGTAGATGATTGTAAGTGGTGATAGTAAGGACAATACAAGGGACCGCAGTAACAACACAGTGGCTAGTGGCCAGTCCACAGCCAGGCACCACCTCACCCTGACGTGGCTTTACCCTTGGGCGTTATCTCAGGTTTATCCGCACCCGCCGCTGACTGCCGCTTGGGGCCGGAACACCCCTGACACCTTTGGTGAATCCGGACCGGAATATCTGGTTCTTCTGACCCGGACTATCGCAGCCAAGCTACTCAATTACCCCTTCCATCATTCCGATCGGAGTTTACCCCTTACGTCACCCCGCAAACAAGTCTCCGCGGCTCCAGATATATTGGTGGGGAATGCGGGGGGTGGGGGTCAGGGATCACCATCTGACGTAAACCCCTTCTTCCGCTCTTTCGCTTCTCTTCTCAACAAGGTACGGTGGGGATTCCTTTCGACATCAACACTTTGCATACCTCCCTTCATTGGAAGAAATAGGGTTGCTAAGGCCTCAGGAAACAGTGAGTCCTTCTCTTCGATAGCCGTAAGGCCCATGAGCGGCGGCATCAAGCGCCAGCTACTGCCCCTGCACGTTGGAGGAGATCCCCAGATCATGTTGAACGAAAAATTCCCTTCTATCGTCTGCAGGCGTGTGATCTCTCGCTCACACTGCCCAACGCCAATCAGCCCATACCCACTTCGTAAAACTTAACTGACAGCTCAGACACACCATGTCCTCCCCATCCCCATCCCCAGCGCTCAATAACGCATTCGTAACCCTCCTAACTTCCCCCTCATACCTCCCAGGTGTCCTAGTCCTGCTACACGCCCTACACACCCTCCACCCAGCTCCGAGAGACTTCAAGATTGTATGCCTCGTCACGCCAGAGACGGTCGATGCGAGGACGGTTGGAGAGGTACGGAAGGCAGGGTATGATCTTGTTATTGGCGTAGAGGGGATATCGAGTGGTGTGGAAGGTCAGAAAGGGTTGGATTTGATGGGTGAGTTTCTACTGTTCAAGAGGTGGTCTCTGCGCTTTCTAGCGATCTGTTCTCTCTGATCAACACTCCCTTCTTACCACCCTATCTCAACCCTTCGTGTCGCTCAAGAAATGGCCCATACCGTCAGCCACCAATCTGACATTCCCCATCTTCACTTCCACACCCTTCTCTCCCCTCCCGATCCTCAGTGCCTTATCTCTCATAGACCTAAACTAACACCCCAGGCCGCCCAGACCTCAACCTAGCACTAACCAAACTCCACATATTCCGCCTCTCCCCACTATTCAACACAATCATCTACCTCGACGCTGATGTCCTACCCTTACGGCCTTTGGATCACTTGTTTGAATCGACTGCACCACACGTGCTGTCCGCATGCTCCGATACGGGATGGCCGGACTGTTTCAATTCGGGCGTGTTGGTCGTTAGGCCTAGAGAGGAGGATTTTGAGGGTATGCGAGGGATTTTGGCCGCTACGAAGGGTGAAGGGGCCAGTGGAGAAGGAGCACGAGGAGAAGGCGCAGGAGGAGAAGGAACAGGCGGGAATGGAAGTTTCGATGGTGCCGACCAGGGGCTGTTTAATGAGTGGTTTAGTGAAGAAGGAGGAGGTGGAGGTTGGAATCGATTGAGCTTTACGTGAGTGGATTTTGACTTGGGTTGGGTTTGGTTGAGTCGGGTTGGGTTGGGTTGGCGTTCGGGTTGGGTGGGTGGGGTCGGGTTGGTAGGATGTGTTTGGGCTACGTGCTTTGGGCAGAGGGCTGAAGGTTGTGTCGGGCTGGGTGTTTAGGCGTGCAGGTTGAGACTTGGTCAGATGTCGGAAGGCGATCGGCAGTCAGTGTGGATTTTAGAAGCTTTGATCTGCCGACAACCCCCCTCCATTCGATTTTGATCCCTGCCCTTCCAGTCTCTCCCCATATCATCCTCTTCTATTCTCGCTCCTGTCCATCCGGACGGCTAACCTGCCACACCTACCCATCTCCACCACCACCCCTTTCACCCCCCGCTCGCCCCACACCGCCATCCCCACCCACCCCCTTCTCTCCCCCATTAACCCAGCTGACACTTTCAGCTACAACGTAACCCCTTCAGCAGCCTACCAATATGCCCCCGCATACAAACGATACGGTCATAAAATATCAGCGGTTCATTTTATTGGTAAAAATAAACCTTGGAGTAATATCCAGTATAGGCCGGCCGGGATTAGTAGTGTTGTTGGAGGACCTAAAGAGGGGGCTTTTGATTGTGAGTTTGACTACTGGGTTTGGGTTGGGTGAGGGGAAGGGGCTGGGTTTGGGTGAGGGTGAGGGTGAGGGTGGGGGTGGGGGTTGGATTCATTATTCAAGGAGGGTGGATAAGTTCCTGTTTGAAATGGCAGAGAGATGTCCTTGCCATATCATCAGCCAATCCCTTTCTTTCAATTCTTCAAATCAGAACTCTTCACCACCACCTCACTCCATCATCTCTTCACTACCAGTCCCTCTATGCCCAGCTATCCCCTTCCCCCTGTCCCCTGTCCCCTGTCCCCGTCCCCTCTCACCCCTTAACCTTCGCTAACCCACAGACTCATCCCTCCTCGACAGGTGGTACAGCATATACGACGCCCACGTCCGCCCCACCTCTGCCCATTCCGCCCTAACGACTACCGCCCACTCAACCCCCAGTTCCCGCTTCACCGTCCCTCCCAACCAAGCCATCTGGAATTCGGCCAGTACCGCACCGCAGCAGCCTTCAGATCGAATGGATCTTGATGCGCTCAAAGCGGCCGCTTCGCACGGCTATACGGGCCATGCGGGCGTTGCTACCATTGGCGCTTATACCTCTTTACCACTTGATGGGCGTGTGGATTTGCTCATGCCTATTCCAGGCAAGGTCCCTGGCGGCAAGAGGTTGGGCAAGAAGGTATCGTTTGGATCTACTACGACTAGTGGTTCTGCTACACCTACCAAATCTCCTTCACTCCACCAATCCCCAACCCACCACTCCCCATCCCCACCCTCTCAACCCCATTCTCAATCAGCAGCATGGGACGCTCAATCCCATTCACCCCCCAAGAAGGGACTCCCAGAAATGGCTCATGCCCAAATCGAGTACTATAAAAACGCATGGGATCAACCACCTTCCACTCAATCTTCATACTTCTCCCCCAATACCCCCAACTCCCAAAACAACGGTCGACCAACCGCCGAACCCCAATACCCCACACTCCCTTCTTCGGTCGTAAACGATAGTTGGTATTCCCACTTTACGTCTGGTCCCGCCCCCAACTCTGGCGCTGTGGGTAATGTATTCCCATGGGAAGGCAAGGGTGAGATTAGGCGTGCGGATCGAGTATTCCCACAAGGTTCTACACCTCCCCCGTCTGGACAAGGACACGGTGCCAAACCTAGTGTTAGTGTGCAATTACCTACACCGCCCGCTGGCTCCAACCCCAACCAATCACCCGCATACTCTCCTTCCTCCAACCCGAACCAGCCACAATCGCTTAGTGAAGCCATGGCGTCCTATCGGAATGCGTGGGATACCGATCCTTCTATCGCCCGTTATATATCCAAAATCACAGGATCGAGCGCAAGTAGTACACCGTCAGATGTTCAAAAGGGTCTAGCGAGTGTTCCTCAGACTCCCCGTTTGACACCTGAGGAAATGAATGAGAGGAGGTTAGGTCATGGAGTTGGAGAAGCCCGTTCGGATGGGAGTGGGGATGGGGATGATGAAGATGATGGGGATGATGAAGAGGAAGAGCAGGAGAGTGCGGGTGGGTTAAGGTTGAGGAAGCGAGGTGGGGTCAAGCCAAGGTCGGATTCCAATTCGGGTGGGAATTCCAACCCGAGGTATAGGGATCGACATGCCCAGACGGATAAGATGGAAACGACCGATCAAGGGGGTCAACACCCGCAGGCTAAGGATGGAAGCGGGAAACCAGGGACTGCAGAGGGTGGATATCAAGATGGGATTGTACCCGGCCTAAACCTGGGATTTGCAGGTGGTGGATTAAGAGTACCTTCCCCTTCTGTCAAGTTGGACTATACGGAAGATGGAGAAGGTCAAAGACGAAGTTCGGGGAGTTCAGAATCAACAGTGACTTCTTTACCCGAACGTCAACAAGTATCTTCAAGTACTCTCCCAACTGCGACTAAACCTCGACGTATCCCTTTCCCTATTAGTCAACCATCTACCGATCGGATTCCACAACGTACGACTAAATCATCTCCTATTATATTTACGTCAACCCTTCCTTCTGGTTTATCGCCTACTGGGAAGGAATTTAGTATGGGAGGTTATGGTGGTGGACCGGTTATGGTTGGATCGGGATTAGGACCTAATGCTGGGAAGAGGACGGATAGTGCCTCTGCTAGTGCGAGTGGGTCAAGTTCGGGGTCGGGGACAGGTAGTGCGGGTGGCGGTGGGAGTGGGAGTGGGGGTGCGGGTGGGGGTGGGGATAGAGGAGGGGATAGAGGAGGGAGAGTAGCATTCGGACACGGTAGACGACCTTCCGAATCAGTCGAGAGTGACCTTATAACGGCAAATGGTCAACCTAAAATCAAAGCTAGTCGGACTTTTGATCCGAATACCAGTGTGGATGTTAGAAGGAGGGATACGCAGGAGGTTTTAACTAGGTTTATGAGGAATACGCCGGGTGAGAGTGGGGCTGGGCAGGGTGGGGGTGGGGCTGGGGGTGGGAAATCGGAGAGTAGGGCTTAGGGCGTAGGGCGAAAGGGCGTTTTGCTCTACTTGTACCACTCGACAATCTACCCCGTCCTTCATTATCCTCATCATCCTATCAATCTTTCGCCGATCTCATTTCCTACTTCACCCTTTCTTCGCATACAAGGACCGACAACATCACTCCATCCCAGACTCATACCGGTCTTTCCTATAATCGCACATCCACCAACAACACTCCCTTCCATTTCCCACATCACACTCGATTCAATCAATCACCAAGGACACTTCTGCCCAATAATAATCAACATCCTTCCCGCTCTTCTTCACCAGCCTCACATAAACACACTTGGTCCCTTTTCCAATTCTTCCTTCTTCACTTGTCTATCCTTTCAATACGGTTCTTCATTGAGGAGGGGGTAAGGTCGCGGGGTTCAGTCGTACGGGAGGTTTGGGGAGGTTTGGGGAAGAGATTTGGATTCCAAGGATGAACATTCATTTATAGATGTGCTTTATTTGCTTTATTTGCCGTATCTTCTAGGTTTCTCAGTTTCATGCTATATAGAGGTCTCATGTTCCTCCTCGTGGGCTGTTCGAGGTCAGAGATGACTCTACTGTTTATGATTGATGATTCATCACTGACGGATTCTTACATTGGCGTCGACGAGAAGTTGATTTCTTTGATCTCGTTGTCGTTTGCGACCAAGCACTGATGGGGCTGAATGTACTAATGCAATCTCGTTCAAAAGGCTGCCGTGCCCCGCACTGCGCTGCCGAGCAAACCCACTACACAGGGAACCAGCTTGCTTTAGGTACTACTACAGTGCTTGTGAGGACGCACATTCACCTCTGGACTCCCTAAGGTCACCTTCTCAGTCGCCCGCACGTACAGTAGAGCGCACAATCCCGAATTGCAATCATCCTTATACATCTATATACCAAAAGGCCCAAACCTGCAAAACTCTCTAAAAAACGTCTACAAAGTATGTCTAAACCCTTCTGCAGCGCCATCTTTAACAGCTAACACTTCCTCATCTACGCCCTGCTCCCCTTTGGCCAACCGACGATTCGTCAACCTATACTGAATATGTTGGAAGATACCCGTTGCTAAAGCGAGCGCGATGAGTCCTAAGCAAACTCTGAATCCGCGGAAGTACAGTGGTGCGTCGTCTCCCCTTAATAGTTGAGATCCGACTAATGCACCTGAGTTTGCAGCCATGATGACTGTATGTCAGCAATGTCCTAGGGCCGAGAGAAGAATGGGAACTTACTCATTGCTAGTGCTACGGCTCTTTCTTGAGGCGTTCGGCAATTTAGGGATAACCAAGTGACGTTCAATGGCTATAGATTCATCAGCATTTGGCCTATCCAAGCGCGTATGGGACTTACGTGGAATGAAGATTGTAAACCTTGAACAGCTACCTGAAGACCATACTTCAAATACCTATCTGTCGAAGTTGAAGTTTGTTGGAATGCGATCCAAAAGATGAGTGAGAGACTCAAGGCGAGAATGACGAGTGGACCTCGGATACGGGTCTTGTCGCTGACGTATCCGTATACTAGGGTCAAAACGAGTAGGACCCAGCCTGAGACGGACGATAGAGCGTTGGCTGTGAGGGCTGTCGCGTCAGCCAGTCCAAACTGTTTAAGGAAAGACCACACTCACTGTCGAAGTTGAATGAACGAATAATGGTAGGTCCATACGTCCCCATTGCCCCAGTAGGAGCAATATAACAAATAGCCATGACGATATGTGGATATATCCTCCAGTTACCCAATGTCGAAACCACCTCCCGAATCGTCAATTTCCTCGTCGTTGCCGCTTTGGCAGCATCATCACTGATGACTCTCCTCGCGATAATCTGTTCTTCCCGATCGGTATAGTATCGCAACGGTAGGAAAAGAGTTCGAGGCTTGGATGGACTACCAGGAAGGAAAGTAATGATGAGAACAGCGACGAATATGGCCATAGAACCTTCGATAAGCATAAGCCATTGCCATCCGTGATATTTAGGATTGGTCGTGCCGAGGGGGAGGATTCCGTATGCTAATAACCCCGAAGTGGCAGTTGCGAGATTAGAGCCGAGGAAGAAGATGGCGGTTATGGTGGCTAATTCGGACCGTTTGTAGAATGTTGATAAAGTGTAGAGTGAACCTGGAATGAAACCGCATTCAGTTACGCCGAGGAGAATGCGGGTGGCTAGGAAGGTAGAGTAGTTGTTTTGGAATGCTTGGAGAGTTGCGACTAGGCCGAAAGCTAGGACTTGGAATGAAATCCAGATCTGCCAGTCAGTGAGTGTAGGCTGCTGGGAGAAGGGAAACTTACTCTAGGTCCAATCCATTGGAGTGCGTAGTTACTGGGCACTTCGAGGAGCTGGACGTCAGCGAAAACCCTTGCTAATGGGGCAAAACTTGGGAGACTTACGATGATACCGATGTATAACAGAGATTGACCATTATTGAATTGATCTTGGGTGATTCCAATCTTGGCGAGAAACCTGAGCGTCAGCGACTGAGACTCCAGTATGTAGGAGCGGACTTACCCATCCGTCAACGCATTACTGATGTTCCCCCTCTCTAGCTGAAAGACATAAAACCCCAGAAACAGTAAAGGTAGAACAGTAAAGTTCAACTTCCAAAACACCCTCCGTTCTTCCTCGGCAGTATAAGTGAAGGTAGCTTCAGTCGGTGTTGGCGAGAGGGCGAGATCAGAGCCTTCTTTTTCCAAAGAGGGCGAAGGTGAGGGGTAGGCAGCCATGTTAGGCTTTCGGAATGGGAGGAGTTTGGGAATTATCAGTGGGTGAGTTATCTGGAATACCCTCCTCTATATAGTCGCCTGAGTGCAGTATAGGACTTCGCGTCCATCTTCAATTTATCCGCCGACAGCCGCGAAACCTCTCCAAAATCTCACATGCCACACTCTATGCCCTACCACACTTTCGGCAATACTTTCAAAGGATGGGCATGCGTGATGAGTCATATTCAGGCACCACTGGCCCGAGCGCAGTAGTATAGATTGGAAGACGTGCTTTGTTGATGGTATGAGTAAGGTATGAGTACAACTGACGACGTTCTGATGAGGTATTGCGTGCTTCGCCATCGGCTTCCGGTGCCGGCTTTACGTTACCCCCTTGAGGCTCGAGGGGATGATTTCGACCCGTTCCTTCACGTTTCACTCCATACCTCACCGACCATGTCCAGGCCTAACTTCCTAATTGTGAGCTATTGAACCTGACTAGAGCTGACGATAAGATCATAGCGGATGACCTTGGGTTTAGCGATGTAGGCGCTTTCGGTTCAGAGGTGAGTTACAGGTGTTGCAACGCCTCGGACATGCCCGAAGGGTTCCAACGGAAAGATTTGGCTCAGGACTTTGGCTGAAGCTATAGATCCTGACTCCTAATCTCGACAAACTAGCAGCGAGGGGTCTACTACAGACCGGCTTCCATACAGCATCAGCATGCAGTCCTACCAGGTGAGATTCTCCCCGAAGAAGATTGGCTAAAACCCAGGTCAATGCTCATGAGCGGCACCGACAACCATTTGGCGGGACTGGGTCAGATGGCAGAGACTATCGGCAGGGACCCGTTCTATCAAGGTCGACCGGGCTACGAGGGGATGTTGAATGATGTAAGTTGCTCTCAGATGGTTGAGCTGACGAAAGCGCGTGGCAGCTTTACCTGAAATATTGAGCGATGCGGGCTACGAAACCATCATGTCTGGTATGTGCCCCTTATCAACCGGCGCTGATGTTAGGCAAATGGCACCTTGGTCTGCCTGTACATGCCCAACCTGCAGCTAGGGGGTTTCAAAAGGTCTTTGGTCTACTACCTGGAGCAGGGAATCACTGTATGTTTGCCATTTACCTGATGGGTCCGAGCTGACGCACAGACCTGTACGAACCATTCCTCGAGGACAATACTCCAGCTATGAAGTTCTTGCCGCCATTATACGTCGAAGGTGCTAATCAGATTACGCATAAAGATATTGAGGGCCCATTCTACTCGTCGACATACTTTGCCCAGCGGATGATTGGGTTTTTGGAAGAGCGGGATAAGGCAAAGCCGTTCTTTGGTTACTTGCCATTCACTGCGCCTCACTGTAAGTGCTGTGTCTGCTAGTTGGGTGCCGTGCTGATATTCAGGGCCACTCCAAGCGCCAGATGAAGAGATAGCAAAGTATAAGGGAAGATACCATGCCGGACCGGAAGTTCTCCGACTTGAGCGTCTTGAAAGACTCAAGAAGCTTGGTCTAGTTTCGCAGGATGTAAGTTCAGGCTACATGTCGGCGCTGATGACAGGTCACTGCTCATCCCATGATCAATGCTTATGGCGATAAGAGCTGGGACAAAATGTCAGAAGATGAGCGTAAAGCCAGTGCGAGAAAGATGGAGGTGAGCACATTGGTTGGGGTTTAGCTGACGTCAGGTCTATGCGGCAATGGTTACAGTGATGGATAAAGAGATTGGAAGGGTATTGAGGCAGATTGAAGATCAGGGCGAATTGGATAACACCTTTGTCTTCTTTTCAAGTGATAATGGTGCTGAGGGAGCTTTGTAAGTCTTGTCCCTGCATCACTAGGTTGAGCTGATGGTCAGACTTGAAGCTATTCCAATTATGGGCGATAATATCTCCAAGACTATCAAACAGTTCTTTGATAATAGCTTGGACAACATTGGTCGTGGGAATTCGGTACGTCTTACTTTTCTCTAGAACTTTTACTCATGGAGTGTCAGCTGATCAAGTAGTGGACATACCTCGGTCCTATGTGGGCTCAAGCAGCTACGGCGCCATCCAGGATGTATAAGGGTGAGTCCATTCCTTCACTTGTCGGACATTCGCTAATCCTGCAGCCTGGTCGACAGAAGGAGGAATCCGATGTCCCAGCATCATTGCTTATCCTGGATCAAGAAATGGATCAGTTACGCATGAATTTACAACAGTCATGGATATCTTACCTACAGTTGTGCGTATCTCTCACTGTCCTTCTTGTCTCTTCCTCTTCTTTGCCTGGTTCCTCTTCTTCCTTTTCCTCCTCTGGTACTTTGTGGAGACGGCGCCTGACACCATAGCTCGACCTAGCAGGTGTCCAACATCCAGGGGACGAGTTCCGCGGTCGGCAAGTTCTCCGACCAAGGGGTAAATCCTGGGTTCCCTTTTTGTCTGGAAAGGAAGATGTGGTACATGATGAAAATGCCATTCACGGATGGGAATGTGAGTAAACGTCTTATCAACAATTGGGACTCTGGCTGATGTATTAGTGTTTGGTCAAGCCGCTATCAGACAAGGGAAATGGAAGGCCGTTTGGCTACCTCCACCTACTGGGAATGATAAATGGCTCCTATATGATTTGACTACCGGTATGTCACTTCCGTTCTACCCTAAGTTGGATGCACGCTAACTTCGTAGACCCTGGAGAAGTCAACGATCTAGCTTCTGCCCAACCAGAAAAGTTGCAAGAACTCGTTTCGTTCTGGCACGATTATGAAGCTGAGACGGGGACGGTGTTGAAGAATACTGGCGATGGGTTTGGGAGGTTTACAGGTGTTAATTGGGAAGATTGGGGACAGTAGCTCTGGGTTGTGCAGGTCATTATGACTCTGCATAGGAATAGATGGAGATGTTGCGCTTTGCAATAGAGCTCTATCTCTTTCTCGACGTTTAGTGGCTCTGGTTTTCAAGCTAAGCTTCAAGCTTCGTTGGATCGGTGGCAAAAAGCTACGGCCGAAATTGAATTCTTCCCAAGCTTCCTCGGGCATTCGACCTTGGATCTCCTTACGCCTCACGCCTTCGCACCTTGGCACAATTCTCGTCTCGGGCGATACTTACCTCCGCGCCGAAGGCGGGCGAAGTTCACACCCAGATAAGTCGGGGCCGAAGACGCCGAAGTCCGAGATCGGCCGTCAGACGCGTCAGGGCTCTTATCTGATAAAGTCCATGTGCCGTAATATTACCCAATGAAGCAATAAACCCCTTGGACAATAGTGGCACCTTGTCCATATCGGCCGACATCTATGTCTGCTGGGTCAAGAGGAAAAGCTTGGTATTGAGTAACCGAACATGACCCTCGGAGGTTTATGGGCGGGTCCTGGGGATACATATAGAAACCCCCTTATCGCCCATCCGCAGTCTTTTCCCCCATTGAACCCTTCCCACATTGCCTCAACACCAACGCATCGATGTTCATTTTACAATCCGTCGCTGCTGCGCTGGCTCTCGCCGCTCCGCTCGTATCCGCAGCTGCGGTCGAACGCCGGGCAGTCATGTCTGTACGTACTACGTCACTCCCTATCGTCTTCCGAGTATTCCAGCTGATGGGGAATAGGACTTTACAACTCAGAGTCCCGTAGAGTTCACTTATCCACCCGGCCGATCGGGGTTCTCAGCCGCTACGGCTTCGCAAGCTGTTTGTGGTGGTGTCGCACCTGGTACACGTGTCAACTACCCCCTCAGTACGTTTCTGTCCCTTCCTCCGCCCCACCCGTTCAGATCGCCAAGACTCCCACGCTAACCCATGCAGCCGGCGGTGATATTTCCCTCACATCATGGACCGCCTTGACTTCCATCAACCTCATGTGGGATGATGAAGCCAACCCTACCAAGTTCCATGGGTTCCATACCTACACCAACACCATCAACAAGTTGGGCTCAGGTCATTACTGTACCAAAGGTCCTGACTTTGCCGCGTTGGGCAAGTCGGTAGGTGAGGATGTTACTTTGATGATGTGGTATCAGGTAAGTCTCCCTCCCTCAAACACCCAGTACCCACTCCTCTTGACCCAATCCCATCTCCAACACCACTCCCTCCATCCATCCCTCCTAACCTACGCCCGTCCCTAGACCCCGCTGACCCCCACAGCTCGACGGCACCGCCACCCGCTACTACTCCTGCGCCGACGTAAAACTTGTCGCTTCAGCCGGGTTCACCGCATCCAGCACTTACGTCTGCGGCAACCACACATCCACCATTGAAGTCGCGTCCGAGTCAGACTCATTCAAGATGGGCGGTACTGCCGATTCCACCACTGTCGGCACCACAGCCGTCAACCCCCACACTGAATCTACCGATACTTCCACCACCACCTCTTCCTCTTCCTCTGGCTCCGGCTCCTCCGTCGCTCGCCTCTCCGCTGCTGCCGGCGGAGGTATCGGTGCCGGTGTTGCCCTTGCTGTCGTCTTCCTCCTTGCGGGCATTGCGTACGCTACAGGCTTTATGACGCTTGGTAAGAAGAAGGTCGAGTTGAGGGATGATATCTCGACTACTTCTAGCGAGAGACCCATGAAGGAGGCTGTCAGGGCTTAGGGCTTAGGCGTGGTAGACTATTCCTTATAATTAGACTCGGTTTCTTTTAGCTCTTCCTTGTTAGGTCTGTCAGTAGGATGCATATCAGTATGATGAATGGTGACCGGTCAGCACTGGTATATACACAGCTATACATACAACCCTGTACAGATAGTTCCAATGCCCAAACGTCCCCTTTATCGTATACCTAAACTTCCCCTTTGATCTTCTTCAACGCATACACCTCCTTGACCAGCTGATATTTCTTTTCTTCCAACTCATCCACCTTCTTATTCAACGCCGTCACTTCCGCCCGCACACCCTTACATCTCTCCTCGGCTTCCATATGTTTGCCCTCGGCAGACTCCAGATCGGCAGCAAGGGTTTTGACGAGTGCCGCATATTGATGGCGTGCGTCGGTGATGGTGACGATTGTTGCGCGTTGGGATAAGATCTGTTTGCCTGCGCGCTCCATTGACTAGGATCAGCTTAATCGCTTAGATGCTCACCTTGCTTTGTTCCCCCGCTTCACTGTGGAGAGAACGTATGTATGCTTCTCTTACCTGTAACGTCAGCCAGGGCTTCTTGATGTTTTGGACGATCGGAGACATACCGCAAGGCGTTGCTTCAGATCTTCTACTTCGCTCAAACTCGCATCATGAGACTATATCTGTCAGTCCGTGTAATCAACTATATGCAGCGTCAAGAAGACTGACCAAGGCATTGATCTCGGCAGATTCCTCCAATTCGGCACTGGCTTTAAGGATTTCAGAAAGAGGGCCCACACCGTCAAGTATGTCGAACGAGCTCCGGTCGTCTTTCAAATAGCTTGCCTAGCTCTGTAAAAGGATCTTCGGACTCAGAAGCGCGCTTTCCATTGGTGGATGGCGGATAGTCCGAGGTTGAAGCAAGGACGACGCGCGGGTCAGATGCTTGCGTTCGCGGTCGTGCCGGGAGTGGATATGACACATGCTGATTTTGCTCAGGCCCACTCATACGTGGTCGCTTAGACCTTGAACCCTCGGGCGAGCTACCCCGTTCAGAATGACGTGGTGCTTGGTCTGATCCGGTAGACCTTCGGACAGGGGACGGTCGGCCTATTCCATCAGAGCCGTCTTACGGTTCCATAACCCAATTTCCTGCTCTAAAAACTCACCAGTTTTCGATTAGCCGCACGGCTTGACGATCCATGTCCTTCTTGCTGATTCGCCATATTGTTTGGGCGTAGAGTGATCGAGAAAGGGTGAATAAACAACCGGTCCAAACGCGAGGGACGCCTGGACCACCTCATTCCTCAGTTTGCCACGTGTTCCACCGGCCACCCCTAGCCAGCCTTTGCCCCACCCAACACAGCATCCACCATCCATCACCCTTCACCAGCCCAAAATGCCTCGTCCGGACCCATCACTCACCCCTGCATCATTCGAACTGCCCGGTGAAGAGGACGACGAGCCCACCTCGTCTTTTCTAGGCGGCAACAACAGTGGGAATGGGGGAAATACGGGAGCTGTTGGATCTCGATCACCCTACCATCTACCCACTTCTGAGAAGCTACGCGGGGTAGCGAATCGGATTATATTCAGCCGATATTATGTGTTGTTCTACTTCATCATGATGAGTCTGAGTATAGTGACTGTCGTGATGAGTCTGATGGCGAGACGTGAGTTTTTGGGTTGACTGAGGGGATAAAGGGGGTGGCTTTTTGCCCGCTGGACGGGGTTTGGGCTTCTTATCAAGGCCATCATGATATCAAAACTTCACTCAGAGCCTTTGCTGACGCGCCAGATTGCCCACCGTTGACTTGGCATATCCTCGAGGTGGTCATCAACGCGTTGATGGTGATTGAAGTTGGAACCAGGTGGATCGCGTACGGCAAAGTGAGTGGACTGCCCGCGCCTTGATATGGCTGTACACCGCGCTGACATGTAGAAATACCCCATGACCCCTCTGAATGTCATTGACCTACTCCTCGTTCTCTTTTGCTCAATAACGCTCATTATCGTATTCACGAGCCCCTGTTCCGACGGGTCCATGTGTAAGTTCCTCTATCCCAGACTTGGAACAGACGCAGGCACGCGCTAATCCCCAGCCGAGGAGAACTTGGATATGATCCTACTAGTCATCCGGAATGGAGTCCAATTTCTCCGTATAGTCAACATCCTCCGAAGGTGAATTATCCCACATGCAACGCTAATGTCCAGATCCGGTCACTCCATATTTAACCCTCCAAAACCTATCGATCTCTCTGAAGCTCGGTCAGCCGCACGCGATATGGACCTGGATTTCTCGGACGAAGAAGCCGCGGCGGAACGGACGTTAGATGATCGATCGGCGAATGTGTTGCCGCTGCATAATGGCCGAAGAACGTTGGCGGGTGGGACGAGGTATGAGCCTCTTTATGCCGATGAGCCTGATTCGAGACGGGGAAGTCGGAGATCTAGTATGGAGAGGGAGAGGCGGACAGGGGTGGTGCTTAAGCCCGGACAAGGCCGGGAGGAATTGAACGAGGATGATCAAGATGCTTGGGATAGATTAGGATGATGAAATGGAGCCCTTTGTCGGAATATCTCATATACAACTTGCCATTCTATGGCGCACTACAATTGTCTACAAACTAGCCATTTCCAACTCTTCCATGCTTTTCATAATCAAACCTCCTATCCCCCATGTCGTTCGAGTTTGGAAACACCGCTTAATCCACGCACACATTCCCTTTGCATCCACCACGCCAAGGCTATCGACATGGTCCGTCAAGCCCAGTTTGACCAATTGCCACGCTACCAATGCCGCCTTGAAGGCGTAGATTGTGATCCAGGGAGGTTCGAATTGAGGCGCCGGGTTGTTATCGAGGTAAGTCAGAAACCAGTCCAGGTGCGGGTTGAGAGATTCGACTGAAGTACCAACAGGTTGAAGAATCCCAAAGTGTATTCTAACATCAGCTAAATCCTCCAATGAGACTCACGTAGCGGCAATAGCGGCGTCCATACTGTATTCCACCACACCATGCGTATGGGCAGGTGACCAGAGTAATAAATCCATCATGGCCATATGCCACATTGCCTCTGTAGACAAACCCATTACTGAGTCTGAATCCGATTTTCCACACACCCTAGGTTCAAGGCTCTTAAGAGAAGCGTGCAGGGCTTCAAATCGCTCAAAGCAGATCCGACCCGTCATGGTCGACCAACCTGAGACTTCGCGGACGCTACTGAGGAGGAAGAAGATGACGAGGAGAGAGCCGTGGGCGTCGAGTTGGAGCTCGGTTTGAGGGGAAGGGGTGAGGCAATTCCGGATAGTTGTAATGTATTTGGGTGAGGATGGGCGGTCGATGAGGGCGCGGTGTGCCCAGGCGGTGGAGGATGGGGCTGCCCACAGTTGAGAGGAACACGGCAACTCATGTTTGATTTCAAGGTGTGACATGTGGCGAGGGGTGGATAGGATTTGATACCAGGTCGCATCGAGCTGATAGACGCCATAAAACGTTCTGAGAATCAGCACGAGGTCTGGAAGTGTGGTAAGGTAGAACGTACCGTTTGTGCGATTCAGCCCTGGCGAATTGAGACCATAACGCATCGAGATCACCGGCCATATCAGGTTGAGCAGGATATGGCTCTGTCAACCCACACAATCTGACCATCTACCATCAGCTGAGTCCTACCCAGACCTCACCTCGATACACCTCGCATGTAGCCTCAGACCATGCTTCGTCTCACTACCTCCAAGCATCATAATTGCACATAGCTGTAGCAAGAGGCACGCCTGCACAGTCTGCAGATTGAACGCAGGGGTATGGCTAGTTTCATCCATCTCCTCCAAGACTTTCCGGGCCTGACTGAAACATCTCCGCCCAACTACCTTTCCCTCGTCGGTATTCTCGCCAAATTGCATGCTGACAGATAGCATAGCGAGAAGGAGAATGTCGGGCGCGGTGGAAGGGTCGAATGTTGGTTGATGGATGAATGGGCAGTAGGCCGCTACGTGTTTGAAAAAGAGGTGCACGCCGATTGAGACGATTGAGGGGTCGAGTAGAGTAGATTGAGCGTAGGTAGTGGAGAAGGAAGAGTGGTATGAGCTTGAAGACTGGGCAAGGACAGGTCGGGTTGTGGGTATAGGTATGGCAATGGGTAAAGAAGGGTTCGTAGGGGGTATATCGACTGGAGCGGGTGGATCGATTGGGATCGGTGTGAATCCAGTACTGATGTTGGAGAAATCAAACATCTGACCCATGTCCACCTCGGCCGCCCTGACCGTGGAGTGTGGACCGGAAGGCCCAGCTTCAGCCCAAGACCCGACACCCTGGGCCTGGCCCGGTCCGCTCGGCCCTCCAAACCCTTCTTGCCCATAATCAAACACGCCCGACCCAGCATTCATTGGCTCATCATCTCCCACGGCTTCCGGCGCCATTCCCGCACTTGGAGACCGACGGACATTGTCCAGTGTATCGGGGTGTTTCTTCTTGACGTGTCGCCGGCGTAAATCTTGTCGGGAGAAGGAGATTGTGCAATGTGGGCAAGGAAATGGGGTTGAGTTGGCTGAATTTGCATGTATCGATACGTGTCTCTTGAGGTTTTCCTAGGCTGTCAGTTTGATGTCCCTGTTGCTGATTGTGAACGACTGCCTACATGTCGCGTGAAGCGCTTGGAACAGGTTGAACATTGGAAAGGCTGAAGACCCGGGACTGCGGCGGTCGGGCGGGCGGAGGACGGGCCTGCTGAGGCTGATTCTGGCGATGTCATCTCTGTAGCCTGGCCTGAGAGGGGCTAGGACCAGGATTGATCTGATATGTAGATGGAGTGTAGAGTGAAGAGTGGGCAAGAGAGTGATGGGCCTTATCATTAGCGGGGAGGGGTACCCCGCGGAGGAATTACGTACATGCAGTGGCCAGTGACAAGCTGTCTATTGCCTCTGTAGCAACTTGGCAAGGCAAGCAAAGTGACCAATCGTACAGGCTGGAAGCAAGCGTAGACGAGAACCAAGCAGATACATCCAAAAGACCAAACATCCCCACAATCTACAACTAGAAGATCTCTACAAACCGGCGCTAAACGGGAAGAAGCACCTTGACACCCAGGTACTCCCTCTGCATCATGAGTTTACCATTGACGACGACTTGATCGGCACCGATCTGGTTTCGGACCGTGTCGGTGGGGTCGGTAGCTTCTGCAATCTGGATCTCGCGCCATTCCTTGTTGGTAGGGATGGGAACGCCGAGGTCCATTACCCGTTTGAACTCCTTGTAGACGCCTTGACTCTCGACGCAGCCTTCGCGTTGGATTAGAGGAGAGACTGAGGGTTAGCGTGAGACTGAGAGGGATGATAAGGGGTAGGAGTAGGATAGGAAGAGAGGTGGGGGCGGGACGAGAAGACTAGAAGGGAAGAGGGCAGAGAGCAGACAGAGGGTAAAGAACTCACCGACAGCAGGAGTCATCCTCAAGTCCCCAACGCTACTCTGGAACTGTACAATCGACAGCCGTTCCTCATGAAGCTGATCAACAGGAGGGGTGTAAACACGATGTCGCGTAGCCTTAAAGTGACCACCAGAGACGATCTCAAGTGTCTCCCCGATGTTAATGACCATCGCTCCGGGTTTGTAAGGGGCGTAGTGCCACTCATCGTCGTTACCCCAGATTTGGAGACACGAGATGGGGACTGAGAAGAGTAAGGTGATGAGTCCGAAATCGGTATGACCGTGCATTCGTAGACCCTTAGACGCTTGGCGAGTCTTTTCTTCCACGGGGCGGAAAAGGGCGTGTCGGAAGTATCCCTCGCCTGTGGGTCCACCGTGAGACTGGACGTTGTCCCAGAGGTAGTCGTCATAGAGTTCTAGGACGCGGGAGAGGACGGCGAGGAGGCGGCGATTGATGGAGTTGGAGAGGTACTGGAAGTCAGCTTAGGGTCGAGAGGTAAGATTGAAAGAGAAAGATAAGGTAAAGAGAGAGGACAGGAACAGGAAGAGGAAGAGGAAGAGGAAGAGGAAGAGGAAGAGGAAGAGGAAGAGGAAGAGGAAGAGGAAGAGGAAGAGGAAGAGGAAGAGGAAGAGGAA
>BCKK01000009.1:163775-342682 GCA_001600615.1 Dioszegia crocea
AGGAAGAGGAAGAGGAAGAGGAAGAGGAAGAGGAAGAGGAAGAGGAAGAGGAAGAGGAAGAGGAAGAGGAAGAGGAAGAGGAAGAGGAAGAGGAAGACGAAGCCATAGCCGAAACCCAGACTCACCTCAGAGAACGACCTAATCTCATCCATATACGGCCTGATACACTCAGGAACGAGCGACTCATCCTCCCATTGCTCCTTGTACCAGTTGAACTGAACGATCCCATCTTCGGGTCCTTGCTGGCGTTTGAAACCAAAAGGATGTTTGTAACCCGCCCATCGGCCAGTGTCGGGATGGAACAACAGGCGTTCTTGATCGGCCTTGGAGATGTTGTTATGGAGGTATTGGGCTAAAGCGAATTGACGGTGGAGCTGGGATTATCAGCATGGTCCTTGACCACAGCCACTGAAAGGAAGTTCAAAACCGAAGAGACGACTTACCTGTTCAATCGTCACACCGTAATTCTCAATAAACAAGAACCCATCTTCTCTAATCGCCCGCTTGACATCTTGGACAAGCTGCTCTTGCTCTGCCGGGTCCTCAGAGTCGAACTTGGAAAGGTCGATCGAGGTGAGTTCGGCAAAGTTGTGAGATTCTTTAGTGGCGGGTGGAGGGTTCCAGACTGGTACATCGGCTTTACCAGCTGAAGTAGGGGAAGGAGGGTTGAAGTTGGGGTATTGCAACATGTTGCAGATGGCGTGCGGTGTGGAGAGTAGGGGAGGGAGGATGGGGTTACCGATATGGCTGGACGTCAAGACTAGGGGTCGAGGGATATATACCCCAGTACCAGACCGATTTGACCACACCCCATCATCCTCCCCCCCTACTATGGCCCACCCCGCCCCTCCTCTGTCGTCTAGCCGATGGCAATCATGATACGTAGCAGTCTAGGCGAGGTCTTGCTCCTCCATCCATCAATATGCATTGAATATGAGAATGCAGAGTGAGGCGGACCGGCAGCGGCCAGGGGGGAATGCCTTATCGGCGATCGTCGATCGGGTATTCGCGGCATTAGGCGGTGATACAAGTTCCGTCCTGCTTGGTCGAGCTCCTCTGGTGGCTCCGCTCACTCCTCCATCTTCCCTCCTTACTGCTCATCCACAAACGGCACCACCGCACCGGCAGGAGAAACTCGATAAGGGCAGCCATCATGATGTTTCCAACTCCACTTCCAAACTTGTTTCTCTCTTCATCTGCCCATCTACCTCCAGCCCTTCTTTCCAACTCCAATTCTACCACCACCACCTCCAACAACCCTCAGTTACAATGTCCCGCCAGCTCATAAGCAACGACGAGTTCCCTACCAAGCCCCACAACTGTCAGTTCTATCCTCTGTGTGACGTCCTCCCGCTGATATCCAGGTCCCGCCATTAAAGTTCCCGGGCTTGTATTCTGCGCCGGTCAAACTGCAGGTGGAGAGATTAAGGAAGCTACCGTATGTCCTTTTCTTACAGGTTGATACCTGGGCTGATAGATCTAGACCAAAGTTCTGGACAACTTACGCAAAGTCCTCGAGCTCTCCGGTTCTTCATTGCAGCAAGTCGTCAAGTACAATGTGTACCTGGCCGATATGGCAGATTTCGCTGCTATGAACGAGGCCTACATTGCTGTGAGTCTAGTTTTTCTTGCCTGCCCGGAGTTGTGGACTCTGGGTATCTAAGTCCTTGCTTGTTGTCGTCTGGATTGAGCTTTGTGCTGACTTGTCAGTACCTTCCCCAACCTATGCCGGCCCGGACTTGTATTCAGGCTGGGAAGTTGCCTGGTGCTGGTATCATTGTGGAGATTGAGTGTATTGCGCAGGTCTAGAATAGTGATAGATTGTGTACATGTATTGTGTGCTCTGTGCTACGCCCAGCATTCCGACACTTAAGCTTTGGCTTGTGTCTCAGCGCACGTCCATCAAAGGACCCCTTGTGTTTCGAGTTGGAGCTTAAAATTTAGAGGTGGGGTGGGCTTAGCGCAAACGTATGTCTGAGCACACAGCGCGTCTTGCGCGTCTTTTGGCCTAACTGGCATAGCTGAGTGCTGTGACTTTGTCAAAACGGAGATGGAGTTGTCTCATGTGGCTGCTGAAACCACTAGGCATCTCGGAAGTCAGGCATCAGCGCTTTCAACCTGCAGTGCGAAGTTGAAGGAATGAGTCATAAACCACCAAGATGCATCATCATCGGGAGCAAGTCGTACATCCAGACAAGAGACCCAAGACCATCAAGACAAGACTGGTTCACGCGCGACCAAGACCAGACAGAGGAAGACATGGCAGAGGACAAAAGCGAACGATACATGAAACACGAACCCCTTAATATTCTAGCCTAAAATTTCTCCCTAACAGCCTTGATCTGATCACCATACCAATTAACAATAGCCTTAGTGTCACCCGTGATAGCCAAAGAGTCCCACTCAAACTTATCAAACTGAGCCACCGCACCCGCTCCATCATTGACCAGCCTGCCACACCACTTCCCATTGGCCTTGGCTGCCTTGTAGATCTTTTCGACAGCCTCAACAAAGACGGGCTCGTCACCTTTAGCAGGTGCGTAGCCGAGTAGAGATTGAGCGAGGTCGTTGGGGCCAATGAAGACAAAGTCTGCCAGGTCAGTCTAGGTCCATATCAGGTTGTAGAGGGGACATACCGATTCCTGGAACAGCAGCGATGGCATCGACGTTGGCTACACCCTCCTTTGTCTCGATTTGGATGGCGAGGATGATTGTTTCGTTGGCGGTGGACATGTAACCGGGAATAGATAAGCCGTGGGCTATCGATGGAAAGAATGAGCCCTGTCCCCGCAGGCCGAGAGGGGGGAACTTGGAGTAGGTGACGACGGCCTGAGCCTCCTCGGCAGTGTTGATCATAGGTACCATGAGGCCACTGGGATATTAGCTGAAGTTTTTGACCAGAGATGCTTACTCAGCCAGAGAGGAAGACTTACTGAGCACCGGTATCCAAAGCGCGCTTGAGGATATCGGGGGCGGTCCCGCGGACTCGGATGAGGGGAGAGACGTTCAGAGCAGAGATGGCAGCGACGGCGTTGTGCATCGAGTCATCGCCGATGTTACCGTGCTCACAGTCAATGATTATGGCCTGGGATCAATCTGATATCCTTGATGCTTATGGAGAAGACTAGACTCACTTCTAACCCAGTCAAAGCGACAACTTGGGCCATACGAACACTGGGGATCGCCATAAATGTCATCAGAGGCTTTTCACCTTTACGGAGAGCGTTGAGCCATCGGAGACGGGGGTTCTGGACCGTGGTGGTGTGTGCGGTAGCGGTAGGGGCAGGGGTGGATGAGGTCATGGTGGCTGGTGAGGGTGAGGCTGGTGTTGAAGAAAGTACGGTGAGGAAGTGGGGACTTGTGAGTTCATTTTTGACCTTCTTGATCCTTGAGTATATCAGTGAGGATGGTACGTTCGCTATGGACCGATCAGGCCGGATTGCACTGGGCGGAGAGATGAGGGAGGAGCTGTGAAGGAGACGGTGGCGGAGCAGCAGGCACTGAGGGTAGATCCCTTATCAATCCCTAAGGCACCATAGCAGAGGCCGGCAGCGTTCCATTCACCATACGTAAAGACATCAACATCGGTCCGGAGGCCGGAGTCCCCGCACAGCACTTACCCGCCTTGTGCTTTATCGGCTATCTCCCCCCTCCTTGTCCTCCATCTACATACTCAGTCTCCTCCCTCCAGATCTAACAGTGGCTATCTCCCACCCGCCAGAGATAGCGGAGGAGGTCACAGTCCTCGGTCCATCCATGTCATATATCAAGTACAAGAGCCACGGCTCTCCCTCCAATCCCATCACCCCTCATTCATCTATCCACCATGTCCACCCTACCTACCATCTCTCACGATCCTCACTCCAAAGACCAATACGAGCTCGATGCCGATATGGGTAAAGGGCCCGATGTCACTGCGGAAGTTGATGAAGTCGACAATTTGATGCCGGAGAGTTTGAAGGGGTTCTCAGAGTCTGAGTTGGCTTTGATGGAAAGGCAACTCGTTCGCAAGGCTGATTTGATCATCATGTAAGTCTTCAAGCTACCTCTATGGCTCACACTGACACTCAGGCCCATCATCGGTATCCTCTACATCCTCAACTACATTGACCGTCAAAACTTGGCTGCAGCCAAGCTCCAAGGCATCATGGAAGACCTTAACATGTCCACTCAACAATTCGCCACAGCCATCTCAATCCTTTTTGTCGGTTATCTACCCTTCCAGCTGCCCTCCAACCTAATCATGGTCTATATCTCTCGACCTGGGTTGTACATCTGCTCAGCTTGCGTCATCTGGGGTTGTATCTCAGCTGCGACCGCCGCCGTCCAATCATACTCTGCCCTCCTCGCCGTTCGAGTCATTCTTGGTGCCGTCGAAGCTGTGAGTTCTCAGTCTTGACTTTTGCTGACTGTCAGGTCTTCTTCCCTGGAGCAATCTACCTCTTGTCGGCTTGGTATACCAAGAACGAGCTCGGTCGTCGTTTGGGCGGTCTTTACATTGCTCAACAAGTTGGAAATGCCTTCGGAGGTTTGCTCGCCGCTGCTATCCTCAGACTAGACGGTGTGCAGGGCATTCGCGGTTGGAGATGGCTCTTCATCATGTGAGTGGCTACGTAACACGCACACACAATCCTGAAACACAAGGAGGTCTGGTTCCAGATCTCAAATTTCGGTCCCCCCCTTTACTCCATCCCAGCCTTTCAACATCCCCCACATCCATTCCATCCTATCTCAGCACCCTACAATCATCACGCCCTTCCTATATATTTGTCCAGACGCCAAGCTTACATTCACAGCGAAGGAAGCATCACAGTCGGTTTCGGTATCGCCTTCGCCTTCTTCCTCCCCGAATATCCCCACACCGCCCGCATGCTCACCCCTGTCCAGCGTGACCTTGCTGTATGGCGTATCGAACGTGAGGCCGGGGCTGGTGAGGCTAGTGAAGGACTGGGCGTCTGGAAGGGCTTCAAGACTGCCTTCAGTGACCCTAAAGTGAGTTTTCACCTCTAAAAGACTCATTTTGACTTCCTGGGCTTATATCTTTAGCTCTACTGCTTAATCTTCTGCAACCTGATGGCGCAGGGCATGGGCTCAATAGCTAACTTCTTTCCAACAATTGTCGGATCTTTGGGAATGAACGCCACGAACACCCTCTTGCTCACCGCACCTCCCTACGTCTTCGCCGGCTTTTGGTACTGGGGAGAGACCTGGTACAGTGACCGTAAAAACACCATGTACCCCGTCATCCTCGTCTGTATCGGTACCGCCAGCATCACCTACATCATCTCACTCGCTACTACCAACTTTGGCGCTCGATACTTTGCCCTCATGTTCATGCCTTGCGGAAGTGGTACGTCTCTCATCACGCTCTACTATGACCTCTTTGCTGACTCTACAGTCGGTCCCCAGCTTATGCTCTACAAAACCATCAATCACCATTTGCCCCGTCCCGTCGCTAAGCGCGCCGCTGCTGTTGCCCTTTTAAACTCTATCGGCGGTGTCTCGTAAGTTCCGACCATACTCCGCGGGACCCAGCTTACCCAACAGAAACATCTGGAGTTCTTACCTCTGGTTTGACGGACCTCGTTATTACGCCGCTTTCGGATTCCGTACGTTCCTCTTTCCAGCACAAGGAGCCTTTTGCTGATGGTTAGTCCTCGGTAACGCCGCCCTCTTCGTCATCGCCATCACCGGTTATAAGTTCTGGGTCCTCAACGAGAACAAGAAGCTTGCACAGGGTGGAGAGGCCGCTGAGTCTACCAAGCGCTTCGGTGTCACAGACCAGCAGATTAAGATTGGGTGGAGATACGAGGGGTACGGTAAAGTTGAGTAGGATCGAGTCTGGGAGCTTGGGACAGGGGTCTGGGGTCTGGAGCGGTTTTGTAGATTTTTAGACCACTTGGTTTAGTTGTGCTTTTTTAGATATCAGCTGGGGGTTTGTTATGCATCTGAAGAATGAAGGACAGCAACAGATGGCCATGAACTTACCACATCATTGGGTGGCGAATGATGCCGTAAACGTTTCAGCCACCGGAAGGCTAAAAATGGAGGGTTGTGTTGTATCATCCATTGGGACATCGACCTTATGCTCGATCTTGCCTCCTCCGAGCGGTGATGTCGACGACGAAGAGAGAAGGACTGAGATGTAGCTTTGTCCTTTCATCCCTCCTCCGCTTTTTCTGATTCTCGGGCTCTTCTTACGCTGGCGTTTGAGAGCTTTGACTGATTTCTCCTGGCGATTTCGCTACTTGGCTCGACGCCGTATAGATACCCAGTGAGTAGTCCGTCGTGCATAGCTAGCGATACTCTCCTGCTTCTCGAATGGAGACACCTTAAGGTGCTGTCGAACCCTGGCTGACCCTTCAGACTATCACAAGATGTTCCCCTCCATCTTCACCCTCTTTTCCCTACTCTCCATCCTCTCGGCGACGTCAGCGCTGGACGCCTGGCACTTGGACGAAGTTGCAATCTTGGTCAACGAGCAGCTTGACCCGATCGTCAACCCAAATGCCCAGAGCAGCCATATGCACAAGGTCATTGGTGGATCAGGCTTTGGCGCGAGTTACAACTACGACACCTACTCCAAGGCGAAATGCACCAGCTTGAAGCTTGCAGTTGACAAATCCAACTACTGGATGCCTAGTAAGTCCACTCACAAGCTGTGCTGACCCCAGACCTCTACGTCAAATCCCCAACCACAGGCAAATTCTCCTCCGTCCCCGTCAACGCCCGATTCTACTACTTCCTCGGTCGTAATTCCCCCAACGAACCCGTCAAGCCCTTTCCTGAGGGTCTCCGAATGCTCACTGGGAATCCTATGGCCAAGACGAAAGAAACGTCTGCTCAGGCTTTGTTCCAATGTCAAATCAAGGGCGATTTCTCCGATTCGATAGATGGTGACAACTTCAACTTCAACCGGGATTGTCCATTGGGAATGAAGACGGAGATTTTCTTCCCTCCTTGTTGGGATGGAGTAAATCTGTATAAATCAGACGGATCACACGTTTCCTTCCCACTCGGTTCAGTCAATGCCAATAGTTGTCCGATCTCGCATCCGGTCCGACTACCCGCCATCATGCTGGAATACACCTGGTTGACCAGCTTGGTCATGCCGAATGTGGCGTTGAATGGGAATTTGGCCTGGGCGAATGGGGATACGACGGGTTATGGCGTCCATGCGGACTTTGTCAATGGGTGGGATGTGGCGGTGTTGAATCAGGCATTGAACTCTCCTGGATGTGCGATCGGGTCGGACAACGCAATGTAAGTCTCTCCGTTTCGCAATAGCTGACGTTAGTCCCATCATCGAGTGCGACGTCTTCAAACCCTACTTCCAATCCACGCAGGCCATGAAGGACTGCAAGCCTGACGCCGGCGTTCTGCGCGAAGCCCAAGGCAACGAAGATCTCATCGTACTCGATGCTTTACCCGGATGTAACCCCATCTGGGGACCCGATGGCGCTAAACCTGGATGCTCCTCCCCTACTCCCCAACTCGACCTGCGCGGTCTGACAGGTACAGACGGACCTCTCATCGCCGACTCCAGCAAACAATTCCAAATCCCCACTCAGACCACACCTGGATGGAAAGAGGTCATGTGTGTCGGGAACGCTCAATCCATCCTCGGTGGCGTTTCTTATACCGATAACTCCCTCACTCCCCAATCTTGCCAAGCATCATGTGCTAAAGCCGGTTACTCTTATGCCGGCGTCGGTCAAATCGGTAGCGCAAGTAACTGGAATTGCATCTGCGGTACTTCCATCGATCCCAAGTCCCCTTATAAACCCGGACAATGTACCACACCTTGTCCCGGCGATTCATCCAAAACCTGCGGTGCGAATTACATCTTCACAATCTACCAAGCTGGGCCGGGTACCACTTCCGACCTCCCCAAAACCTCGGACGGCTCATCCATCCTCGGCTGCTACAACCTCCCCAGCGATGCCAGTAAAGGTTTGGCAGCATCGGCCACCTACACCTTCACCTCCGGGTCAATGACGCGCGACCTGTGCATTCAGGCATGCCGTCAATTCGGGTCAAAATGGGCATATACCAAATCTTTCGATACCTGCGCGTGCGGTACCGACTTCACATTCGGTACGGGCTCATTCGTCCCGGATTCGTACTGTCCTATCGGCTGTAACGGAAATAACCAGCAGAAATGCGGTGACTATTACCGGGCGATAGTCTACAATATCGGGAATTCGGACGTATCCACAACTCCAGCCATCAAGGCTGAGGGCTTGTCAGGATGTTACACTGCCAATGCCTTCATGGCTTCAAACGGCTTCACCTATAATTCCAACATGATGACGACGGGTCTCTGTCGTCGGACATGCCGATCTCGAGGGTTCGCATACGCAGGATTGGGTAATGGTCAATCTTGCTATTGCTCCTCTACCCCTCCGGCATCCTCGGACTCGGTAGCTGCAGCCATTTGCAATGTGGCATGCTCGGGCGATTCGTCGGCTACTTGCGGATCGGAAGGTCAGCGGGCATTAGCCATCTACGATACGACAGGTGCGGGTGCTCAGCCCCCTGCTGGTTACCCGCCCAACTATGTTGGGTGCTCCGCAGACGGTACACCCCGGACCCTGACGGGATACCAATTCAACTCCGACTCGCTCACCTCGTTACAATGCAGAGACGTCTGTAATAGTCACGGGTATAGCGTGTATGGGACGCAGTACAGCTTTCAGTGTTTCTGCGGGACGGATTTGGGACCCAGGGGTCTTATTCCTGAATCTCAATGCTCTGCTGGATGTTCAGGTCAGTTTTGATAAGGGGTAGAGCTGATATTCAGGCAACAGTAACGAGCGTTGTGGACAAGGATACATCTTTTCCATGTACTCGACTATGCAAATCTCCCAACCTCAACCTGCCGTCTCGGCTTCGGCCTCACCTACTTCTCCTCCACCCGCATCAACCTCATCTACACCCACTTCATCACCTACAACCACTACATCACCCTCACCCTCTCCATCCCTCCCAGCCGTGCCGGGATGTTACACCGCTTCCAACACCGGCATCGCCTCAATAGTCATCACTTCCACATCAATGTCACCGGCTACTTGTCGACTATGGTGCGGCGTCTCAGGCTTCGCCTATGCCATGTCCACCAATGGAAACTCGTGTGGCTGCCGAAACAACCTGACGGGTGTTACCCGCGTTGCAGACTCGGTATGCTCGTCTCCTTGTACGGGCGCTACCAAATCCATGTGCGGTGGACCCGCAGCGTGGTCTGTGACTATGTCATTAGCGAAGAGTGGGATTTGCGCGAGGGATGGGCCGAGTCGGCGAAGGCTAGGATGGAGAGAAGAGGGAGAGTTCGCTGAGCTGGACTCGGGATCTCAGGTGGGGTGGGGTGTGTAGATGGGTCTTGATGTATGGACATTATACTTTGGGTGAGATTCGCTGACCTGGCCACTTTGGGACGCACTGACCCGTCAAATTTTGGGAGTTCAAGTTCAGATATTCACATGCTTTGGCCAGCTTGGAGTAAAAATGTACTCGAGATGCCGTTTGACGTCGCTCCTGCCAGGATCTCATACCATCGCACGCCACTGATCACCACAAGAAAACCCCCAGGCATCCTAGGAGGAATCGGATAGGACATTCGACGTTGTACCAGGAACAAAGGATGCATGGCAGGGGCGAGACCGAGTACAGTAGCGTCACTTTGACCACTAGACTCCTCTCTTCCGTAATTGCAACCCAGTCACACCTTCCAACCGCATCATCCACCTACCACTCCCGTACAAGCACCCACACTCATACTCACACCTCGCTTGGCAGTCTGACCACGCCACCTGGTCCTGACCTTCCTGGGGCCATGCAACCAGAGTGCACGTGGAGTATGGCGTTCAGCGAGACCGGTAACGAGAGAACCTGATTCTACAGGGCTCCATACCCGCCTGCTCCGCCAGGCCCCGTCTAAAACCCGGCGTGGGTGGCATCTCTCTAAACCCTGTGCTTCATGCATGAACAGGAGTGAAACTCGACGTGTTTGAAATCCGGCAGCCAATTGGCCTCTGTTCCGCGATGCTCGATGATGCCTCATGCTCAGGGGTGCAAGGAATTGGCTGCATGTTGTCGGCAGGATGGTAATGTCCATCTGTACTCAGAATCAGGGAATCCCATCGGTGATTCTCACGCTCAGAGGAGAAAGACGGAAGATGCCGTTTCTGCTCTGAAGACGGTGAACTAGTGAACAGATGACGGTACTTTGCCGAGAGGGCACTTTAACCTACGCGAAGAGCGTTGGCAGCGAGGCCGAGCAAACCGGATGAATAGGTTGTCCATATGCATAGGTCTTAATTTGAGCTTCTCTTCGCGTGCTTCACTGTAACACGTTGATCCCCACTCAGGCTCTTGCTCCGGCAAGTTTGATCTCATGCTCCGCCAAGTTTAGCCATTGGGTCACATCGGTGAGCGCCTTCCAGCAGAAAAAAGCGTATAGCACGTGTCTCAATGCCTGTGCACATAGGAGCTGGGATAATAGGTAATGCTTATACGCCAGTACTCTCCGCATCTTCGCTGAGATGGACGTGCATAAAATTGGGGAACACCATCTCTCGCAGCCGGCCACTTCGAGAGCGAGATGGTAAGGTCGTTGAAATAGCTGCTGTTCGCCTCCAATTACCCGCAGATCGAGCGAGCGAACGTGCGCTGACATAAACTCCGGCAGGGCTATCGCCCACCGAATAAACATTGAATCCGTGCCAGTCTCCAGTGCCAGTCGCTTCACAGCTCGCCAACTTTCGGAGTTGGCAGGCATCATCATAGTTTTTGCGCTTGTCTCGCACTGCCAACCCTCTGCAAATCCACGTGAAAGTCGCACATGCACCGGAGAGCCAACTATCTGTCCAACGAGTCCTCATGTTCACTTGTGGGCCATTCATCAGGAAGCACCTGCGGGCTATATTGTAGGTTCCACCATAATCGCTTCTAGGCGAGTATGGATAGGCGGGAGTGGACGAGGGCGAGGGATAAGCCGGAAGGGATATCGATATCCATTGTCACTTCAGTGACGATTTCTTCGGACAGTCGGAGTAAGGAAGGCCTGAGTGGCTTCTGTGCATTAGTCCTTGCATCATTGCTGATTACAAAGGCCAACTTACCTCGACATGAGTCGTAGAGTCTATTGACAAGCCTACAGCTGAGGCTACTGACATCTACCTTCCTACCTTCCTGCGTGAGAGCCCTCCAAAAGTCCTGAAACGCCGACAACCTAGAGAATTTCAATTTAATTTTCCCGGTCTTGCTTGACAGGCTACACAGAGGTCTTACTGCTGTAGATATAGCTTCAAACCGTACTGCTGCTATCGGAGGATTTAGTAGTCGAAGGAGACGAACAAAGAGCCTGTTTCGCCACCCAGGATGCCTAGAGTCCCCCGGGACGATCCCGTCCACCCCGGAGATGTCCGAAGCAAGCATCCTTTGGCTGCCAGACCGATGCAAAGGCGGTATTGAAGGTCTCTTCTCCTTTCTGCTTCCCTACACGCTCGCCACATCCATCCGGAAGACCTGGAAGTTCAGGCCTCAGAGCCAGAATCTATCATTGCAAAATCTCAAGCACGATGATCCGCTCAAAATCGAGGCAAATCGCTCGATTCGTCCGGCCCCACCGATGCGCAATTGGACAAAGATACGAGAGCACCGCCGGCAGTGCTATGAAGGGGCAGTGGTCTGTGAGGTCCCCTAAGCAGGTATTTTTTCTATCTAAGGCTAATCTTTCAAGGAAAATACGAGCGGTCGCTGATGAGTGACAGCTGTATGAACATCTAAGCTCGTACATCGTTGGTCAGGAGCGCGCCAAGCGAGTATTGAGTGTAGCGTGAGCTTTCAACTTGACCGGGTCTCATGCTCTGGGACAAAGCTCAAAATCTCACACCGTAGCGTGTTCAATCATTATCTGCGCATTACCCCGAACTCGGCACTCGAAACACCCGATCAAAGCTCATCGCTGCACGATTCACCCCCACTCCCCTCTACCCCGCCAACGCCGATCCGACCCGCCGTGACCCGTCGGCGCGAGACTTCCTTTCCCACGGCTAGCTTGATGCCTGACCCATCTCGGGCAGGAGCTGCATTAGACGACGGGGTGAGGCGGGACGTGACAAGAGCTGTGGGTGGCGATGGCGAGGGTGCCGATCCGACTTTAACGCACGCGTTGCTGAACTCGACGGATCGGGAGGGACAGTGGGGTAGGTCAATCGTAATCTGTCGTGTTCTCAAGCTTACCCTCAGCTCGGAATGGGTACTTTTCAGCAAATGGTCCTTCTCCCTCTTCACCGAGAAGTAAAACCCCACGACGGCGGCAACCGCCTCAAGACGAGCAACCAGGCGGAAACGAGACTCAGGGTGGATTTCGGAATCGGTTAGGAGTAGAAGAGGATGAAGGGCGGACGATGCGATATCGGGATGATGAGGCTGGGCCTAGTCGGCCGACTCGACGGAATGCGGGTCAAGAGCGCAGGGCTGAAGAATTAAGGGCGAAGGCGGAGTTGGACGAGGGTTTGGTAGGGAAGGGCAAAGGCAAGGCGAAGGAAGAGGTCACGGTGGAGAAAAGCAACGTGTTGATGGTGTGAGTCGTTTACTGACTCTTTCCCTTTCGTTTGCTGATCATACCAGCGGTCCTACGGGGACTGGGAAAACCTTGATGGCAAAGACTCTAGCTAGGGTATTGGACGTGCCTTTTGCGTGAGTTTGATGGGCCTGTAACCTGGATATTACTAAGGCTACCAGGTCGTGCGATGCCACCACCTACACCCAAGCTGGATGTAAGTTGCTCTCTCTCGACGATTATCCAGAACTTCCACTCAGTCATCCAGGACATTAGCTGATCCCGTATCAGACGTAGGGGAGGATGTTGAGAATTGTGTTCTTCGGCTACTGCAAAATGCAGAATACGATGTCGGAAGGGCAGAGTCAGTCTTAGCACCCGTCGAGAGAGCTCTGAGCTGACGTTGAAAGGGTCGGCATCATCCATATCGACGAAATCGACAAATTAGCACGCAGAGGCGGATCAGATTTCGGATCTTGGGGCGGTGGGCGAGATGTAGGTGGGGAAGGTGTCCAACAAGCCTTACTACGATTATTGGAAGGGACAACTCTCACCCTCACTGCCAAAGCTCCAGCAGTGACTTCGACACCTACATCCCCACCCTCGTCTGGAGGCTCGACATCGAGCGGAGGAGTAGGAGGTGGATCAGGAAAAGATACGCCGAAGGCTGAAGCGGCATTTGGAGGCCCACCGGAGTGGGATCCGAATAATCCTATGAATCGGAGTTTTGGGGCTGCTGGATCTGGGAAAAAGGGGGTGAGGGAGGGATTACCGGGGTTTGGAGGTGGGAGTGGAGGGACCAGCAGTGAGTTGTTGATTACCATCTGAAGGGTCCACCAACTGATACATTAGGTGGGAAAGGCGAGACGTTCATTGTGGACACAAGTAACATCCTCTTTGTTCTCAGTGGAGCATTTGTGGGGTTGGAGGGGATAGTCAATCGGCGTTTAGGCAAGGGTGTAAGTCTGGTCCTTTACCGTACACGTTCTAAGCGCTGATCCTACAGTCTATCGGGTTTGGTGCACCATTACCTCTACCACCAATCACACCTGAGACCACAGCCGAAACTTCCCCAACGCCGCTCAAAGGTCTGACCACTGCCGATCTCGCATCGTATGGTCTCATACCTGAGTTTTTGGGTCGATTACCGGTACTCAGTACATTACATCCTCTCAGCATTGAAGATCTCGTGCGGATCTTGACGGAACCGAGGAATGCTCTAATAAAGCAATACCAAGTGAGTGCTTGATCTTTAATAAAGCCGGGCTTGCTTGCTGACGCTCGTAGGCGAGTTTCGAGAAAATGGGATCGGAGCTACAGTTTACCGATGGTGCAATAAGGGCGATCGCCAAAATGGGGTTGGAGCGTGGAGGGGGTGCGAGAGGTCTAAGAGGGATTCTGGAGGAGGTTTTGTTGGATTCCATGTTTGACGTACCGGACAGTGTGAGTCTGTCCGCCTTTCCAGCTGCATCCTCCCGTGGGGTTGGTGGATCAAGCTGACCCATCAGTCTATTCGGTATCTGATTATCACTGAGAGTGTCGTCAAAGGGGACGAACCAGCACACTACTTCAGTCGAGGTCAGAGGGTGACATTCCTCAACATGTTGGAGGAGGAGAATGCCAAGACGAGGCCGGCCGTCGTTGAGCAGGAGGACGAAGAGGAAGTTGAAGCTGTGTATGAGGAGGATGAGAGGATTAGATCTTCCGGATGAATGAGAAGGAGGGTGTTTTGTGTAATGTCTCAAGTATAGGAGAAGTTGTATTCAAACATTGTATTTGCGCATACCTTTACCCTCACGGTTGCCATCTTAGCCCGTTTCCCTTCGCGATCACCCGTGGCTACGCTCGACATTTACCTTCAGCTGCCTGAGAATCTTTCCATCCGCCGTTCCTCTTCATCACCAAGGATGGCCGCGCCTCTCTTTCTTGGATCTCATTGCCCACGTCCACCACCTCGCGCTGATTAGGCCGCTTTATCCCCCTCTCGCCGCTCTTGTTCCGAGAACCACTCTTCCAATATCGCCCAAGCCTCAATGCCAACCTCAACTCCTCTCTGATCCCACTTCTCCGCCCCGCCGCCTTCTTCTTCTTGCATGGTCTTGACTATCTTCTCAGGCACCCACGCGCCTTGATAGGCGTTGAACGTGCTCCCGTGCGAGCTGGACTGTATGTTCCGCCCCTCGCTACCCTGCCCCTCCTCCAGCGGTCTGACTTTAGAAAGCGTGAGACATCCCGCAGAATTGCCTGCCATTGGCTGCGAGAAGGTGATCTGGATGATTTCGTTCTCGCCACACTTCATCGAGCTGATACGCGCCAGATTATCGGGTAGGAAGTGCTCGACGTCATCGAAAAAGTGGGCATGGGGGAGTATAGCTCGATGGGGTACGACACCGATTGTGTGGAGAGCAGGGAAAGCGATGAGGGCCTCGAACAGGGTAAGAGATACTCCTTGGGCCGAGAAGAGATGGGAAAGGACCGAGTGTTTCGGTGTTGGTGCCGATCGCCGAAGGCTGTCGCTGTCGAAATATAGGGCTTCGAGTAGGGGCATGTTTGTCACAAAGCAGAGCTGCAACTTCAGCACTACATCGTGAAGTAGGATTTGAGAGGACGGACTGCATCAAATGTCGAGTGACTGCCAATCACCAGCCTACGAAGCTTCCATGAGTCTTCCAACTCCTTGCATATCGCCAGTGGCCATCGGAGGTCTTTAATCTTCCGATGTCTTATGAGCGCCTCCAACAGCTCGTCGTATGTACTTTCTCGAACCGACCTGCCGAAAGATATGTCGACTTGCTGTAGGTCTGGACTGTCGCGCAAAAGTGCAATCAACAGATCGGCGGCAGGAAAATCCTCCATTCCTGCCCGATCACCCCATGCGAAGCGTATCTTACGCAAACTCGACGTGCTGAGAGACCTTTCTCTCGCCGCATCGAGATCGAATTCTTCATCTTCCTCGCGATCGAAAGTCACGTCGAGAGCAATGACGTGCGGACTTAAGTGAAGTAGGAAGAGGAGGAAATCGCCAGAAGCGCTCGATAGATTGGACATTGTGAGGTGTGTAAGGGCAGGGAAGGATAATCGAGTATCGATATCATCGAGACTGAGAGGGCAGGTGAATATACGGTCAAAGTTCGTTGGTACCAGGAAAGGATGGAGGGGAGCAGCCTCGATGTGTAAATGTTGCAGGGTAGGGGATACGAGGTCGAGAATGAACATCATGTATTGTATCGAATCGAATTGGGGCGCCATGGTGACTGATTTGACCCAAGCCCAACTGCTCGGAGTGGCAGATCTGACAATCTGCTTGATCTTGTCTCGTAAACCTGTCCGATATCGGCCCAAGCTGAATATGATCTGTACCTCTGCCCAATTGTGATACTCCCTGATTTTGTCCGGATCTTCAGATGTGTCGACGAGCATGGGAAGGGGTGTGATTTGGGGAAGGGCGCCATAGTAGCGTGGGAGGGTGAGATGGAGGTGTTCCCATAATCGACGCTCATCGAGGGATAGGAATGCCCGTGAGGCCCGCCGGAGATTGATGAAGGAGTTGATGTCGGCGAAATCTGCAATGTTTGCGAGAATTTCAGATGGGAGGGAGAGTAGATTCGTGCGGACCGTTGAAGTCTGTAAGGTATCAGCCGCTGAGATGGATCACAAGTGCGAGGATTGAGAGGATGAGATTTGACAAGTGAGGGGTGGGCACTCCAATCCGTCCGTCCCGAAGCCCTCCTCCCTGGTTGTCAACCGTCCAAGTTGTTGCAATATCGACACCTGTCAGAACAAGCCATCAACATACCAGACTGGAGCATGGCATGCCTGGATGAGACCTGTTTGAGATGGGAAATGATGAGAGTTGCAGATGTGTGAATCTCAAAGCTCGACGTTCCGCCTAGAGCAGTGCCGTAATCTCTGCAGGATGGCAGGGCGTGTCTTGGATCCCATCATCATCAGACTGTCAACAATGACAGCTTCCATCATTGTAGACCACCGGAATGCCTATATACAGTCTAATATCTAGATCATAGATACGTTCACATTTGATTGGTCACCTAATGGCCATCTGTCCAGTCTAATCCCTGATTGTTCCCCTAACACCGGTCACAGTCCAGCAAACCCCGTTCAAGCCATCGCCGGATCCTTCAACCCTTCCATCCACGCAGGAGGCTTCCACATAATCCCTTTAATCCGCTCATCCCATTCCCACTGATAGTACATCTCCTCCTTGAATGGATGCCTCGCAATATCTCCCTTTATCCACCATAACCATTTATCCCCTGCTCGTCGGATATAGTCGTGTAGGATAACACCGGTACGTGGGTGTGGGTTAGGAGGTGTTCCCTCGTATCCCCATGGAGGTGGTCGATGGGGGTCACAGTAGGCCGAGAGATCTTTTAGAGTTTTCTTGCCGGAAGGTTGACACTGAGGCTTAGATGGGAGTGTGTACTGCTGGATCAGTATAGGTACTTGGATAGAAGCTGTATGCTCTGACTCACCATCAACTCTCCCATGAGCACATCATCATCCCATGCCGCCTCGACATCCTGCTTCTTCATATGCTTAATCCCGTGAGCGAGAGATTTGAGCTGATACCATCAGCCTCAATTCCCCGAACGGAATGCTCCCCTTGAGCCTAACTCACCACACCATGACTGTAGCCCGTGAGCATGCCCGTGAAATGCCAATGATAGGGAGGCCAGCGATTCAGCGATGTCCCGACATAGGTTGGTTTTTGCGCGTCCATGCTGAGTAGGTCATCCAAGAAATTGGGTAGATTCATGACGGTCTAATGTTTCAGCTGATTTATCTTCAAACTGAACAGTACACTCACATCATCATCACACTTGAATAACCACCAGGCATCCCTCCCATCATCTTCATGCAACCCAATAGCCCTCATCCACGTCAAGATTTTCCCTTCTCGCAAATTTTCCCCATTCCACAATCCAGGCAACCTGATCAAATCCCCATGCTCTTTTTGCTCAGCCTCCAATACCGCCTCTGCCTCGGGATCCGGTTTCCCATCCTTCAGGAAATACCCCATGACGAACTTAATCTCGACCAGATGTCGATATTCCGCCGGCATATTTAGGTGGGGGGAAACGGAACGGATGAAGCGTCTTTTCGAAGCTGCCTTCTCACTGGGTACGGAGAAGATGTGGATCTTCACAATAGCAGGACTGATGAGATTGACTGTTTTTGCCGAAGTCCCCTTTCGATAGACGGGAGGAGTGAGTATAGGGAGTTTGAAATCACCCATCCATGGTGCCGCTATAATTTCGGGGACGTATCGAGGTTGATTTTCGACCGGTCCCCAGTCTCCTTTAGGCATAAAATGGGGCATGGCAGGATGAAAAGTGGCCATGTAGTTGAAGTACCATCGTCCCATACCATCCCAGAAGTAATGCCGAAGGGTGAACCAGATTACGATGGGGATGAGGACGATGACTCCTAGCGCGACTTGGCGGTGTCGGGCTCGGAATTTGCGGATAGCATTGTTTGCGATTGCCGACGCAGACGCTATTGGTTGTTGGAAGCCTCTCATTTGAGGCCCAAAACAATCGCGGATGAGCAATGCATAAGAAGAGAGAGAGAGCTGTCAGCCAAGCCCCACTGCACGAACCGGAGCTTAAAAGCACAGATGTGTGGGGGATACTGCGGGGCTGTGCACCATGCGGTCCGATGCCACGAATTGCCGAAAGAAGCAAGTCCGAGGTACACCTCATTCCTGAATTTCCTATGCCTCCTCACGTTCCTCCACCCCTGGTACAGCAGGTAGACAGCGCCGAGTGGTATACGGAGACCATCAACTGCATGATAGCTGTCCACCGGTGCCTGAACCAGCCCAAATGTATCAGCCAGCCACAAATTAGGCACAAACCGAGGCGCGCTCAAATGTCTTGACCCATATCATGCTCAAATGTGACTGGACGACATACAGATTTGCCCCCTTATCCCACGACCACCTTGGTCTGCATGCTCTCATGCAAACGCCCGCTTTCTGCATACCCAGAATCCTGATGCCCCTCCACCCGTCACCCTCCGCACACCAACGTGCCAACGTTAACGCCCAGATATCCCACACCGAACCTCGAGTCTGGCATCATCTCCCTCTATTCATGTCGTTCCGCCAGTCGTTCCCTATGCCAAGCTTTAATCACGCCCCAAGCTTTCTCCCCTACTTTCGCGCCCCTCCTATCCCAGTCAACGTCACCGCCCTCCACTTCCCGGAGCTGCCGCATGATCTCTGGCGGTACCATGCCCATCCGATAGTCTGTGAAGACAACAGTGACCGGCTCGGGTAGTCGCCTGTACACATTGACTCGGTCCGCAAATTGGCCATCTGCATCCAAATCTGTGTATGCCACGATGACATATATGGTTTCAGAGTATACGCTTGCTTCGTCGGCCCGAAGTTCGGACGCAATTTGCTCGAAATGGCGAGTGAATCGCATCTCGATGATCTCTTCGTCCGTTCCATAGCTTATGGAGCTGATTGAGCTCGTGATCAGATTCGATTTTTCGATCTCGTCCAGTTGACCAAAAAGATCGGCAGCATTCGCAGCCGAGCTAGACGGGAGGACGTGGATGGAATGGAGATGAGGATAGGTTCGTAGGTAGGTAGCGCATGTGTCAAAGTCCGTGGAGGAGGGGAAGGGATCGGGATAATCGAATGCCGTACGGCGGGAAGGTGGCGGAGGCGACATGGGACTGTAAAGATGAAGGATTTCGAGGCTGGGTAGCGGTCCAAGATGAGAAAGCTGGCCAATCAGTCGCGCTCGTCTTGAGACTTACAATGTTGGACAACGTATCTTCCTCGATCACAAGTCTGCGGAGGTCTTCGAATTCCCCTGCCACGAGGCGTCCTGACCATCGCAAATCGTGCAGATCTGCGTAACTGCCCATTTCATCGAGTATATCGCTCGACAGCTCAGACTCAACCAGCCCTCGGCGCCCAACGTTGACCTGGCGGACATCAGGGCAGAGCTTTAAGATTTCTAGGAAGATGTCAGGCGCGTAGCTCTTGCGCCCGACTTTCTCCTCCCATGAAAACTGTAGATGGCGAACAGTGGTAGCATCGCTATCTCGGCTTATCCAGTCGAGGGACTCAAAGGTCCAGTCGTCACTTTCGAGAGGACAGAAGTCGACCTCCAGGGAGTCGAGATTCACGGTGGCATCGAGGAGGTTTATGAGGTACGCGATACCCCGACTGGGGAATTGCGTAAAGTGGAGGTGGGTCAAAGCCGGGAGGAGGAGATTGATCGAAAGAGATCATGATCGAGCACGAGATGCTGTATTTGCACGGGATTTCCTTCGACGGGAAAGTGTAGGTATGGCGCACAATCGATATTCAACCATTGAAGGTAGGGGGAGGCGAATTCGAGAACCAGGATCAAGACATCCGCAGCCTCGGCCCGAGGACACATGACCATCTCCCTGACCTGAGACCATGCGTCCGTCCCAGATCCTTGGATTACCGCCTTCGCCCGCCTGCGCAAAATCTCTCCTTGTCGAAGAGCAGGTTTATGGCTTTCGTCGTATAAGCCGTTTTCGTATTGTCTCCCCTCAACGTCCTCCAAACCACCGGAGGACGGATGGGTCCGAGGATATACCTCGTAGTATGGCGGAAACCCGAAGTCTAGCTTACGCCAGATCAATCGCCAGACCTGACGATCATCCGCTAGCGATGTGAACCGGCGGGCGACACGGATGAGGGAGAGGATGGAAGTTTTCGGCAGGAGGGTTGTGATGTGGAGAAGGATCTCTTTGCTGAAATATCAGCTCTTTTTATTTCCCGCAGCAAGTATTACAACACTCACTAAAGTGATCTACCACACTGTCCACTGGAGAATCCCTTTTCAATTCCTCGACTCAGCGACTTCCTCCCGCCTCTTCGACATCCTGCGAGATCAGCAAATGATAGACATCATACAAGCAGGAACACTCGCGCAAGAACCTGTACGGTCAGACAGATGGTCGAGGAGAAATAATGAACCAAAGCATCTGCGAGGGTCAGCAGCGCTAGCGCACAGCGGAAGACGGCAACATTGCTCACCTTCAACGTCCGATACGATCCAGACTTACACACTCAGCTACTGAGAGGCTATATCACACTCTCTGGCATCATCAGCGTCAGTCATCTGGAGGAGGAGTGGAGACTTACTAACCAAACGCCCGACCCCTCAAGCTCACGACCCCATCCCCGTCCCCGCTCCAGCTCCAATAACATCGCACCAAAGAGACGCTTCCACATCCGACTTCACACGCCAAACATCTAAGTCGTCAGCTCAGTGACCCGGGAGAAAGTTAAATGGAGGAGGGATCAGACTCACATTTTCGGTATTACCCTGATGGCCTGCAGCAAACATCCCTTTGGTCCCCTCCAGCATATCCTCTCGCATCTACTGAGCCGCATCCCAGTCCGTGAGCACCTTCCACGCCTCATCCCCAACTTCTATCCCTCGTCCCTTTTTCTCCCATTCAACTGAAGTTGCACCTTCGAGCCGCTGCATCTCCGCCACGATCCGGTAAGGTACCACACGGCCCTCGAAGTAGGTGTGCATATTCCACCCAGGAGTTGATAGAGCAGCAAACACCTTCGCCCGTGTCGTGCCGTCGCTGGCAAGATACTGTATCTGGGATGAGGCAGGAGAGAAGATGGCACCCTGTATCGGCCAAGGACAATCCGCGATATGGACCAACGAAGCAAACACCCGAGCAATGAGTAACTCTCGGTCGTCGCGCCGCACCGAGGCGATATGCGCCCGGGACTCGACCCATGCCGGACGTGGTGATAATGTGGCAAAAGTGTAGCCCGCGATGGAGTCGATTTTGCGAGTAATGAGGAGGATGATGTGGAGTTTGGGATTCTTGAGAAGCTGAGAGGCGAAGAAGGGGTCGATAATGCGATCTGGTGAAGCATCTGAGACGCCCGCGCCTACCAGATCAGGCTGGGGAATCGCAACCAGTCGCGATACGTCAAAGTATAGTTTTTCGAGAGCGGACAATCTCGGCAGGTTGGTGTTTCACGTATTAGCTTTTTGCAATCGCTGAGTCACAGTGATCTCCATTACATACCCAGTCCACCCAGCTGCTGGCCTTGATGATGAGTCTGCGCACAGAAGAAAATCTTAGAGATGGTCCAACCGCTGCTGTTCGGAATTTTGCACCTGCTGTAGACCAGTGCAGATTGTCTAATCTCGCATGTCCACTCAGTTCTAGCAGTATTTCTGTGCTTGCTGGATCCGTCCACGGGTCTCCTGTGAAGGTTAAAGGTCGCTGTCTGCAGCTGTGGGCTTCGCCTTACGAGGGAGGTAAGAAAAGCGGCGAGGATGGGATCATCGGCGGACGAAGTTTCGTGGAAACCAAATTCGAGAAGAGTCAGGCTAGTGTCATGGGATAGACGGAGGGGTGAGGCCGCGGGGGTATTCGTGACTCCGTACGGTTCGTACTCGATCGAGAGCTCCTGGAGAAGCGGCGAGGGTTGTATGCAGGAAATGACGACCGCAAAGTCCCAGAATGACCCTGAGCGGAATCGGAGGTGTTTCAGTGATTGGAATGATATGTTGGCATGACGAAGGATAAAGTCGAAGGTGACTTGACCCAATGGGGCCAGTCAAATTCGTACTTGTGCCAGCGTTTACTGTCGACCACCAAGGTCTCTAGATTCGATGAGACGAGATCGAGGGCTTGGACCGTAGCGAGAGCGCTGCCGGGTGAAGGGGATACCGTCATTTTCCGCGTTCTCTTCCACTCGTCTTCACCACCCCTCTTCAGGGCAATATTCATCTTCTCCCTTAGACCCTGTTGGTATCTAATCTCGGCTTCTCGTGCCTCGTTCTTCGCCCACACGACGTACAAGTCCTGGCTACTGCGTTCGTAAGGTTGGACCAAGGGGCGTTCTCCAAACATCTCAGGGAGTCGAAGATCGAGGACGCTCCAGAGCCGATCGACAGTGGCGAGATGCTGAAGAGGGCGTGAGACGCGTGATAATTCGATGAGGGAGGTTTTGTTGAGATGTGAAGCAATGAGGGATAGGACTTCAGGGGGGAGGGTGGTGAGCCGAGCACTGGAAGACTGCAAAGTCAGTTTAAGCCGCGTTCCTCGATTTACCGGCAGGTCTGACATAATCGACTATGGAGTGGTTCTGTCGGAGTACGGTTCAGTAGCGGTGAGTCTGCTATGTTGTGATGTAGGGTCACTAGGGTTCAAGAGGAGCGCATTTGGTGGGCCTTTCCAATAGGCTCCCGGATAAATCTCGGAAGAAACACCACATTCCTCAAATCTTTCTTAAGCTGGGTTTGCAGTGCGTACAGAGGAGCAGACTGCTGGTCGTGCTACGCTGTGAGGCATACATATGCTGGAGTGAAGGCGTTCAGAGCGACCTTTCCTGGGGCGGCTAGGATCTGACTGATAATGGTAACGCGCTTCTACGCTGTGACCAGGCGAAACCGTACGTAGAGGTGTCAAAATCGGACAGGTCCAAACGAAATGCATGCTAGCTAGTCTTCTCGCGAGCAGTTCACATACACACCTGTAAGGTACTGGTACTGGTCAGGGAGTACATCACATCAGCGCTTCCCCGTCTCTCACTGTGTCCGGTTAATCAGCCGGGTAAACTTACGACGTCCTTTGGGTCGAAAGTGGCGCCACGGTCTGTGCACATGTGCCACTTTTGCGGGACTTTCACAGTTGCTGCAGATGTCGCCCGAAATCATTTGTATAAGCTCAGCCGAGATGCTCTCTGAGTGCCACAGCTCATCAGCGTCCTCTAGTCAGGCTCAGAAATTGCTTCCGCGACCACATCCCAAAACCTTTACGCTCAAGACGATACCCTGGGCTGTACTCGTACTGGGTGAGGAATCCGTTTGATAGACGGGATAGACAGAGTGTCTCGTAGATCTCGTTGGGCTGATTGGATTTCCATACTGCATAACAAGGCCGCCGCCAAAGATGAGGCATTTTCACCATCGATCTCGGACCTCGGACCCGGATGCGGAATTTGCGGAATGTGAAACCGCCGAGCTGGCCGATGATGTCATCGCCCTCGTCCACCATGCACCAAATCTCACGCTGACGTTGTCTTAGCGCCCTGAGTCAGCCTGAGTCCGAAGCGGAGAAGAGCGGAGATCTATCTTTTGCGAGCCAAATGCGTCCGCTCGGCGGAGAAGATTTTCATAGGAGCAGTTACGAACCGGCGGCACTACTTGGTGCGGGGTGAAGCGGGGTCACGAGGGATACGCGCTCCATGTATCGGCCCACTCTACTCCCACCTTCAAATAAGTTCCGACAGCTGACCCAGTCCCGTCCCGCAAGGAGTACTAATAAGTAAACGTCTCCGCGCTTGATCCACATCCCCAGTTTCCACCCCATTCTTTCTCCATCATCGACACATACTACTCAGACGACTACCGATCTCTACAGTTCGGTGCCCCTGTAAGCGACAGTTACACCCCAACAGCACAGCAGTAGATCATAATGGGCGGCGGCGGCGGCGGTGGTGGTGGTTTTGACGATGCGCTCATAGCCTCTCCCGACGAGCAGGGATGGAGGGGCCTGATGAAGAACAAGAAGTCCTTGGGTATTGCGATGTTTGTGAGTAGACGAAGCGTCAGTGTAGGTATGGTGTTGACTTCTGCAGGCCTCGCGTGCGTGACTTTCGACATTCGTGATGGGTCTAAATTCGGCTGACCTGAACAGTCGGAGGTGTGCTCTACGGTTACAACCAGGGTGTCTTTTCCAGTGTCCAAGTGATGGAGCGATTTTTGTACCGATTCCCCCAGATGGTGAGTGCTCACCACGCTAATTCTGACCCCTCTGTAGAAAGATGATGGTGGGACCACTCGAGGTTTGGTCACTGCTATTCTAGGTCAGTCTTGCATTCCCTTTGCAAGCATAGTCGCTGACCAAGTAGAGCTTGGTGCTTTCGCCGGTTCTCTCATGGCCGGTCCCATTTCTGACATCTACTCGCGAAAGGTAAGTCTGCAGCCTTAGCGCCGTCAGCGCAGTCTTTGACGAGCAGTTCTCAATTGCCGGATGGTGTCTCATCTTTATGCTCGGCACAGCTCTTCAGACTGGGGCTCCGAACCTGAACTTCATCTGGGGTGAGTTACTTTTTTGTGACGGGTGCGACTATGCGACTAGCTGACTTTCCAGCTGGTCGATGGTTCGCCGGAATGGGTGTTGGTGCCCTATCAATGTTGGTTCCCATGTATAACGCCGAACTTGCTCCTCCCGGTATTCGAGGATCTCTTGTCGCGTTGCAGCAGCTCGCCATCACCTTTGGTATTCTTATCTCATACTGGATCGGCTATGGTACCAACTGTAAGCTACGTCTTCAAACAGATTCGACTTCAACTGACGGTCAGTTATCGGCGGAACGACCTTCAATGAAGCCACAATGACTGGGCAATCTGAAACAGCATGGCGTTTGCCCTTAGCCCTCCAGCTCGTTCCCGCTGTCGTACTTTGTGCCGGTACCTGGTTCTTGCCCTTCTCTCCTCGATGGCTTATGCTTAGGGGTGAGTCGTTTTTGATTCGGCTCGATCGCAAGCTGACAAGCAGGTCGAGAGGAGGAGTGTCTGATCGGCCTTGCCAGCCTCCGGAGCCGAGAGCCCGAAGATCCCATTGTGCAGTACGAGTTCCGTGCTTTGCAGGCCGAACGATTGGTCGAGCGTGAGGCTGCTAAGGAGCGATACGGCGTGAATGATGTCACCTTCAAAATCGGCGTCCTCGAGTACAAGCGTCTTTTAACCACCCGATCTCTCTTGCACAGGTTGATGATCGGTGCTGGTGCCCAGGCTCTGCAACAATGGACTGGGTGAGTAGCCTTGATCACCGGCGTGACTTTTGCTGAATCTTCCAGTATCAACGCCATCATCTACTACGCACCTACCATCTTTGAACAAGTGAGTGGTTTTTCGTCCTCGAATCGGCCAAATTTGGCTATCCTTGGGCAGAATTGACATCCCAGATTGGTCTTACGGGTGGTTCAATCCCTCTTCTCGCTACAGGCATCGTGGGGATTGTCAACTTCCTCTTCACGATACCAGCGGTATTGTTTGTGGACAACTTTGGACGCCGCCCATTATTGTACGCTCAGTCTTGGCTCCTTATTTGATTCAGCTGACCCTCTAGGATGTGGGGAGAAGCCAATATGGCCATTTCCCATGCTGTACTGGCGGCGGTGGTCAAGGTTTACGGTGGAAGATTCGGCACAAACAAGGCTGCTGGAAATGTAAGCACTGCTTATGAAATGGGTGCACAAGAAGCCGGACTAACATACGCAGGGAGCAGTGTTCATGGTTTATTGGTACATCGCCAAGTGAGTACCCCTTGTTTCAGAATTTGGCATGCCGTACTCCACCACTCCTCATTCCTCACTTCTCTCCATCCCTTTCCTCACATTCCTCCCGAGTCACTCATGTCACACGCATGGTCAGCCTCACTATGCGTTCCCTTGATCCCCAGCTACATCCTCATACCGATTTCAGTCATCCTAGGCCCTCTCCTATACCCAAAACCTCGAAATGAAAAAACCGCTGATATTTGCGAGTTTCGCTGTCACTTGGGGGCCTCTTGCGTGGGTTGTAAGTGCAGAAGTCTTCCCACTGGATATGAGGGCGAAAGGTATGGGGATTTCGAGTGCTATCAAGTGAGTCCGCACAGTTCTCGCTCTTCCCGATCATATAGATGTCAGAAACATCAATTTTTGACAGAGATGTGCCGGTTTGCCGGCTGATCCTCCCATCACCGGCTACCATGGCCCGCGTTCGAACCTGTACCTGGTTACGGACTGGTGCTGATGTATACAGCTGGATCATGAACTTTACCGTCGCCCTCACCACCCCCGTCATGTTCGAAAACCTCAACACGTACGGAACATACCTCATCTTCATGGTGTTCTGTATCATCGGTTTCCTCTACGCCGCTTTCCTCCTTCCCGAACTCAAGGGTCTGTCCCTCGAGGAGGTTGACAAGATCTTCAAGGACCAGTCAGGTGCTGAAGACGCCGCAAGGAGGGAGAGGATCGCCAAGCAGATTGGTCTCGACAAGGTTGCGCAGGAGGTCAAGCATGAGGAGAATGGTGGCCAGCCCGGAAAGAGGTTCGGTAATGCCAGTGATGAGGAGAGGAGGTAAAGAGTGAAGGTGGGGCGAAAGGCTCGGCGGAAGTGCAGTAATGTGAAGAGAGAATTTCTACACTGTATCAAACATAGCTTCTTCTTCTCACTTTCTTATTCTATTTCCTTATTCTTTGCTTCATGCAATTACTTACTTCTCGGTTCGTGGTGAGGGCGGTAATCACTCCGATCCAAGCCTGCCAAACATCATGTATCAGTTAGATCAGCTTCAGAACATTGGCAGATGCACAAGACTGGCCAAAGGCGCCAAAGATAAGACCGCCACTATCCGTGCCTGGTTTCGGATATAGCCGATGGCTTCGGGAACATGAGCCGCAATCTCCGGTCTGTCGGGATGCCTTGCCTTGGGTCCCGATAGCATAGTTCCATCATCCCAGCAGTATAAAGACCAGAGATCGCTGCACAATCCAGTAAACTCCCATCCGCCTTCGAAAAACCCACACCATGTCCTCCACGCTCGCCCCCTCCACGCTCTCCCCCAACAACCCCATCACCCCCTCCACCGTCCCCGATACACTCGCCAAACTCGGCCTTAAATGCCCCGAAAAAGACCTCGAGGGGTACACCTCCCTGCTTACGGGTATTTGGGAAGTGTGGAACAAGGTGGACCAGATGGAAGACTACGTTCCTACTGTTGACGAAGAGCGTTTCCCCCGAACAGCTATCGAGAAGATTCCAGGTGGACAAGAGGGCAACGAGCACAATGCCTGGGCATGGAAGTGTCGGATCGAGGATGTCAAGGGTGGTAAGGGGCTACTGGCGGGCAAGACTGTCTGTCTCAAGGTAAGCAAAGTCCGAAGAAAGCGCTCATCTCAGGACAACGTCGCAGTCAAAGGTGTGCCCTGCCTACTCGGCACCGACATCTTTGATGATTGGAAGCCTAACACCGACGCCACTATCGTCACTCGGATCTTGGAGCAGGGAGGTATCATCAATGGCAAGGCGGTGTGCGAGAACTTATCGCTGTGGGGCGTTTCTTGCTCGGCTGCGTCAGGTAAGCTCTACAACGGTGTTCTCGGCTCACCTTCAGGCCCCATGAACAACCCACACGCTGCTGGATTCTCCGCTGGCGGGTCATCTTCCGGAACAGCTGTGCTTGTGTCCCGCGGTCTTGCCGATCTTGGCATTGGCGGTGATCAGGGTGGTTCCATCCGTCTGCCCGCAGCTTTGAGCGGTATCGTTGGGATGAAGCCCACGACTGGCTTGGTCCCTTACACCGGTATCGCCTCTCTCGAGCCCGTGATTGACCACGCTGGACCAATGACCAGAGTACGTATAACTCTCACTGTTCCTCTCTCCACCTATCACTCACTCCACTCTTGATCTTTGCCCATGCCAATAGCTAACCCTCAGACCGTTCTCGACAACGCCCTCCTCCTTCAAGCCATAGCCGGCGCAGACGGGATAGACGACCGACAACTCGCAGGCTGCCCCTTCCCTGATAGCGTACCCGATTACTCCAAACTCGCCCAGGTCGGCATCAAGGGTCTCAAGATCGGCATCATGACTGAGGGTTTCGACACACCCATGTCTGATCCTAGGGTCAGCGCGCTCGTGCGTAAGGCTGCTGAAGAATGGCGGAACCTTGGGGCAACTGTCGGGGAAGTTTCAGTGGGGATGCACAAGATTGCGCCGGAGATTTGGGCTGTAAGTCAGGCTTTGCTCACTGGTCCCTATTCCATCCCCTAGTCCCTTACACACCCCCTTTGATTGCTATCTTTGCTCCCTACACTATCGAGTTGCTCCTTGACTACTGCTGACTTGCAGGTCGGAGGCAGACTATCAGCAACCACCTCGCTTCTCGGCCAGAATTGCGGTCGTCGCCAGCTGTGCATGAACGACCTCACTGCCAAGATGTTGCCGTTGACCCAAGAGAAGTTCGACAAGATGTTTGCTAGTGGCGCCAATACGCTCATCAACGGTGTTTGGGGTTGGGAGAATTTGCCTCCAACTGTGAGTTGACGTTATACCTCTCGCATCTCATCCTTCTGGCGACCCCACGTACCCCATCCGAGACTCTCAAGCTAAACACATGCTGACCCCACAGCTCATGGGCAAAGCCACGAACCTAATTCGCAAACTTCGAGACGCCTACTACACCGCATTAGACGAATACGACCTCCTCATCATGCCCACCGTACCCTTCCTCGCTCCCAAACTTATCCCAGACGTAAAGAGCGCGAGCGTCGTAGACTTGATGGTGAACTCTGCCGGTGTCTCACTCAACACTAGCGCCTTCAACATTGTAAGTAATCCATCTACCTCAGTGACCTAGGCTGACGCGACAGACCGGCCTGCCCGCACTTTCGCTACCTGTCGGATTCCTCCCTCACCCTCTCGACGAATCCGCCAAGCTGCCTGTGGGCATGCAAATTGTCGGCAAATTCTACTCCGAGGCGACCATCTATCAAGCGGCCTACGCGTGGGAACAGGCCTTTGATTGGAAGACATATGCCGACAAGGCGTGAGGTGATGCCTGTGTCAGGCGAGCCTCAGATCGCTCTGCGTGGTGGGCTTTCGTTGAATCGGAATTAGATATTCTTGTAGATTGTAGAATGTGGATTCACACTTAGATGTCGGTGGTTGCGATATGCATATGTATCAGACGGTACCTGCGATTCAGGGGATCCTAGGTCGTACTGTGAGTGGTCGGCGCATTAAGTGTGCACCGGCACTGCACCGCAAACTGCGCAATGAGACTGGGATTCCGATCACAGCACAGGTTGCCGGCCGCGAGTTTGACAGCTTATGCCGACGCTTGGTCTCCTGCCATATCTCTTTGCTTTGGGCAGATGGAGAGTGAGCCGCTCACATTTTCACAGCGGGGCGTATTATCAGTCGTGCATCGGACTGTGCGCCAGCCACTCGTGATGAGCAACTTGGTAGACTTCGAAATGTGCATCCGCTCGATCGCGCGCAGGGACCTTGTGAAGCGGCTCGACCGGACTTCCTCTTCGTCACCTCAGGCTACAGACTGTTTCAGGACTGAAAGAAATCACCTGACTGTGTCGTCAATATTTAGGTCAAACATCAGATATCACCAATCGATGCAGAGACGTGGTTTGTGTATAGTGTCCGTCGTGAGTCAATTGCTATGTAAATGTCGGGCATTAGCCCGAACGATCATCAGCGAAGTCGACATGAGTGTAATTGCATATATATCAGTCCCTAGTACACCTTCTAACTCCATTCCAATCATCTTCAGTAACGGCAATGTCCAATCTCACCATCTCCGCCTCCTCCCCCTACCCCGAAACTCCGCCTCCTCTCATCTCCACATCTCCCGCCCGCCCAACCCAAACAACCCCCCGCCTCGGCCTCAAAACCCCACCCCTACATCCCCACCCTCCCCAAACTCCCCAAGAAGAACCAACTCCATTTCCCTATCCTCCCCTTCCTCCCCCTCGCCATACTCACCCATCACACTCTCCCTACTTCCTAAACCCGACACACGCCTTATCCTCGGTCTATAAACCTTGGACGACGAAGATGTAAAGAGCGGTTCGACTCCATCTTCATCTTCCGAGCGCGAGGCATGGGGATACGGGATTGAATATCTAGGTTGAGGATAGGGTTGGGGGGTGATATGTTCCGTTCGGTCCGGATCGGTATTGTCTCTCCCCAATCCAGGGGATGTTCCGGAGGCAATGGCTATTGCACCCATACTCAGACTTCTTGATGCCGATCCCTGTCCACGCAGCACATCAGGCCTTAACCCTTGCTCCCTTATACCAAATAATGAAGCCTGACCCGCGCCGTCTTTAGTGCCCATATCCCCACCCGCGCCTGGCCCAGGTGCCGATCCTGCCCTTCCAGTCATTTTCCGACTCCTAGGCGGCGGACTAAGAGCCGTAGGTGCCATCCCATCGTAAGGTTTGTAATTGGAGTATGAGGAGTGAGGCGAATAAGGACTGGTAGGGTATTTACCCTGGGGCGAGAGTTGTTTACCCGAAGAATGGAGAGTATGGAATTCGATAAGTTGAGAACGACGATTAGAGCGGCTGGCCGTCAATGGGGTATGTGGAGAATGAGGACTGTGTGGCGCGTCTATGATCTCTATGGAGGATATACTCCCCTTGGCGAAGGAAAGTCGGTTTCGCGATCCATGCCCTGATTTAGGACTTCCACCGCCACCACCGCCACCACCGCCAATCCGACTTCTTTCTTCCGGTGGGATTATATGCGTTATTGCCATAATCCCATTTTCTTGGGGGTGATATGACTCAACGGATAGTTGGCGGTTGTGCGAGTGAAGGTCGGACTGGGGATGGGAGTAAGAGGGTTGGGAATGATTGAGGGGGAAATGTGAGGTCGATTTGTGCTGAGGGGAGTATTGTGGTTGGCCATGTGGATGAGGTTGAGATCGAGATCCGAAAGACAAGTGGTGGACGTGTGAATGAGGATGATAAAGCTGCGGCTGAACGCGCGCAAGACTGATACCAGCAGTTGTGTGATTCTCATCCGAGCTTGAGAGTCTCGGTAAAGTCGATGAATGACGTTCCATCGCTTCCATCACTTCCACAATATCACTCTTATCCACGTGCTCACCTCCTCCTTGCCCACCTAGTGCGTCCGACCCCATATCCTCAAGATCCATAGCGAGGAAAGATAACGCCGTCATTCCACCCAAAGCGTTCCTTTTCGCCTCAGACCGTCTCGTCCCCGACGCGTCCTCCGCATTCACCACGCCCCACCGCCCTCCGCCTTCTTGCCCATCTTCGCTACTTCGGAGTTTCACAGGCACAAACCTCGGCTCATCCCTAGCTTCCAACGCACTCTTCCGACCCTTCCCCTTCTCAACAAAAGAACCACCACTATCATTCTCCCGTCCCCGTCCCACGCCCAGGCCAATCTGCTCCACCCGCCTAAACTCATCCAACACCCTCATACCTTCTTCCACAATCGAATCACCATCTCCAGACACTGTCGACGTTCTCGTAACACCACCGACAGACGGTCCCGTCGAAGCTCTAGATCGATTCGTCATTGCTGATGTCGAAGCCAAAGTCGTAGTGGGCCGGGCAGGGGGAGATGAGTCGATGATTAATGATTCGGGAATTGAACGTTTTATCCGAAGTTTCGAGAATCGTGATGTGGATGTTGAGGCCATGAGGGATTTTCGGGCCGGGAGGGGTGGTGGGATAGGTTGCGAAGGGAGAGAAGGGGGAAGAGGGGGAAGTGCGGAAATTGGAGGAAGAGGCGTTAGTTGAATTGGGGTTTGTCTGGGGCTTGTCCTGTGCTGTTAGCGTGCGTATGAGAGATGTAAGGCAGGCTCGATAGCACGATGATGAGTCAGAATATGGCGAGATGTGTAAAGGGTATAGTGAGGGCCAAGAAAGGGAATGTAGCGATCCGCTCATATCCACCCAATGCCAGAAAGATAAAGACTCACAAAGAAACCTCAGTCCCAGTCCTAGAATTCATACTATCCCTCACCGCACCCCTAGGCAAGCCATTCTTCACCTCTCCACCATCCCTGCTGGACAGAACAAGGGGGACGACGTAAGAGTACGAATAACCTTCATTGCCTGATGAGAGTGTAGGCTGAAGGGGGAGGGTGGATATGCTATGTGAGGATGTTTGACGGGATATGGGCGCTGAGGGCGGTCGGGAGGGTGCACGGGGTGGGATGGGCGGTGCTGTGCTGGCTGTGGATAATGTCTCTGGATGATCGTGTGGTGGGCGTAAGTTCCGGTTGGGTGGGGGATATGAGGAAGACCCCGAGAGGGTTTGTAAAGAAGGTTTAGATCGGGCGTGATCTGTGCGGGAGTGAGGTGCTGGGGGAAAAGAGTGAGAAGTCGATAGTGGTAGTAGTGTCTCAGCCGGTGAGGTATGTGGAAGTCGGGGTGGGTATTGAGGCTGAGGGGTTACAAGTCGAGTAGATGATATACTCCTCATTCGAGTTATACCCTTCCGTAATACGCCATCTTTCCAATCTGCACCGACTCCCTCATCGATGGATCCGGGAGCAACACCGGGCCGAGACGTCGACGTCAAGGCACGAGCAAAGCTAGCCGGGTACTCCCCCTCCATAACTTCCTGTCCTGACTCCCCAACTCCAACTCCCAATCCCAACCCCAAAGCTGTAGCTGTAGCTGCTTTCCTGACCAACCTCCCACCTCCACCCACTCCTTCCGATACTGGTCTTTCCCCCTTCCCACCCCCGATTCCACCTCCAGCCGAAGTTCCCGACGTCGGCCTTAATCTCCTCCATCCCCTGAAAGACCCACTCTGCACGATTTCGTCCTTCTTCCCACTAGCCACAGACTCATCAAGCGATTGTCTATCGCTCGTCTTGATATATCCCTGACCCTGACTCTGACTCTGAGCCCGACCCCTACCCTTCGTCTGCCCCAATGCCGATTTCCCCTTCCCTCCATCAGGCCGAGTAACCAGCACATACCCCTCTAACTCACCCCCGCCAGCTAGGCTAACACTCGAATTAACACCTGTAATAATGGATGGTTTTCTCGATCGAGGTATGGCTCGGGTTCGCTCATATGCGTCTTCTCCGCCAGGATGGGTTGTAGAGTGATATCCCGGTATTTTATTCTCGGCGAGGAAATGGTATGAGAGTTTTTCAAGTTCTTCGATTTCGCGGTTGCTAGATGTTGGGGATTGACGTTTGGTCTTGGGATGAGATGGAAATGGAGGTGGGGGATGGGCATGGCGAGATGTGAGCGAGGGGGTGTATGAGTAATGGGGCGGAGTCGTCTTTAGATGAGGGGGTATATTGGGTTCTTCGTCAACCCGGGGAGGCCGGACTCGGGGTATAACCCTAGCTTTAACTGATATAGGTGATGAAAGTACAGAAGAGATACTATCGATACTTCTCGCGGGTGTTATAGTTCGGCTCGAGGGTGAATGTTGGTATTCGACAGCATGCAGTGACGCCGACACTGACGGCGAAGTCGAAAGAGGGGTCTGTGTCAAAGTCCCCCTCTTCTCCTTCTTGGATTTTGATTTTGTCCTAAATCCAAATCCTAATCCAAACCCCATTCCAACCTTTCCAGTCCTTTCACCAAAAGGTGAAAAACTCTCTTCTTTATCATAGCTCACTATCGTCTCCATTGATTCGATAGTCCCACCATGAGATTTCCCCTGTGTGGGATAATGAGGGAAGTCGAATGCCTCAGCGACGCGTGAGGGTATTTCAAAGGGTAAGAAAGAGGTATGCGTGGGTCTTTTCTGACTTTTGGTCAAGGTGTTGCCGGATGAAGATGAGTTGAGGTGGAATGAGGGCGAAAGTGGAGAGAGGGGGAAACGCATCGTAGACTGAAGGGGAACGTGCACGGCTCATCGACCTGATCTCATCAGCATTTGAGCAGCGCGTTATCGCTGGTAGACGTACCTCTCACCACGAATGTTTGACTGGAATATCAGCGAGGCTCTTGAGCTTGGATCAAGTGATGTGCCTACCTTTAGTACTTCCCCAGATGTGCTATCGTGGCGTTTGATGGCTCAGGCACGGGCGCGAGCCGGGGTGAAACAACCTGGAATCTGAAACGGTGCCCTACGCAACGCCTTCTCACAACTTGACGACCAATATCCCCCGGCCCGGCGGTAGATGTCGACAAGTGGTGACTGGTGACTGTTATGTCCTGTATGAGCGGTGATTGCTATCGTGACGCGTCGAGGCCAGTCCCTTACCCATACCCCAGGGGAAGTATATGGTTAAATGACGATGAGATGAGGATGAGTGAATGAGTGATAGGAGGGATACCTTTGACGCCATGTTTGTCCTTCTCACCTGTCCGTGCCCTGTCCCTGAGTGAAGGTGAAGGGAAAGGATGCCTTGTGTGGGGCAGGAGTGGTGTGTCCGAGCGTCCTTTCCCGAAACCATAAGTCAGTGTTCGACCGAAATGCGTTCCTCGGCTTCGGCTCTCATCGATATCGATCATTGTGAGCGATGGGACCTTATCTCAAACGTGTGAAGTATGTATCTCTGCCGATCCCAGGAGGCGCTGCGCTGAGGAGCGTCAAGGAGAGCGGAGCATACAATGCAAGGTATATCTGTGATCTGTGAGCCAAACAAGGTTCGCAAGCCTGAATCAGGTCCAGCGGTCCAATTGCATGCAAGCGCCATCTAACAACCCCCGCACGGACTGCTTTCAGCTTACGTATTTCTTGGCCACGTGCTCAGCCAAGGTCCGCCCGGCAACCATAGAGGCCGGTTTCCGTCGGCTTTAAATTTCGTCATGGATACACAGGCAAAGCTTTCATCTCATCCATCTATCGTACCGATTTTAAGGATAGACACAGAACGACGGGCGTAGAATGTCCTCCTCGTCAACAGCTGACGACATTACACGAAATTTCGATCGAAAAGGGAAATCACGCGCAGTTGATAATGACATCGTCGATGAGTCCTATTCGCCCCATGCTCTCAATTCGCATTACCCACCAGCGAGGGAGAGTGAGCGATGGACTACAGCGACTATGTGGCGAGATAGTAGGCGGAGAGCTCAGGCAGATAAGCGATCTTGGGATTATGGTGGGTTTTTGCTTATCGCTCGAGGGGAGTCGAGGTGGTCGTGTGCCCATAGCTGACGGTCAGCGCTGAGTAGTGGTGTTGCCGGAGGAGTTGCCGGATGCGTAGTGAGTATCATTATCATGTAGGTGTCGAGTAGTGCTGATAGCCAGGCCAAAACAGCTATAGCCCCCCTGGATCGGATAAAAATCTTATTCCAAACTTCCAATACGGAGTTCAGCAAATATGCCGGTGAGTCCTGGTTGTCTGCCGAGTGGAGTCTGGCTAAAGGTTTAGGAAGTGCAAAAGGTCTCGGATCAGCTATGAGCCATATATACCGAACAACTGGTGTCCGAGGTTTATTCCAAGGACACTCAGCGACATTACTACGGATATTCCCTTATGCTGGAATCAAATTTATGGCTTATGACTGGTTAGAAGCTGTACGTCTTTACCGGGTCTCATTGCTGATACCAGATTTTAATACCCACACCAGATCATCGTACACCTCAACGATACTTCCTAGCCGGCGCAACCTCCGGCGTAACCTCTGTATTCTTCACCTACCCTCTCGAACTCCTACGCGTTCGACTAGCATACCAAACTCGTGAAGGCGAACGTACAACACTCCGACAGGCCGTCAAGTTGATATATCATGAAGCGGCCGTTTCACCTTCTCCCCTCTCTCCCAAATCAACAGTATCGCCATTTATCCGGAATCTACCTTTCTACCCGTTCTATCGCGGATTTTCAATAACGATATTAGGAATGATACCTTATGCGGGAGTATCATTTTTGACATATGGGACGTTGAAAAGATATTTGCCAGAATATTTACCAAAAGTGGCAGAATGGAAGACATCTTCGGATTTAGCGTGCGGAGCGGTGGCGGGTGCAGTCAGTCAAACGGCTAGTTATCCGTTTGAAGTGGTTAGGAGGCGGATGCAGGTTGGGGGGGCAAGAGGTGGAGTGGGTGTTAGTTGGAAAGAGGCGATAAGGGGTGTTTGGAATGGTGAGAGGCCGGGGATAAGGGGGTTCTTTGTGGGGTTGAGTATTGGGTATTTGAAGGTTGTGCCTATGACTAGGTGAGTTTTGGCTTGGTGGGGTTCTGGTGCGCGTGGATTGGCTGGGTGGGGGTGTGAATCGGTGGATAGGCCGGGATGTGGTTGTGATGGTGGTATAGATGAGGAAGGTGACAAGAGCGGAACCGACATGTGGCCTGATCGCTGTGGTGTACGTGGCCGAATCGCACTGACGAACCAGTATATCATTTGCCACTTGGCAACTCATGAAACGAGCCTTAGAGATCTAAACGCATAACACCTAGACAATAATCACACAGCATGGACATGTATCTAACTTGGTTGTATGCGTACATATACTCGCCAACCACTCTTTTCAATCTTGCGTGTGCATTGACATTTCTTGCTCCTTCGCGTCTATCTGACGTACAGGAACCATCATCCAACCACGCTCTACCTCGCCCGGCATCCCACAGACATTCATCGCCCCATCGCCCTTCTCACCCTTCTCACCAAATTCCCCGCACCTCCGCCCCAAATCCTCCCGCCTACTTTTCCAGACCGAGTAGTTGTCGTGCTAGACATGGTGGAGAATGAACCCCGAGGGCGTAAAGATGGGACGCTAAAGGAACTGGAAGTTGGAAGGATTTGACATATGAGCTCTTTGGGGTGTGGCTGGGATTGGGAATGTGAAGCGGTGGAATGGGAATGGGAATGGGCGAATTGGGTGATTCGGTGCTGGATGATCAGTGTGGAAAACTTACGGTACTGGGATGGATGGGGAGGTGCGGCTTCAGAAGAAGGGAGAGGGAAGGGACGGGGAACGAGGGACATACTTCGAAAGAATCCTTTTCGAGGTTCTTGTATCCACTTGAAGGATTTCGACGGAGAGTGGGGAATTTACTGATGGGTCAGCATAAACTCAGATTGAGGTACATGGTGCTTTCAGTGCTCGGACGAAAGAATGAGAGGTAGAGGGACATACGTGCTGATCATTATAGATGATAGCCGAGACGGGGGGAATGTAGGGATGGAGCGCCAAGGATGAAGAGGCTCAGACTATATCTGGGGAAAAGTGGGGGTGGGGATTGTCGTCCAGACGGGGCTGATTGTTTGGGAAGATCGGTGAGTGGGAGAGATCGGGTGGACAGTGGCATGCCGGGGCTGGCTGTATGGCGAGGCTATGGCTGCGGTTGGGATGAGTCAGGCGTGGATGTTTCTGACTTGGATCTGAGACGTCAGCTGCGGCCGAATATGAAGAACGTCACGGAATCCGATGAGGGATATCGATAGGTAGTGGTCGATGTTTTCTGTTCTGTATCTTGGTCCTATGCACTACGGTTCATACACAGTTATTCCGTGGGTATCGGACTCAACGCATCATCAGGCCATATCCACACTGTCAAACCTCGCCTCGAACTTCAAAGCAAACAGAATAGGCAGGGAACCTCCGCCGCGCCACGCTCAAGAAGATGAAACGACGCACGGACTTCCAGGCACCGCACCAAAAATCCAAGCAACCAAACAAAACTTTCGCCTTGCCCCTATTGATCTTTTGCAGTCATCCACTAATTACGACGTACACAATCAAACGCCAGCCTCAGATCTTCACGAAGAGAACCTAAAGAATATACTGCGCGGTTTTTTATACAATCAAACCTAGCTATGCCCTACTCGAATCCGCCCCAAACGATCATAGAAACCTATAATCCGGAGTTGCTTAATCCTATTATCCGCTCTTGTCATACTGCACCATAAGCCCTGTGGATATATAACCTCACGCTTCAATATAAGTGGCTATAAACACGATGTCATACCCAGCCACAGTCACATCATTCCATCAAGTCAAAAATAAAGGCGGACGACCTAGGAAATCCGGACCGACGATCCGGGAGCACGACGGGCATTCGGACAATGATGAAGAAGTCGGCACTGGAGCTAGGGCGAGTGGGGCGGGTACAGGAAAGGGAGTCGATAAGGGACTAAGGGGCGTTGAGCTTTCATTTGGACAAGAGGGGAGTGCGAGGGTTGAGAAGGGTCCTAGGGGTTGGAAATGGGGGTTTGTGTCTGAAAGTCAGGGTGAGTAATTTGTGATCCTATTCCTGGGGAATGGGCTTTCTTCTTGAAGTCCAAGTCAAAGCGGATCTGACAGACCAGATAATGTCAAGCTTGGCCTAGGAACCCCTTCGGCGGTCTTCCCTCCCAGTCGACAATTACCAATTATAACTCAATCCGAAACTCCCAACAACGCTCAGTCGGTAAGTCCACATTTCATCATACAACACTCATCTCACTGTACCTTACCCTCTACTACGCGTTGATGTACTGCAACTTGCTAGAATAACAAGCTGAAACTACAGCTCGAATACGTCAGACAGATCTGTGACAAATACGAACATCTAGGCCTTGACGATTTAGTCACTGTCGAACTGGAACATCAGGCCGATATCCTCGGAAAGGAATCTAAGGGGGGATATGATCCTTACGTGGGGAAAAGGATGGTTCATGCTCGGATTGGGCATGCTAAGTTGGGGAAGAATTTGGTTTTGTTTCCTGGTGAAGAATTGGGGAATCACCTTTGTACGTGCCGATGTGTTTCTTCTGGTACCAGCAGAGTGGGGATTCGCGTGGCGGTAGGTGGCCAAGGGGTAGTATCGATGCCGGGGGAAGATACCGATATCATCAGCATGGAGTTTGAGGATTTTATCACTTTCGCAAGACCCATAGCTGACTCCCTGTCTTAGGTATCGCCACCCTCTTAGGCGACTCTAACAAAAGTATCAAAGCCACCAAATTGACTCGGTTCATAATCGGATCTACGCCAGCCGAGAAATATCCTACTCCAATACTTCAGATTGTCCACTCTCAGGTGACTTCGCCACACCGAGAAGACTGTAAGCTCACCACCTCGTCGTGTCCGCATCGTGCTCAAGCTGACTTGGAGCAGTACACGCTACATCCTTGATTATCCGACAACACTCTTCTCTGGTCATGTATCGTCTGACTCCCGACCCATCTTTCAACCCCTCTCACCTTTCCGTTGGCGCATCAGCTGGACTTCCGGTGAAAATGGCTAAAATTGGAGAGATACGGAATGAAGATTTGGGCGGAAAGAGGCCTATAGATGTGGCGATGGATCCGACAGAATGGGGGAAGGCGGTGGTTGTTGATGAAGGCGGAGGTGTTTGGGGGTGGGGTTGGAAGAGGGTTACGATGGGCGCTAAAGGGGAAAGTGGGATGGTGTTGTGAGTTCCTATCCAAATGTGGTGGACTTGGACTGACAGTCAGGACTAATATACGTCCGTCAATCAAGCAAGACAGAGATCAATTCCACCGGGTATCATTTGGGACTCAGCAAGGGACGATCCTAGTGATTTCATCCTCCCAAGCCGTGATTATTGATGTAGAAGTGAGCTTTCAGTCCTTCATCTTTTGCCAGAAGGGTCAAAGCTGACACGCTTAGAATCCATCTTATCCCACCACAACTATCCTATCCCTCGGACCCGAAAGACAATTCGTCGCTCTAGACACTACGGCCCATTCTCGACAAGCTGTATATACGTGTCTTGCAACTAAACGCGAGATATTATGGGTAGACGAAGCCAGGCCGAGTGACCATCCCGTTTTGAGTTGGAAACATGAGTTTTCAACAGATGGTTTGAGGGATTTAGAGATTACAAACATTCGTCAAGAAGATAGTGGTACGTTCCCCTTCTTTCATTTCATTTCTCGTACTAAACAATCAGATCGTTACATCCTCTCATCAAGATCCAACCCCACTTTACTCATATTCCACCTCTCCCCCCACCCGCCCCTCCGCTCTCTCCATACCCCATATACATTCCAACTGGACCTCGATTCTCGCTTAAATCCATTATCCGACCTAGTGGTTCTGGACCGTCATGCCGAATTACCCCAAGTGGACGAACAGGCTTTATCCCTCTTGGCGATATCTACCGATGGGGGACTGTGGAGCGTTCCGATCGCACCATATGCCGAAGTAGAAGATGGCGGGGAGACGGATCTGCGGGTTGCATGGGATGCAGAGTTGCAGGTCCGGGCGAATGAGGGATTGGGGAATGGACGCCATGAGGGACAGGCAGGCGAGACGAAGTTTACCATTATGGATGCTAGATGGGCTTGGCTGGGTCAGTTTTGTTCTCTGCATGGTTTCGCCAAAGAAGAAGCTGACATGTACAGCAATCAACAAAGAAGTCGTGCCGGATGAAGACGACCCTCTTTTCTCTGCCAAAGTATTCGAGCGACATATCCGCGAGCTTGACGCACCGTTCGATCATTTCGTCACTGCGTGAGTCGTCACCCCTTTCTCGCGATACTTTGCGCTGACAAGTCAGAGCAGAACTTGCCCGAGATGCAATGTTGGCAGAGGGCGAACCCAGGCGCTCTCATATCCTTCGTCAACTCCCTATCGACCAACTTGATCCCGAAGAAATCACCCGACTTTCAGCCATAAACCTCGAGCGGGACTTACATCTCGTCTCCCACCAGCCTATCTCCCCAGCTGCTATCGACGGTCATCTCAATACCGACTCCCCCTCCTTAGACAGAGTCGATAGCATACGTCAGGCACTTGTGGTCGCTTTCCCTTTAAGGGCCGATACGACTTCGTCAAAATCCCGTCATCGGCGCTGTTTGGATGCTTTGGCTATTGATCTGGCTTTCTCAACGGCTGTATTGTCTTCCGAGGCTATACCGTCTATATCCACCGATCCACCTCCGGTCGCCGATACGGATGACGATGTTCTTGCTCGAGCGGCAGGATTGACTCTGACCGATTCTGGTCCGCCCGGTGTTGAGTTTACTGTACTCCTTCCGAAAGTAAATGACGGATCTGGCCAGGCGGGTGAAGAAGGGAATGATATTGAGGATGAAGAAGAGGACGCAGAGGCTGTCAAGCCTAATCCTCGCTTGGAGTCTTTACAGGATATATCGGTCAGGTCTCTCATGGCGGAATGGAGACCTGGAACAGGGGTATCTGAATATCAGTGGAAACCATGGGTTGACACTGGTGCGGACGGTCCCTCTTCAGCCAATCATCTATCCATATCAATCCCAACTTCATCGTCTCTCGGTACTGCACGTCCAATCCGACCACTACCTTCATCCCCTCGACCAAACTCACCTCGACATCATCATTCCCCATCCACCAATGCTGGACAAGCCTTCTTTTCCCAACCTGTCCCCCTGAATCGATACGCTCCACCTGTCGTTCAATCTCAACCAACACCTCAGGGAAACGTACCGTGGTATCAACCCATCCCCAAGGGCGGTATGGCCGTACCTGTCATGATGCCGTCGGGCTTTAACTCGAGGGGTTCTTCACCTGTTGGAGGAGTGTCGGGCTCGAGAGCGAGGGAGGGTGGGGAGAGTTATGGAGAGAGTCAAGAGACACTGTGGGGAGCTGCGACTCAGGTGGAAAGGGGCCCGTTTGGGGGGAGGGTGGGTGAGGGGAAGAAGAAGAAGGCTAAGAAGCGGGTTGGCGGGTTTTAGGTGGAGATGGATGGGACTGGTGAGGGGCGTGATGATCTTGAAGGAATTACGCGTTGTAGTCTAAGTTGTACTTATAGGAATCAGTTGTACCTCACCATGCTCGACGAGAACCTCAGTGCTATAGACACGAAAGTCGACCCTCGCCCTCGTCCTGCAGCTTAGTCGTACCAAGCCAGCTGCAAGCTGTACCCAGCGTCAAGATGAAACACGTCCGAAACCGCCACTAACAACAAATTGCGGGGCTCCACGCCAGCTGCAGTTTTTGAGCCCAAAGCCTGCATTTCATACATCTCCTTCATACATGTTGAGCTCTATATCAAAGACACTCACAACACTCGGACTCACCCATAAAACAGCTTACGCTCTAACTACAATGTCTGCTCCTCCTGCTCGAGGAGGTTACCGAGGCCGTGGAGGTCCTAGACGGCCTCAGCAGCCCCGACCTGCACCTGGATCCGGCGCTACCCCTGCTTCAGCCGCTACGAAGCGCTTCACCGGCGTGACCTCTACTGCCGATTCGACGCCCATGGCCAGTGGGACTGCTACGCCTGTTGCAGGCGGCGGATCAGGTGTCCGATTCCGGGATTTTGAGGGTTTGTCAGATGAGGTGTTGAAAGGTATCCCTTTTGAGTTTTGTACCGAAGTAAGTCAGTCCGAGCGAAAACGTGGTGTAGTGCTGACGAACAGGTACAAGCTGCGACTCTACCGGCCGTTCTGGCAGGACATGATCTCCTCGCTCAGGCGAAAACAGGAACAGGCAAAACCCTCGCTTTCCTCGTCCCTACCATCCAACGTCTCCTCAGCTCTCCCGCTCCACCGTCTAACACAACAACCGTCCTTATCCTCTCACCCACTCGAGAATTGGCTTTACAGATCAGCGAGGCCGCAGAGGGTTTATTGAGAAACCATCAGGATCAACTTGGTGTACGATGTGTTGTCGGAGGAACAAATATGCAAAAAGATATTAGGGATCTGAAATCCCGTCGGTGAGCAAGGTCGGTCCACGTATGTGCCAATGGCCGTTGTGCTCATACGCCAGTGCGGATATATTGATTGCTACACCTGGAAGATTGTTAGATCTGATTGAGAATGCTGGGATTGCTCAGAGATTCGCAGGGATTCGTAAGTCCCATTAAATGTCGGAGCTGATTGTAGGCTCTCTTATTCTCGATGAGGCCGATCGATTGTTGGACCAGGGATTCAGACGCGAGCTGGTCAAGATTATCGAAGCTCTTCCACCTAAGAGCAAGCAGTCTCGTCAGACTTTACTGTTCTCAGCTACCATCCCCGCCGAGGTTCACAATGTAAGTTGTCGAAAGATCTCGTACTCTGCAGACCATATCAGCTAACTCATAGATCGCTTCCTTGGCTCTAGATGCGCACCACAAATTCATTTCCACTCTCACAGAAGAGGATGTGAATGTGCACGAACATGTCATCCAGGAAAGCCTCGTTGTACCCGATAACGACGTCTTTGTCGCCGGTGCAGAGGTGATCTTTAGGGAACAGAGCTTATCCGCTGAGCGAGGTGGATTCAAGGGTGAGCTGATTTCCTCCTACCAAAGAGGCTTAAGCTGACATACAGTCATGTCATTCCTGCCCACCGCTCGATCTGCCGCAATCATGTCCGACATCTTTAAAGCACTCGACCCCACGGTCGCTATCCCAGTTTGGGAAATACATTCCAGAATGTCACAGCCTGCCCGAATGAAGGCGATTGAGCATTTCCGCGCTGCGCCCACGGGCGTTCTCTTCTCTTCAGACGTCATGGCGCGTGGAATCGATGTCAAGGGCGTGACTGGTGTGGTCCAAATTGGTCTTCCTGCCAATCCAGAGCAGTGTAAGTTTACTCATATATCCATGAGTGTATACCTCCAGCTGACATAGCAGACGTCCATCGATTGGGCCGAACAGCACGAGCCGGAAGTAAAGGCCACGGTGTCCTCGTCCTAGGGGCATTCGAATCCTCTTTCCTCCGCCACAAGACAATCCAAACATTCAACATTCTTCCATACACTGCCTCCTCCCCCGACTCCCGTAACTTTGCGCGAAAGCATATCGAATCGGCCCTCCAAGCCGTTCCTGACGAGGCGAAAACACAGGCGTACCAAGCGTGGCTGGGTTATTATAATGGGAGTACAAAGGTGTTTGGATGGAGTCAGGCGGACCTGATTAAGGGTGCGAATGATTTTGCGAGGGTGTCCCTGGGATATAAGGGGGAGCAGGGGCAAGGTGGGGAATGGAAACCACCGGGATTGTTAGCTAAGACGGTTGGGAAGATGGGGCTGAAGGGTGCGCCGGGGTTGAATATCGTTAGAGAGACTCAAGGGGCTGGGGGAGGAGGCGGAGGTAGTGGTGGTGGGCGCGGTGGTGGTGGAGGTAGGGGAGGAGGAGGCGGTGGTGCTGGCGGCGGCGGAGGAAGAGGGGCGGGAGGKGGAAGGGGTGGGCCTGGCGCTGGCGCTGGCGGAGGTAGAGGCGGAGGGATGTCTCGGGGAGGCGGAGGAGGTCGAGGTGGTAATGCCGGTGGTGGTGCGTCCATACCAGGTAGCGGTATTCCTGGATCTGGAGCTGCTCCATCGAGCGGGCCTCAGCGGGGTAATAACAGAAGGAGGGGTACGAATGCTTAGAACATAGACAGTGCACCGGTTTTAATGATGACCCTAGAATTTGCTGATCTTTCAAAATTCAAAAATCGCTTCCAGCCGCCTAAGGTCAAGGACGTACGCGACACGATGTATAACCAGCTGCTGCGAAGGACCGACAGTGATGTTGGGGTGCGAAACGCCAAAATGGGGGCGCAAAATGCCAAAAATAGTGGGATCCGTGGATCGAACACGGGACCCGCGGATATACTGCTAAATCATAAGACTCATTGCAATCCGCTACAACTACCACTGTGCTAATCCCACGACGGTCAAAGCTGACTTTGCAATTTATTATAAGCTTAGCTCTGAATGCCGCAGCGCACTCACTGGAATTCGCCTCTCCATCGAAGGACGGATCGAAGATCGTTCCATCCTTGAGGGGTATCTTTGCTGTGAGACTCTGCGCAGATACGCTGTCCCTTCGAGGTCCTCTCCCGTCGCCTTGAACCCAGCTCTAGGCCTACTCGCTATGACAGGAGCGCAACTTGCCACATCCGCCAAATTCCCTCAAGGGGCAATACCGGAAATTCCCACAGCTTACGATAACGGATAGTTTCAGATCCAACCTCCAACTCATACCTCATCTTGACCACAACCAATGGCTAGTAGTACAGTCAAGGTCACCAGTGGCGATGGTCGAGGAGTCGGCCAGGGGAAAGGGCTGTCGGGGAGCAAGTATGCTCAAAGCAAAAAAGCGCTCATGGCGACTATCAACGAGATCCGCTCGACCGGCGCGGCGGTGGATGTCGAGTGAGTCTATCCATATCGCGGTGGGGGTAAGCTGACATTTCTAGTCTGCCTACGATAGTAGTGGCTGGTAATCAGTCTAGTGGGAAGTCTTCCCTGATTGAGGCCATTTCTGGTGTAAGTCTTGATCCGCGAGTGTAATTGGATCAAAGGTTGATGAGTCAGATCAACCTCCCTCGAGCTGTCGGGACTTGTACTCGTGTACCTATCGAAGTCCGACTGCGTCAAGATAATGTGGAGTGGAGCTGTATCATAAAGGTTCGAAGAGAAGGTAGCGATCAGGAGGTACGTTGAGTTCCGCTGAATTTGAAGTCCAAGCTGACGGTTCAGGACGACGGACGCAAGCCAGAAGTTCCCTTCGGTAAACCCATCATCGACCCTACTCTCGTCGAATCTTCCATTCGCCGTGCTCAACTTGGTATCCTCAATCCTTCAGTCCAGCTGGAGAGATTCGTCAGCTATGCACTCCCCGAGGAAGAGGATCCCCGACCGCTTGGTTCCGAAAAGCAACACGCCTTCTCGAAGGATGTCATCGTCCTGGAAATTACCGGTCCTGATCAGACAGATCTGACTCTGGTCGATCTGCCGGGTATCATCCAGAATGTCGGAGAGAATGAGGACCCAGGGAATATCCAATTGATTGAGAATATGGTCAGGAGCTACATCAGCAAGGATTGTCTGATTTTGCTGGTCATCACTATGAAAGGTATGTTTTGGGAGCCTGCTTTTGCTGATGATGCTAGACGACATTCAGAATCAAAAGGCAGCGCTACTGGCGAGAGAAGCAGATCCAAACGGCAAGCGGACTATCGGTGTTCTGACCAAGGTGGATACGTTGCAGGGACGCAGTGAGACTGAGTTTTGGCTCAAGGTGGTACAGAATCAGCGGGATAAGCTTACGCATGGCTACTATGTGAGTCTCTACGCTATCGTGGCTGACTCTTAGGTCACTTGACAGCCCAATGCAGATGAGCTCGCGGCCGGTATATCATTTTCCGACGCCCGAGAGCAAGAGGATGCGTTCTTTCAAAAACAAACACCTTGGAAGGATCTGGATCGACAGTTCAAAAAGCGGCTGGGAACGAAGAATTTAGCCATGTTTCTCAGTGATCAATTATCATTCTTCATTAAGACCAAGTGAGTAGATGCGCTTCCTTGTGAGACCCCTTGCTGAGTGTAGACTGCCCGAGTTGGAGAAGCAAATTGGAGACAGGCATCGCGAGATCGACTCAGAACTCCGGAAATTGGGTAAAGAACCTACCGACGATCCCATCAACGCTCTCTTGAGTCTGGTGACGAGTTTCGAATTGGACATCTTGAAGAACACCGATGGTGCACCGGATTACGCCAGATTTATGCAGAGTTTCAACGCTCTTAGCAAGGCATTCAAGGTGGAAATTGAGGGGACCAGGCCGAAGTTCTTACAAAAGGAGCGGAAAGAGGCCGGGGGTCCCGATGCCGCGATACGGGATAGAGAGGGTTTGGAGATCATCATGGCCGACCCAAAATTACCTGCTTATCTGGATGATATGAGACTGCACATCCAAAGGTACGTCATTACTCCCGACTACAATACTGATCTGTCCAGCTGTCGCACGCGAGAACTACCAAATCAGACTCCTCAATCCGCTTGCGACAAACTCATTAAGCGGTCCACGGCTGACTGGGATGAGATCGCCCTGAACCTGTTGGAAGAGGTGAAGCCGGTGGTCAAGATATTGCTGGATGATCTGATCCGGGATTCATTTGGGAAATACACCTACGGCGGCCTGCCGGGTTCGGTCGGGTGCGTTCTTCTAGGTTTGGCAAAGACAAGCGTTGACTCGGCAGCACGATCGTCGATGACCAGCTCGCTGTACTGTTCAAGAACGCTCAGGATCAGATCCGAAAATTTGTAGCCATGGAACGGCGACCTTACACACAAAACGATCACTATCTCGACACGAACACGGACAAATACCTCGCCCAGTTCAAAAGTCTGAAACGGAAACGAGGTGAAGAGGGTGAGGCTACGCCAACTACAGTCGACAAGGCGGAAAAGAAGAAGGCGGTCTCTGCCGCGCTGGCCCATCTCGCCATGGCGGGACAGCCGGGAGTGACGGAGGAGGATCTGCGCAGGTTACAAAAGCCGGACGAGTATGAGACGGAGTTGGACCTCATGGCCAGGACTTGTGCATATTGGCAAGTCGCACTGAAGGTGGGCTGGCTGGTCTTCATCGAGGTCGCACAGACGCTGATTCTATAGCGCGTAATCGATAACATTCCCCGTTGTATCGACACCGAGTTCCTCGAACCCCTCTCTAAGACCATCAAGAATGCCCTCATTAACGAACTCAAGGTGTTTGGCGAGGATGCCCAGGCGAGATGCAAAGAGTATCTGGATGAGGCACCGGATGTGGCCGAGCACAGAAAGGACCTGACGGTAAGGAAGGCGAGATTGGGAGACGCGAAAGTAGCACTTAGGAGGTTCAAGATGTAGGAGGAGTAGTATAGGGAGGGGACTTGTGTGGGCGAGTTCTTCTTTTTGGTCACCTTGAGCGTTTATAATGATAGATTTGGTCTCGTGTTATCATTCCGGGATCATTTCGAGCATCCGTGTGGAGGTGCAGACACGTCACGCGAAGCCGCATGATTGAACCTCACCTGTTCTGGGAACGTACAGATCGGGTGTCCAATGTCTGGCAGGTCTGAAATGTTGTGCAATGTGCATTTTCACACTGTGAAGGATAGATTCTCAACATTGAGTGAGCATTCACATGGAAGCAAACTTGAAAGCAAACTGATTTCTCCGACCTCATCCCCTTGTCTAGCCCTCGGCCAGCTAGATCCCATCCAATCATGCTGAGCCTTCGGCACAGAACTTTGGCCTTACGTGTGCTCATCTGGAGACATGAGCATAGTATGATGTGCGTGACCCAAAATGATGAACATACAGCTGAGATCCGCAATACGCCCAGTAGATGACCCAGTAGATCCGACGTTCCTCACCAGAACCCGAAGTACTTTGCCACCGGTGCAAATATCCCATCTACGAGACCCTTATCCGCAGCGACGAATGATGCCGCCGTGATTGACTCCGAGACCGCCGCGAGCAAATGAGGCGAAGGAAGGTTGACGATGCTAATTATTGTTGACTCCACCGACAGCTCGCTGGTGTGTGGAGGCGAGATGGGAATGATGGGTGAGGGCTGACTAAGTGTGGAAAGAGCAGAACGTTTCGGTGCAACTTTCAAGATAGCCGGTGAGCCAGATTCTGATGCAGAGCCAGGGTAATCGAGGCCAAGCTGGGAGATAGCATTCGGGTGTCCAAGACGAAATCGTGAAGTGACCGATGGTATTGTGGAGTAATGTAATAGGGAAGGAGTGGAACACAAGGAGATTTTGAGAGGGATTGAGGAGGTGAGGGGTGTCGAGGGGGTTTGGCGTATGACGGCGTAACTTTTTGGTGATGGTGTAGGTGATGGGAATGTCGATAAGGGAGGTGTGATGGGGTTGAGTATAGCACCGCAGCTGTAATCCTCCATTTCCCCGCCATCCTGGCTGTCGCCCCCTTCATCAAACACCACCTCTGTCTCCTCATCCGTACGTCCTCTACCGGGCTCAACCTTGACGAGGATATGGCCTGCCTGAGACCCAGTGCTGTCCAGATTCATATCCGCCCAATCCACATCCCCATCCTCTTCGCTCTCACCTCCATCTTCATCTCTACCTTCATTCGCAACTTCGTCATCATCCTCGGTATAATCTTTATTCTGATCATCGACATCGTCAATCTCTCCATTTCGCTCATCCTCCTCAAACGCATGGGCGTCGTGGAAGACCGCCACCCCAGTGAAGGATGACCCACATCTTCTCAGTGGACTAGCCACATCTGCCCCAAAATCGCTCCCTCTCCCCGATTCTCCACCGTCTCCCTCCGACATAGCCTCCAGTACATCACTCGTACATCTTCGCCCTACCATATGATCTCCGCCAGCCTCTTCTTCTTCTTCCTCCCATTCACTGACCTCCAGCAAAGCCGGAACTGACAGCGCGAACTTCTTCGCCTTAGATCGTTTCCGCTTGGTGACGTTCGGAGGGGTCCCTTCGAATTTGAGCGGAGTGCGACGAGGAGAATTGGCAGTGGAGCTCCGCCAGACGATATGCTGACGTCGGGGGGAAGGGGTTCTGGGCTGGTTGTCATGCTCGAGGTCGGAGCATGGGGGGAGATGTGGTGAGCGAGCGTGGGAGGATATCCGATAGAAAGGTTTGAACCGAGGGAATGGGGTGATGGAGAATTTGGGTAGGGGAGGGATGGCGCCGTCGCTGTCGGTATCACTGATGGCGCAATTGAGGGAGTTTGGCGAAGAGGATGTTTCGGTCTCAATGATGGATATCCGGCGGCCGGGTATGGGCTTCGAGATTCTGGCGGAAGAAGTCGGGAGTGTAGGGGGGATAGGGATATCGTTGATCTGACTTCGCAATTGGCATGGTGGACATGCACTATGCTAAGTCAGCGTCAAATCTCAAGTACGTGCAGATTTATGACATACCATTTTATGCCGCGAGCTTTGACTGAACCATCAGCCGCGTCCGCACCACGCATCAAAACTTTGACAGCGGAGTAGTATTCAAGGAATAAAGAATGGATCAAGCGAGACTTACAGTATTCTTCTCCGTAATCAAACGTCAACTCCTCGCCTTCCTGTATCTCCTTGATAGCTTTCAGATGGACTTTCGACACCGTGTCCCCAAATCCTGTGCCTCGCACAATGACGCAATTCGGATCGCACGAGGACTGTTGGGCATTAGATCGAAACTCGCAGATGAGGAGAGACTCACATTGACATTACGGATCGGACCCGTCATCTGCATCACCTTCTCGACCCTCGTCTTTCCCCCTCCCAAATCCCGCACGATCTGCACCCCGAACGCCTCGTTGACCCCTGATTGCGCTGGACTGTCATCATCGCCTAGCCAAATGAGCGTGCCCTGGGCTCCGCGCACCTTGTCACCGACATGCCACGCCGCACCAGATAAGAGGGCCAATTGAGGCCGGCCAGGAGTGAGAGTGGTGTTTACGCCGATCTTTGCGGAGCTGCTTCGAGCCAATTCCGCCCAACATTCCGCGAAGCTAGCTGGATTCAGCATTAGATCACTACCAGGCATATCGAAGAGACTCACATCCGGATGTGTGCCTTACCGACATGAGATGTCGATACGAGTCCGTGTCTGTTTTATATCAGCGGCATTTCCTGATGGAAACCAAATGACTGAAGCTTACTTTACCATCTGGCTCGTATAGCTGGTCTCGCGCGTAAGTTGCCCAATATCGACGCGATCAAGCTACAAGATCAGCATGGCCAGGAAAGATCTCAAACTCGAGGACCCACGTTAGATCGAGCCATGCCTCCTTTCTCAATATCAAGCGCTGCGAGTCCAGCATTCAATAGCGCCGAATGTTCATGCCCATCCTCGGACTCCACCGCGACTCCTCCATCTCTTATCGATAAAGAGGTTGCAGAAGCAGACATGATTTGATCGTCAAAGACCAAGGGAATATGCAAAGGATGTACAATCCCTCTGGCCATTCTGACGAGTTCTTTATCGGGTGCGGGAGCGGCCGGTGAGGGTGGGAGAGCGCAAGCTGACTGTTTGGTCAATCGCCGACGGAGACGATATGGACTGCGAGGGGGCCTTGTAGCTCTTGGCGAGCGCTTTGATTTCGACATTGTCGGCTAGCTGGGTGTGATGCGGGGGTTTCGTCCCACTGATGGGCTGACCGGTGGTGGGGGCGGGCTGGCTGAGCGGTCGAGCTGAGTGTCCAAGGCCTTACAAGGTAGACAATTTTCACAAGGAACGCATCGATTGCAGCCTGAAGCTAAGGCTCAGTCACTGTCGACTGTTGTTTACCTTGTAGAATATCAGTCAACATCAATCCACACAGACGCGAATCTAAAAGTCAGCTTCCAAAGGCTGCCGCGTTTTTAGGCCGCAACTCCTTGCAAACCGTCCGTTGCCCGTGTATATGATGTCGAGATTGAGGTTCGCAGGTGCTAGGTACATGTGCATGATGTCTCGCCTGTCGAGATCTGCGATTGCACTAGCGCGTGAGATATAGGTGAATCATCGATGGTGGGCGAAGATGTCAATGATTTGGCCTGGCTAGGAATTGCTTCTTGAGGTAATTACCGTGAACGTGGCGGTGGTGGGACCATTGATGATGAGAGGACGATATGAGAGCTGAAGCTGACCGGCTGGACCTGACCATGTCCAACACATACATAGGGCTTCGCTAACAATGACTAAGCATATACACTACACTATGCACTACACTATACAAGGACGGTTCCCCACTGCCTCCCTTCAGTTTCAGCCAAACCCTTAACTCATCTTGAAGTTCCGAAGAGTGTCCTTCACCTCGCCCAGCCTTTGGAGCCGCACCTCCAGGTCGTTCCTCTGTTCCGCAATATCCGGCGCCTCCTCCAGGTAGCCCTTGCACCTTTCCTTGGCATCACCTCCGGAAACTTTGAGCCCCGCCAGAAGCGCGTTTCTCATCGCCGTAGGCAAGGGTGTGATGAATACAAGATCGATCGCTCGGGGGATATTGTCGATAGTTCGCTGATGAGATCAGTGACTCAGTCGCAATATATGCGAGGTACGGGTTACTCACTTTGTAGGCAACTTTCCAGTACGCGCTGACTTGAGCCATCAAGTTCAGCTCCGTCTCATACTCGTCGGTCGCCTGAAGCTTGGGCAGATCCTCCTCCTTGAGACCTGTCAGACCCAAAGCAGCTAGTCCAGATAACACAGTGGTAACTTGCGCAGCTCTATCCGGTGCTGCTCCGGCAAGGACAGGAGGCTCAGAGGAAGGTTTGCGCTGCCCCTTGAGACGGGCGAGATACTTGGCGTGACAGGACTCGAGGTAGTGGATGTTGCGAGTGTAAGGGCGTCGTTCCATAGCCACCTGCTTTCTGATCTGCTCCTGTGTGGCGCTCAACAACAGCTCAACATTCTCGCCGACGATTTGACTAAATCATCAGCGCTTGAAATGAAACAGAGTGCTCCGAAGACGAAACACTTACCCGATCGAGGATGTCAAACCTCCATACGTGTAACTTCCGAATGTGTCCTGGACCATCTCGTCGAGAAGAACCTTAACAACAGGCTTGATGTCTTCCAGCAGATCCAGAGCGAGCTCTTCCCAGGTCGATGTGCATCGTTTGATGAGCTTGGCCAAAGCAGCCGGCGGTAGCTGATTCGGTAGTTCCCGAGTGCAACACCTGGTTCATCAGCCTTTGTTGCCGGTGCACGACTCACCCTTGTATATGAAGCCGCATATCGTCAAGGTTCATCGAGAAGTTTGGATCTTTCATGGTCTCCTTCAGGATGTTCTTGGTTCGGACATCGCCTACCAGGGTCCTAGAGTCTGGTGCGAGACGTACATCATGGGCAGGAGCAGAAGCGGCGCTCGAAAGCTCTCCTCCGAAGACCGGGACCAGTCCACTGTTAGCGAAGGAGCTACATGCTTTTGCTTGGTCGATAGGGAGGAAAGTCGGACTGGTCTTGCGTACAGTCTCGACAAATTTCCCGCCCAGCTCATTCGAAGTCTGGATGAAATCTTCGCAATTCGCTTGACCCTCGATGTGCCGATTGATCGATATCTCGAAGTTGATCAAAAGCCCTTGCAAAGCGCCGAGGGGATCATCGGAGGGTTTGTCACCAAGGTCAGCTAGGCTCTTTGCGAGTTGTCGGCATATATCCGCAGCTTGCCGCTCAAGCACCGGTAATCTGAAAGTGTAAATAAACATTCCTGGAAAACGTACTTTGCCTGTATGAATAGCGATAGCTGATCGCTGAGAGCCGCGGCTAGATTCTTCGTACCAAGTCGTCTCTGCTGTGGCCGATCCAGCGTGTTCCAAGGTGCAGTACCGCTGAAGAATGTGTGTTCGAGCTCCCGAGCGCGCTCGAATGATATGCCTTCAAGAAGCTCATCAGAATCGGGTTGACGAGTAACCTGTAGCATGTAAACGCGAGCAGACTTCTGAACTACGGCGAGTACTTACATAGTAGCCGTGCTTGAGTATCGCCTCCGGATCCCTATTTTGAACCACCTTGAGCCATCTCTGAACGCCGACCTGGGTTTGAACATCGTCAATCTTTGTGACGACGCCGATGGTCCGGCTGCCTGATGGGTCTGCTTGTAGAGCCAACATTGCAGCACTGGCACCTTGAATATCCTCTGTCGTACGTCAGCATGTCCAGCTAATGCTTGAGTGTTAAGATGGAAGCGTACCTATTGCAGGAAGAACAAGGAGGATCAAGCAATCTTTACTGATGTAACTCTTGACCATGTTCCGGATCAACGCAATGTCTTCTTCCGGTCCATTCTGAATGATTCCAGGTAGATCGACGAGAGTAAGATCGGTCTGATGTGGACCCGTAATCTCAATTACAATCATATCGTTGGAAAAACGGAATTGTTGGCTTGACCCCAGAGGTTGGGCGTCTGGGACGTTGGGTATCTCGTATGTGAGAAACTTGTTGGACTGGACTGACGGGTTGAGCACCGCGAACTGAGCCAGCCGGACGGCGTATTCGACTTTGTCAGGATCAGTGATGGGGTCACCAAAGGCGACTTCAGGCTGGCTCCCGTTGCTAGCGCTCTATCTGATCAGCATGATTCTCGAACGTGGAATACCAGAACATTGGGGCAGACTGACTTGTAGGTCACTGCTCTCACGACGGATCTTCATGACGCACTTCCACTCCACATCCTCTTGCCTCAGCCGGACCTCAATGGGTACACGCGTACAGGTGCCCTCAGCACGAGGAAGCTTGATCTGAGACATATTAGCCTCGTTTCTCAGACGACGAAGGAAGAAATCGACAGACTTACCGCAGATATCGCCTCGATGAGAGATGATTTCCCACTTGACTGATTACCCGCAACGACAATTGAAGGCAGGCTGTGCTCATTAGCGACAATCGACAGCCGGGGTGTGACAATCCACTCACTCGTGATCAACGGCAGCGCCAGTCGAGCGAATGCCGTTCATCATACCCATAAGTGCCTTCTTGCGACGAGCATAGTTGGTATCGAAAAGACCCTTGAGAGCCGAGATGTCGTTCTCCACAGCGGTGGAATCGATCGCTTTACCATTCGTCTTTACTCCATTCATGATGAGTAGAATGAATGATAGATGAAGTGAGTAGTGAGATAGATAGCCTGGGAAAAGACCTTTGACGGACCAGATGGCGTTCCCACATGATCCACATGACCTGAGGCAGATGACCTCGGTCGAGAGGATTCGCTCCGGCCCTGTCATCATCGCCCGCCTCCCATTAGGTGTTCGACAGAGACAACTTTGCCGCCATAAGTTACGCACAGCGAGCCTATCATCCTGCTTGAGGGTATGGTTGTGTGAGAATTACCGATAATGTGAAGCAATATCAGAGCGGGAATCGCCCAGGGCAGCGTCGGATCGAATTGATGAACAGGGCTATCGTCTCATTGCCCGTCCCAGTGCACAGTGTACCGAGTCATCGACATGAAGCGCATAGTACCTTTCAATGCCTGCGCACTAGCCGGCGGATGCGGTAAAAACTAGGTACAAGGTGGATAAGCAAAGGCAAGGCAGAGACGAGAGGTACTATTATGGCGGCAATAGATCATCATCCATCCGGGACAAACCGGACTCAATGAATCGATCATCCATCCATCCATCTAACCCCTCCAACTAACATCCCCAACCCACATACCCACCCTCACTCCTTAGTCGCAGAGATGTCACCACCAGCAGCCTGTCACTCGATCCGGGAAGATCTCGTAGCATGTCTCGTTCGAACAGATTGGTGAGTTTTCCCCTTCGATATGCGATCCACCTAATCTACACATCTCCTCACACTCAGACTATAGAAACTATAGAAGAACCAGACGCTCATCATACAGTGTCCTACGATCCGGGAAGACACCTCAGGAATGCCTTAAATCGCCCGATCTACCTATCCAATGTCAACATCTCATTACCGCGTTTGCAGATTGTAAAAAGGGCATGGTGAGTCATGGGGTCATAGTCGATGGATACGAGGCTGTGGGAGGAGTAGGCTGGGGCTGGATGGAAGATCTTGGATGACGGAGGTGAGGCGGAGGTTGGGTGGTGGAAAGGATGATGGCGGCATGGGGCTCTTCTAGATCCTCGAAGACCTCCTAGCTGATTGAAATAGCTCGACCCTAAGAGACGATTCAGAGGGAATCATTTGTCTCATAAAGCAGCGGGCGAAGATGGGTTCGGGGCAGGTCAGGGGACGGTGGATATCACTCCTGATGAGAAGGGGAGATGAGGGGATCTGAGACTGAGGGGGGACTGGGAAATAAGGTGTTCGGGGGGATTGGGGATCAGCCTCGGCGCTCGACGTCCGATTTCTGAGGATGGATAGGGTGGACGGATGGAGCTATGCTTGAAGGCCATAAATTTGAGTGGAGGGATTTGGGGCGGTAGAAAGCCAGGGAACGACAGATACGGAGCTGAGGATCTCTCGCGAATCCTGGAATTAGACCACGATCAGGCCACCAGACCCTTCTCTCCACTCCGTCCCGCTGCACGGCTGCAAAGATGGATGAAGACGCGCTAGGCGGACAGGCAGGGCTCGAAATGTATGTACATTATAATATACAACTTTTTGATCTGATGTTCTCTATGATGGGAAATACGAATACCTGATCTACCCTACTCCGACTCATGCTCCTTCCCGCGATCGATACTTCGCATCTTCCTCTCTGCTCCTTGTGCCCATCTGCCTCCCCACTATGACTCCTCAACTGACGCTTGATGGCCTTTTGACATGATCGACCTCAATCTTCCCATTCTCCCGCATACGCGTATCGTCTGCTCTCCCCCCCAGCCCTCCATTCCCTCCTGGGTGACATCACTCATCCCCCTCCCCTTCCTCCGACCTCCACTGTCCAACCCCCATCCTCATCTCTAATCTTTATGATCATCATCTTCCCCAAACGTCTTGGCAGGGATGAAGAATGTCAATACACCGCCCGCTTCGTTGACTTCCCCTGGCGAGGTCAGCCATGTCTTCTTCAACAACTCGTCTTAGTGGAGAAGCTAACTGACCTATGTAGACATAGGCGATCAGGCAGTGATTTTCACAGACGCCTGCAGAATCAGCTTTGCACCTAAATCCAATCGGGGACAGTATCGGTTCCTGGCCAGTTTTCATCTTATTCTCCGTTCATGTCCCTCATGGGCCTCATAGCCAGCTCCATCTCCTCCTCCATGAGACCTTACGTCCTCATACCAGATCAAGCTCATCTCTAATCCGCACTCAGTCCTTACAGCCCTTTGCAGCTGACTCCCAAGACGTCCCTCCACATCACGATATCCGACCCTGCCTTGTCGCCAAACCCGGAGCAACCGCTAACCCGAGTATCCCGCTCTCAACCAGAAACTGAACCCACACCCGAACCCGGACCCAGCCCAGCCACAAAAGCACTCACAAGCAATAGCGACTCCGCCAACTAAATGACTAGTCAAAAACTTCTGCATTGCCCTGATGGGTACGACAGCTGAGAACATCTTATCTTTCGCTGGGGGTTCTTCTTCGCTTTCTTCCGGGTCTGGAGCATCAGCTTCTTTCTCTACCTCCACAATTTGTGCTTTGGCCGACAGGAGGGAACGTGCCAACTGACTGTTCTGAGAAGGGATGTGTAGATTTTCCCATGTAGTGATCAGATCCACACCCTTTGAATGAACCGAAAGTTCCATTCGGCCTTCCTATCTTATCAGCTTATTTCCCACCCTTGACACAACCCCGCAATGGAGGAAGGACAGAATCCGAGTCCAGAGAGAATAGCTCACATGATTGGCCGAAATTTTGACATCCTCCGCCATGTGTCCCAGCCGCCCTACGATATTTCTCAGATCCGTCAGACTAGGCAACATGAGATGAATCTATGATATAAGCTTGTTACCTTTGCCGAAAGAGATGCGGAGCGATTCAGCTCACATCCGGAGGTGGACACAATGGCTCATTCAGCTCTCCTTGCCTTTTGACAGAGAGGACATGGACGTTGATTTCGTGTGAGATTTGCATGGGTTTATGGGAGAGTTGACTCTGAGGCGTATCAGCTGTTGATACTCCGTAATTGAAGAGGCAGAGAAATCGGCAGCTGGCCAAAAGCAGAGACATGTGATTGTGGTGTTCGTATCTTCCCGGTCTGTCCAGCTGACAAGCCTGCCTCCAGCTAGACAACACCCGATCGAGGATGAATGTAAGAGGAAGGAGTGCAGGTCGGAAAATTGACTGTGATCAAGGTGAAGGAGGACAATCCAAAGACGAGAGGGAAGGTCCCACTCACTCGTCCCCGAATATCAAACGCCCAAATCGCCTGCTTGTCCCTCTTATTCAACTTCAAGCTCACTTCGCCTTCTTCTAGACTGGTCGCGTTGCGGGGGTCGGCACCCATGATACCATCGGCCACTGATGAGTTAGCCTTGTATTCGCAATGCAGGCAGATATGCCGGACTGGATGATGACGAGGACGAGCAGGGGAGGAGGGGGTCAGGGAGGGGCGGAATAGGGAAAGAAGGAAGAGGAGGAACGCCGGAGGAATGTACAACAGCTCCTAATTCTTGTCCCGTTATATCCGAGAGCATTGAGACGGTAGACACAGGAGACGAGGTCAACAGAAAAGAAGTATAGTTCTTGGAGATAGTAGGTTCCAGACTCACCAGAGCTATCGGCACTTCTGAGTACTTTGAGCAGAGCGTCCAGGCTTATCTCGAGCCATATTTCATTATTGTTATTCGACTCCACTCGGAAGTTACTGAATAGCGTGTCCTATACAGTCAGCTGAACCGCCGATGCATTATGAAGGTCATAGCTGATAGGGGCGCCTAGGGCGAAGTGGATTTGAGGAAGGAATGTGTTGTGGTGGAGTTGAGGGAAAGAAGGGTTGACTAACCACTTTCACTTGACTACATGAATCAGCTTGAGTCAGGCTTATAGGGGAGAACACCGTTGCCGTTCTCTCAGCTGATAAGAAGGGAGAAAGACTCACGACCATACCTGTACCCCATCCTTATTCTCATTCCCGGGTACGATAAAATGAACCTGATTTTCCGACAGACGAATCACGCATGTCCGAGCTAGAGCAGCGAGGGAGCGGATGATCTCTAGCATCAAGTCAGCTCATGACCCTGTCATATCTTCCAGTGAAGGGTACGGAGGAAAGAGAGGGGGATCCAGCTCACTGTGCAGGAGGGAAATGTTGGCTATCTGAGTTCGGAATCGCATTTCGGCCAGAGGGGCATGTCAGACGTGTGATTTTCGCAGCGTGGTGCCGGTATGATCTTGTGTGACAGGGTAGGATGTTGGTGGCCTGTAGCGAGGATCTATAGGTAGGCTTTGTTCTATTAAGGAGGTGTAAGAGAGTATGGGTTGAAGGTGAAGGAGGGTGAAGGGGAAGATTTTTGGACAACCTCCACCACGCGTCAAAGCGCAACTATGGCCATGGGAAGGCTTGCTGCTTCTTTCCTTCTCGCCCTTGGAGCTTGGACGCTCTACGGCCTGGAGCAGATGTTGATATACGGACAGTAGCCACGCCCATCCTCGCTCATCGCATACATTCTCATCAAGGGTATAATACAAGACTGAAGCAAAGTTTATTGTTCCGCATAAGGCTCACTCCTTCTTGGTGAAGCTACACTTGATCAGCCTCTTGTGTATATCAGATTGACAGAGGTAACTCACTGTTGAACGATAGGGACGATAATGACCACTAAGAGAATGGCAATTCCGACTCCGATCGCAACTCTCCACTAAGCCCTGTCAGCTGTTGTCGAACGCTTGCAGCCCGCAGAGGTAAGGCGCAAACTCACCTTCATGTCCTTCAGCCACATTTGCTTTCTCATCTTGTTGGCACCTCGACGGAAACCTTGAGCGGAGGCAGCGAGGGTGTCTGCGGGGCGAAAGGTGGAGGTAGACGTAAGAGCAAGACGTGTAGAACGAGAAAGAGGTAAAATCAGCGTTGTTCTGTATTAAGGCTATAGAATATACTCACCAGTCTTGTCCTGTAGCGCATCAAGTCGTTCACCACGCTCGGCAACTTTGGTTCTGACAGTCAGCCCAATTCATATGGGGAGAAGGGGGAGTTCGCCCTGCCAGTAAAGGAAGCTTACATGTTCTCGTGCATGATCCCGACCGTATCGTCAATCTGGGCTTGGATGTCTTGCATCTGCCAATGTCAGCTACCAATCAACTGTCATAAGAGCCCCAAGGTCGAGTTATGGCCCGTAGTCAAGGCAAGGGGTCCCAGCCCCATATTACCGACCCCTCTCGTGTCCCACGCAAGGATCGTACGTCCATGGATGACCGAAATCCGAGCCTCGTCCTCCCATACTTCCAGATACCATAGTCAAGACCCTCAGAACCTCGAGGTCACCACAGCAGACCACTAGCTTCCGCAAGCCTTTTGACACCCCAAAACCATAGACCTCAAAGCTGAAATCATTGAACATACCTTCTTGTTCCCGCCCGGAGCCTGCTGTCCCACTCCAGGGCCCTTGGAGCCAGAAGGGATATAAGGGTCATAGGGTTCGCTAGACCTGTATGTGTCAGCTATCGAACAATCAAAGAGAAGGGCCGGGGTCAGCATCTGTTCCTCGCGGAAAGGATATCTTCTCGCCCGGGCATTTCCTCTTGACACCCTCGATGTGTTTGGGTTGGAGAAAAAGGTAGGATCGACTTGCATTGTTGTGTAGTTTGTATCGGGTTGGGTCAGGCAAGAGTGGATAGTCCAGCAGAGTACTAAGTAGTGTGCGAAAGCTTTGAGCCAAGGAGGTGAGAGCAGAGAGCGGTGCCGACAAAGGCTTGACGTGAAAAATTGCTCAAAGGGGTAATTTGCGCTCGACGCGTCCTTGGGGCGTCATACCGCGCCTGTCCTGTGTAAGCAAAGCTAAGACTCAATCGTTGTATATAGCTACAAGGTATCCCTTCTTTCTAATCTACCTTCTACCTATGGAAGAATTGGGCTACATGAAATGGCCATCAGACTCGATGGGGTCGGAGACGTCGACCTCATCCAGAAATCCGCGCGTCCTCTACCTGGACCGTACCCACAGCCTACCTCACCTCCCCTCTAGGTCCTTCATCAGGATCATACCTCACCCTCTGTCCTCGTCCACTCTCTACAACCCCTACTCTCTGTCGACCACCCTCCCCAACCTGCCCCGAACCCGACCCTGACCCTGACCCCGCCCCAAAGCCCTCATCCGCCCACCCAACCATCTCCGCCACCCACCTCAAAGGACTCCCCTCACCCACAACACCCGGTATACTCAAACTGGGCCGTCTCAATCTACCCGCTAGACCAGTAAGGGCACTCGACACTGATCCACCCCTCTCACGCCCTTGGGTGAGGTATGATGAGAATGAGTCTGTTTGGGGTTGGGGTTGAGTCTGGGTCTGAAGTGGGTGAGAGTTGTCGTAGATACTCCCAGTAGATGCTCGATTATGTCCACCGGGTATATGCGTATATCCCGAGGACGACGATGCCGTGGGATAAGCTGAAGGTGGGAGATGAGGCGACGAAGAGCGGGAGAGGGAAGAAGGAGGAGGTGAGCGCCGGGGAGATATTGTAGAGGCTCGATATCGGCCCAAGGGCGGAGGAGGGGATGGTGTAGAGATAGGCGGGATAGGTGATGGGGAAGTTGAGTCGGGACGAAGGCTTAGGTTCGGGCCTGCGGGTCGGACTTCTCCACTACCCTCTCGGCTCATACTTCCACTCCGACCCCCAATGCCACTGGGCCCAGAAACCACGTCACCATGGCCATAACTCCAAACCATCCCTGAACCAGGTTCAGGACCCCATACCGGCCCCACCCCACCTCTACCGCCTGGACGTTCAGACGGATACCCACCCGGAATCCTTAATCTCTCTTCTTCACCTCGCCCATATCCTTCCCCACCCACATTTTCAACGTCTTCCCCACCTGAGCCAAGCCGGGTATAGGGGAACACCGCCGGATTCCCAATTCCACTCTCTCTTGGACCTCTAGGATGACTTCTCAATGCCGGACCACCTCGTCCTATACCCAATATAGGTCCCGAACCCGGACCCGAACCCGAACCTGAAGCTACTCGAGCAGAAGGTGGAATCGGTAATGTCGGCGTGGATACTCGACGATATACTTGATCTCCAAGTTGAGGTTGAGGCTGAGGTTGGGGTTGTGGTTGAGGCTGAGGGTAAGGGTAAGATTGGGGCTGAGGTTGATTTGTCGGTTGGGAAGATTGGGATTGCCAATATCGAGGATATTGTCCCGGTTGTATTTCCTCAGGCGATCTCGACCTTTCTTCTTCCATATCGAAAGAATAAAAATCTCTTGAGAATCCACCACCCTGTCCGCCAATCCTCCCAATCCTTGCCATCCCTCCAGACCCTGACCCTGACCCGGCCGTATCCTCACGTTCGAACCGGTCCGTATTCAACGCAGGTGCCAATCCCCACGTGGAAGCAATATGAGCCGATAGCCGACTTTCTTCACCATCTCGTCGGTTGACAGGTGTATTGCCCAGTCCTGATCCGCCACGCCGATAATCACGGGCATAGGCCGGTCCGACATGAACACCACCTTCACCATGACCTGGACTATAGCCTGGTAAAGGGAGTGAAGAATCTGAATCTCCTGATCCTCGTCGGGTTGAAGTATCGGATCCGTTCCCCCCACCACCACCTGCTGTGTTGGCTTGTTGGAGCGTGTTGAGATAGAGACGGAGGGAGTTTATGCCGTGGTATGAGTAGACGCAGAATGAGGCGGCTTGGTGGTCGCTGAATTCCTGCGTGGGTCAGCGAGTGTTGAGGGAAGGAGTGATAAGGTTGGATGAATAGGATGAAGAAAGGTGGGAAGTTGGATTTCCGGGTGAAAGGTCGTTGTGTAGAAAAGAAGAAGGCTTGCGAGAATCGGGTAAGGGGAAGAACGTGATTAAGAGGATCGAGGAATCATGAATAGGAAGGAGTAGAACCGATCCCCAATCCAGTCCCTCTTTCTCCATCGTACCATCATCGTAATAAAGAATCCCAAATATTGAGGAAAGGTTGAAGAAGCTGAAACTAATCCCAAAAAGCCAAAACACTCACAGCAGGCACATCCTTCCTAAACCTCTGAAGTTCTTCATTCCTAAACGCCTTCACACCCGTCAAGCTAAGATGTACCAAGCTCAAAAGTCGATTAAGCAAGAATGTAATAGCCCTCACAGAGATATTATCACAATAGCTCAAATGGAGCTTTTCAAGTGAAGTGTGTCGTTCGGCCAGAGCGTAGATTGCTTCGTCGGTTAGGTTTACGACTTTGACGAGACCGATACGGCGGAGTTTGGGGACGTTGGAGGAGAGTTCGTGGACTGATAGGTCTGTAAGAAGGGGGCAGCCTGGGGGGTTAGCTGGATCTAGCGGGGGATGGGGTATGGTTGTGGTTGTAAGGAGGTTCGGTGAGCGGAGTGCGGAATTGTGGGTGAGGCTTGGGTGGTGTGAGAATGTGAGGGCTTGGAAATGGGATTAGGGAGAAAAGTAGGGTTTAAGGTTCTGGGTGTCTTAAGATAGGACAGACCAAGTGGAGAGAACAAAAAGGAGCAGGGCTGAGGCTGAGATGCTTCGACCTGAGCAGACAGAAGAGGGTGAAAAACGGAGTGTTAAGAAGGAGCATGAAGGGAGATGAACACCAAAGGAGGGGAAAGAGTAAACATACAAGCAACATCGAGGTATCGTAGTCGAGTACAGCTCCGGGCGATCTTTGTAATGGCGACATCGGTAATTCTGTCGGATTCAGTTGGGGTTCTTTCTCATCGCAAGGCCGTCCACTCCTGTCCGAATGGCCCCGAATGGCCAACAACTCTGCACAAGCTGATTCACACTCGTCCAATCCTCCAGCGGGGTGATCCAAAGTCCCATCCCTCCGCTATCCTCTTCCTCTCCAGCGCCAGTATTCTCTCCCACAATCCCAAACCCCCCAACCTCGACCAAACCAATTACCCACCCACCCCAACCCAGCCTAGACCTAAAACTCACTGTACCAAATGTCCCAAATGCAAATGCAACAACCCCTTTCCCAATCTCGCAACAGCCTCCAATCCCCTATCTCCAACTTTTACACATTTCGCCAGCGTCAACTTCCGAATTTTAGGAGCACACCGTACCAGATTAATCAACGCCAAATCGTCCAATTCCGAACATGATGTGAAATCAACCGTACGGAGGACGTCAAATGTTGGCGCTAGAGGTCGAAGTAGTGTCAAATCGATCTTTCGGCGGTCTCTGTCGATATAAGAGTCTACTGTAGATGCGCGGTTTCGATAGTTATATCTACCAATTGAGAGTGATGGTGAGAGTAATGGTGGAGACAGAGTCGAAGGGGCATCGAATGTGTCTCCTCCTAGTCCATCCGCCGTACTCGCCGGTTCGGCACCTTGACTCAAACTTAAATCTGGATGTTTCTCCAAGTATCCTACCCAGCCAGCATAGCTTCTCCGCAGTATCGAGTCATTCGGCTCATAATATAAACCCGGGAGGTCAGGGATTCCACCTCCTCCAGTGAAATTAGCATTTTTGCCTAATTTTAATTCTCGGAGGTGGATACAGTTGAGCCAGATGGCGTAGAGGGAAGTATCGCGTAATTGGGGTAAGGACGCGATGTCCAATTCGAGGATGAAGGGGCAGAGACGGGCGAGGTGGATGATGGAATCGTCTGTGATTCGATGACAATCAGCCACTTTCATCTGTGGTGTCAGCTTCCTGTGTCCAAAACCTATGAGCAACGTCTAGCTGGACGCACCCTTCTCAACATCCTACATCCCTTCGCAATAGCCTTAACACCCTCATCTCCCACACTCTTACACCCGCTCAAATTCAATCCCTGTAATCTCGGACATCGCCTCCCCAGAACTTTCAAGACTGAATCATCCACCGCATCCGAACTTGCCATATCAATAGCGACCAAATCCGGCATTTCATCAATCACCGCCCGGAGTGCCGATGCTGACACCTTCGAACATCCAACCATTGTGATTCGTTCCATCCGTGTACAAACTCTGAGCGGGACAAAGAGCTCGGACGGTAGTTCTGAAGCGATAAGGTTGAAGTTCATTCGTCGGATTTGGGTGTGGTAAGGGAGGGAAAGATTTGTTGGGGGGGAAGTAAGGAGTCGGCAGAGACTTGCGAGTTGGGCGACAGACGTTATGCTTGGTCGAGCATATAGAAGGGGGAAGGCTGAGAGGCACCATGTTCGAGAGACGAGCATTGCCGAGAGGAGGTGTCGGGTGGGTACTAGGCGGAAGATCTGGTGTGTCAACTAGGGGGTGCGGGTATGGATAACCTTGGTCGAGCTTACGTGCATCAACACCTCTTCTGGCAGAGTCCCAGCAACCCCTTTACCCTCCTCGACAACCCTCTTGCCCACAGACGCTTTCCTTCGTTGTCCCCGACCCAAATCGGTAGCTCTCCCTTTCCCCTTCCGATCCACCCAACCCACTGAAACCGCCTTACCTTCTTTCCTCAATTCATACCCTTCCTCCTCATCCTCTTCACCATCAGACACACTGGTCGTACTAGGCGTAGCGGATTTCCGGGGATACCCATAACCGCCTATTGCAGGATAGGGGTTATCGACGTATGAAAATGAGGGGTATTTGGGTCGGTCAGGTCGAGGCGATGGCAGGGGGCGGGAGTGCGTGTGTGAAGCCAAGGAAGCTTCAGTCAGAGCAGCAGTCTCAGCGAGAGGCGATGGGGGTGTTGGGGTAGGTAGCGTGCGAGCGAATGGCACAAAGTTGTAATTTTCGCGAAGCGTGGAATCGTAGTCGGTATATTCGTCACGTCGGCTCGTCCGCGGGTCAGACCATGACTGATCTTCATTTTTATCCAGAGCTAGGCGCTGCGTTTGCTGTATGAGTGAGGCGTACAGCGGAAGACGGGAGGACGAGGATAGAGGAGGGGATGGTAAAGGTGAGGCAGGGTCCGAATGCGATCGATGCCTTGACATTGTGAAGTATCTGCTTGGGATCAGCAAGATTCTCAGAGGGTCACTATGTTAGTTGTATGTCTTTTGTGAAAACGAACCTAGTACAAAGTCAAACAAGAGGATGGTGAGGTATCACAAACAGTTGCGAGTCACCCTTTGTCGAGCGGAAACGGAGGATAAGGTGGAAGAACCTCAGACTGCGCAGTCCAAGCTCATTCTCGGTGTTAGACTCAGAGATGGGGAGTTTATAAGCTTCGATATTCGGGTTGAGAATATTGCTGGTACTGGGCGCTGAGTGGCAGGTCCGAGAACAGACGACCGGAGAGTTCTGGTGGAGCTTGTCGTCGGCTTCCTTTGTCGCTTCCGCTCGTTCCTTTGCTCTGGTCAAGTGGGTATTATCGAATACACTGCGGATGAACGAATACAGGTCTAGCCCGGAGGAGGATATAACCTGGGATACTGGCACTGGACAGCCCTTAAGTGTGACAAAGCGATCAAGCACAACAAGGTTGTCAGCAAAACAGCTCGCTCCGGGTGAGATAAAGTTTTTAAGTTTGTGCCATTTTTCATGAGGAATGACGATGTGGCTTGTGGGACGATCATATGGCTACCAGTAAGTCCAGTGTGTAATAACTTCCTTTGATATCTAGCAAGATCCATAGCCTATATCCCAGATACCTTGGTATATGCCGCCGGTCTCAATCTCCCACCTACAACTTTGAAGATATACAGGGGGAAACTTGAGATGGCTACGATTATACCGACTTTATAGGCGAATCGGGAAGTGAGGACGAATGACAGGTCTGGAAAGTTAGCATTGGTCCATTTTTAGGTATAGGCGGGGTTGAGCAGGTAGAATGGGGAGATATGAGGTGGGTCCATGATACCAGGGGGACTTACCAAAGTACGCCGGTAAGAAGAGCATACTTCCAAAATATACCAAACCCGTCCCGACCTCACTTAAAATCATGTAGCTATGCCAAGTTGTAATTTCCAATGCAACCATGATGAGTTCATTAATCACCAAAGCGGTGTAGGAAATGGCGACAATGTGTAGGAACTCAGATTCGAACAAGAGGAGAGAGAGTAACATGATGATTCCGCCTGATCCATCAGCTGATTGTTCCCCTGAGTCTCAGTCAAGGTTGGCGTACCTTGATACACCGAGATTGTCAACCAAGTGAAGAATGTCTTGTAGCTCAATGCTCGGCCCTATTCCATGAGCTCAGGTTCCACAAGTATCTGTGATCCAGCAACTCACCTTGGTCAGTTCTTTATATAGCTCCGGATAAAGCATCGCCAAATCCTCATTGACATCTCTGTCCAGAACGAGCGAGAAGACAGGGGCCATGGTGTACAGCGTGGCATATCCAACTTGAAGCCATCCTTGATAGAGAGCGATGGCTGCGAAGTGTCAGCCACAACCTCGCGCTGCATATCCGAGCGACCAGTAAACCGATAGACGGCCACTTACGGGCGAAAAAGAAGATGCTGCTGAACACAGCCTGAATAACGGCGATAATCAATCCTCGATGAATGACGAATTGGCTTAACTTCGCACTCCGCTTATAGCTATTTCGACCATGCCACAAGAGTAATTTAGCAAGGTGGGAGAATTGGGTGATTGAAAAGTCGGCAGCGAGAGAAGCTTGTTTGCCTTCTTTGCCTACGATTCCAATACCTGGTGAGTCAGCTTAGTCCACATGCCAGTTCTAGAACACGCGAGAGAGAGTCTTCTTTTCTGCTTCCCATCTCATTGGACATCCGCCTGTGTCCTCGGTTGGAGACAGAGTTGGGGTGAAATGCGAAACGGCCAATATAACTCACCAACATCCGCCGCCAGAATCATGCTGACATCATTCCCTCCATCTCCGATACAACAAACCGTCTTTTTCGTATACTCCCTGATCAACCTAGCGACATCGGCTTTTTGAGTAGGTGAGCAACGACAAGCGACAACAGCCGGAAGTTGGGTAGCGAGAGTGATGAATTCAGTTCGGAATTGGTCTAGGCATAGCTACAAGTCAGCATTCACCCAACAACGACGACAGCCCAAATCCTAAGAGGACAACATTATGGATAGAGGATGACATACCTGTAATGATTCCCCATCGATCACAAGACACGCATCAGGTTTTGCCCTTAGGAAATCTAAAACTCCCCTAACCTGATCCGCCGTCTTCACTATTCTCATCAGCTCTTGCTCTTCCTGCTAAAGGGGAAAAACTCACATTTCGCAACCTGATGTATGTACTGACCCCTCGCCACAAGTTTACTACTCGTAGCAATATTCGTCGCCGTCTCAATTTTATCACCCGTCAACATCCATATTTTAATCCCCGCATTCCGTATTAATTCCAACGTAGGTTTCACATCTTCTTGCAATTTATCCTCCACGCCAGTCAAAGCAAGTAACTCAAGATCACTCTCAAGATACCTGCTGACGACATCTGTGACTTTCTTCCCTCTCTCATCTCCTGCTCCTCCACCAACTTGAGCCGCCCTGTAGACCTCATCAAATTCTTCCCATACCTCCTTCGAGATCTTCTTTCTCGCCAATACCAATGTCCTCAATCCTTCTCTGGCCATATTCCCACATTCCTCCTCTAACCAATCATTCCTCTGAACCAATCCAGCCATCACTGTATCTGCCCCCTTTTGGACAAATGTAATCTCGCCAGTGGTAGTATTCCGCACGACAGCGCCCATCCGTTTAGATTCGGAAGTGAATGGGAAAATGGCCAAAATGTCGAATGTCATCGTTTGGAAAGAAGGGAGGGTGAGGGTCATGCTTGCTCGATCGCGAGATGAGAGGCGGACGCCGACACTTTCGGTCCATTCAACAATGGCCACTTCGTCAGGTGATGAAGCTTGGTATGTTGTTGTTCCGTCGTCGTTTAGGACTGGAGTCACCTGGTATATCAGCTTCTTATGTCTATGGGGTAGAGTTTGCAGCTGATATCCAAACTTACATTGTGACAAGTCGCCAGCGCCAAGACCGCATCCCTCACTCTCCCACTCATATCCCTTCTTGTCCGCTGCATCCCTGCTGACCCACTCCCAGGCCCTGTCGAAGTCATCATTGACATCTGCCTCTTGCCCGCACCTCCCCCAGGCACAATGGAGTCCTCGGCCAAAGTCGAAATGAGGATATTGGTCACTTCATCCATTGAGTCAAACCCAAAGACGGCCGTTCCCATATGAAGTTTCTTCAATTCCATTTCTGACTGTATCAGCTTCTGACTCTTTTCGTCCTGATAGACTTTGTCTTCGCGCGTGCCAGCTTACCGTTTCTGGTTAATGTGCCAGTCTTGTCACTGAGAAGATATTCCACTCGACCCAGTTCCTCAGGTAAGGTACTGGTCCTTACTATGGTATTTGGTATTTCACGATCATGTTGGATTTGATGCGCGTAGACTGTTTTGCCCATATCGAGATTGACTCGTAGACTTTAAGATCAGCTAATGATATTCTCGCGAGAATGAGTACCAGACAACTGACCTGATGGGGATGATTGACGAGAATAAGATGAGGAAGCGGAAGACGTAGATGTACCACCGTCCCCTGAACCCATCCAAAGCGACCAGAAAGACAGACAGAGCGAAGGTGACGGTACACAAGATCTACTCAGTCAATTGAATGCCACACCCGATGGTAGACATATGCATAGAGACTCACCTTGGCCATCTTGTTCACTTCCATTTCTATCCGTCCCATCTTTTGTCCGGCAGGCTCTCCAGTATTCATCACCGCCCTCGTCTCTTTCCCTGTATATACCACCATCCCGACCGCACTTCCAGCCGCAAGGACAGTATTTGCCCATAAGATATTCTCAACATTGAGCGGAATGGCAGTTTCGGTTACTGGACCAGGTTGGATCGACGTTATATTTAGAACACCATGGAAAGAGTGGATATCCTTGGAAGGGGGATCGGCTATAGGTATCAGCAAAATCCCCTGGTATGAATGATAACCTGACGTACCATAAAGACTCCCCTCTAAACCCCCAATACCTCCCTCACCTAAACTTTGCGTTTCACCCGGTGCTACTCTCAGTTTCCAATCCGTCTCCCCATCTAACTGATCCGTTCGTATAAAACACGTCCCTTCTTCTTCACTCGTAGCCAGAAGAGCCATATCTGCCGGCACCCTTTGATTCTTCTCCAGCAAGACCAAATCTCCAACTTTCAAAGCCGACGATGGTGTAGAGCGAGTGAGAGGTTTACCAGATGTTGGTGCTGAGGGGTATGTGGATGGATCTGGAGAATCGGCTGGGAATGGGGATGAAGATGGGGAAGGGAGGACAAGGAGGTATCGCGTAGAATTCGCTTCTCGGTCTCGAAGGTATCGTTGGTAGTCGTCATAGGCTTCTTTACCCATGGTGATGGTAAGGACAAATGCTAAGGGTGCCACGTAGGTTACAATGTAGCCTTGATAGTTAGCTATCTTCCGCAATCTATCTGGGATCCTCAGCTTACCGATCTTGAAAGCAGGAATAAATTGACTGAGCGCGACGAGGAGGAAGTAAGCGTTGGCAAAGGAGGAGAATTCGCCCATGAGGACCAAAGGGAGGAATGTTGATACGGAGTATTTCTGGTTACGGACCACATTGGGTGGGTAGGCGGATCGAGATTCTAGGATTGTGAGCTTTATAGCCTATTTTCTCGCAAAGCTAGCTCACTAGATGAATGCAGATGTATCGTCCTTGACTTATCACGGGCCACAGGCGGTCGAGAGCCTGGCCGACGGTCTCGAATTTCATCCTTGCCCTACCATGTCAGCTTGCTTTCTTCCTATCTTCCAGCCATCGGCTCAGAGGGAACTCTTAAACTCACACTCTCTTCATATTCCCCATCATCCTCGCCATCCTCCCTACCTATTCGTCGACCCAACAACCCCTCTTCTTCATCCGCAGCATCAACATCGCTCAGCCTTTTCTTCCCTTTCCGACTATAACCCCTACCTCCACCTCGAGCCTTAGTCGGACTCTCCGACATTCCAGCATCGTCCTCTCGCTCGGCCATATCGAGGATAGAGAACGAAGTCCGCTTCGATAACGACTGCAAGGGATACTCGTCTTTGCTCGAAGTGCGGCCAGGGGTCGACGGCCCACCGCCTGCCGCTTGTGGATTTATGCGCGAAATTTTGGCGCTGAAAAGAGGAGAGAGCTGGAACTCAGGCCTGCCTCAGTGGATTGCAGAGTGCTGTAAGCGTTTAATGGGCTAGCATGTAGAGATATAGGATGTAAGAGAGGACAAGGTATTGCTGAGTAGGTCTTGGTGCTGGAAGGGCATGCCGGCATCGCTCGGAGGGTTTCGAAGGTTCCGGGGGACAAGTCGCATACTGGACGCGTCGGACCACCCACCCATCTATCGTCGCTTCGCTGTCTGCATCTATCACTGATCACATTGTGAACCTAGCTCGATCAGCAGTACCCAGTGGCCCACCTCCGCTGGCGAAATTTGCTCCCCGACAAAGTCAAAGCGAGTAGATCTGCTCAGTAGGCGACTTCAAACGGCCTCTATACGTCGAGGCGGCCCAGGCCTACATATCTCTCGCTTTGATTGAGCATATTCTCGTTGCAGATGTGCACCATGTCTGACCTAGCTGTACGTCTTCAAGTGTCTTCGAGCCCATATCCATGCTGACCATGTCTAGCTACAAAACATCTCTGCCCGCGCCACCTTCAACTCTCTACCTTCGGAACTCCTATCCCTCATCGCAGCCCACCTTGATCCCTCTTCGGCATGTGCTTTCGCCCGTATCTCGAGATCATGCACCTCGCCGGCGGACTCAGGCGTATGGCGATACCTAAATCTCTCGCTACCTGAGCACTACGGCGAGATCCCTCAGCCTCTTCCACAGGCTCCGATACTGGGAAGCAATCACGAATGGGAGAAGGCTGAGGCACAGAAAGCCGAAGATATCTACCGAGAGGCGCTGAAAGTCAAAGTTGACCATATACTGGAGTCTGTGGATAAGAGGAGGTCTAGCTATGTGAAGGCGGTGAGACTTAGGCCTAGACCGGAGGCGGTGAAGGCGATGCTGGGGGTGCTGGAGCGTGTCGCTCCGAACATACAGCGACTGGAAATCCTGCCGCCGACAGATGAGTTGGGACCGGACGAAGACGGATGGTCTCGCATCGTCCGAAAACTTCCGAAACATGACTACGAAACTCTTGACCACGGCTTACTCGAATCGTCCCTCTACTTCCCCATGCTGAGCCACCTTAGCATCGTCGGCCGCGTCCTATACTTCGAAGACGTTATTCCCCTACTCTGTCACTCATCCCCTAATCTCCGCTTCCTAGAGGTCAACTTCCAGCCTCACAAATCCGCATCGAGATGGAGGACTTCTGTCCCGTCCTCCTTTGTCTTGGAAAATGATACCAAGCTTGAGGTGCTGTCGATCGTATTGCGCGAGCAGTATTATGAGGAATCCCCACACGTCACCCATATCCGACTATGCGATGCCATGATCTCTCTCCTTGTACACAGTCCTCGACTTCGCCAGCTAAATTTCCGATATGCCCAAGGGTCCTACGAAGAAGATGGCGCATACCGGACCGTTGTCGACATATTCAAAAATCTGGCGGAACTGCGAGATCTTTGTTGGCGGGTGGACACGGCCGTGGGTCGGCGTGAGACGGTGACTAGGAATCGAAAGTCGCCAGAGACGTCTCAGGGGACCCTGTCTATACGCAGACTTGTCTTTCAGGAGACTAAAGAGTGGATGGACATTGTGAGTCATTCATAAACCTACCGAGAACTGACGCTCTAGTTCGTCAATCTACCCGCCCTTCCACACCTCGAAATGCTATGTATCGCCAGATCTTGCGGCCAGTCTGCCACCTCCCCCGCAAATACTCCTCAATCCACCTTGTCCAACGTCCACACCCTAGATTCGCAGCTCAGATCCGACGTTGCCCAAAGCTCTCCATCATCCACACAATCGGGGGCTTCGCCGACAATAACGGGCTCGATGTATTCACCCATCGCGACCAGAGCGCATCCCGGGGCGAAGTCGCCGGACGGGTATCTTCACTACAATGCGGAAGAAGCGGCGAACTCTTGATCATTCGCATCTTTGCTATTGGCCTTGGTAGCCTTGCAAAAGACACCGCAGGCGATGATCCCGTTGGCAAATGGGTCACATACACGGATTATAAGGGTTCTACGGTGCCCCTGCAGATCATCGAGAAGATGAGGGAGGTTGAGGGCGTTTCGGAAGCGGATTGGGAGGGTCGTGGTGTTGAAGTTGGCAAGGCGGCTTGGCAGGTGTTGTTGGATTGGAAGAAGTATGGAAGGGTCGGCAAGTCGAAGGGCGTATGAATGAGAGTCTACTCTACACCTCGTCAACATGGGCCTACGTCGAGACTTAGCTGATCCATCAGAAATGAGCTTCAGCTTTGAAATTTCGGCATGCACAATTACGATCTTTGGATCTTTTCTCTGCTCCGATCGCTATTGTACGTTGAGCCGTGCTCTGAGTCTGGATGTACACGGAAGCCCCGTACCAGCGATCGATGAGGCTCAGCTATGTGATGTGAGTTGCAGAGCCTATATGATCATATCACATATCAAACGCGCCATGTCTAATCCGCGATGGGGTCAAAGTTTTGGTGCTGATGTCAAAGCAATCCCAGTCCTACCCCTCACTCAACGGCGGAACTCGCAGACCGAGCGCAAAACGTAAACGGAAAACCCCCGAGTTGTCGTATCGTAGAATAGAATCTCAGAGTATCATATCATTCATGTGGATATAATTCTCCTGAGTTTGGCTCATTGATGGCGGCCATTACCCGGCGCTACTCATACCTCGGGTTTCAGCGCTGATGAGTTCTAACATCACACAATACATGGACATCTACAGTAAAACTCGGATTCAATCATAATGTCACAACAACATACTATGATGGGTCTTTCTCTACATCCGGAGGTGGAACACCCTGACCAACCAAATTAGGTGCTTTGGCATATATCGGCGGTGCCTCCAACGCCCTCTTGATCCGCTTGGTACTAAGCTCGAACGACCGAGGAAGACGCTCATCCCATTGCTGCTGGGGATCAGCCATCTGCGTCGCCAATGCTCGAGTACAGCACAATATTCGAGACATCCCTTACGGTCAGCGCAGGACATCTTTCAGCCATAGACGCCACTCACCATGTCCATGAAACGCCACCGCAGCAAAAAGACCCTCTGCACCTGGGACAGGCCCCACAAATGGCAACTTATCCCTCGAATAACAAAGAATACCCGACCATACCCGATTCGTTCCTTCTCCTGGGATTTCTTCCCAATCTTGCATGGTGTCGGACAGGGTTTTGCGGAGATCTGGGGGATCAGTCGCTCGTATAATGGGTGAGGTGGTCAGACTCACGTGCGTCCACCCCTGGGTTGACGATGGAATCATCAACTGCCTCAATCACATCTTCCAGCTGACCGAGCTTGTACTCTCGAATCGTCTGAGCGCCGCAGCCCATGACCCATCCCGCATTGGCCACTTCTCGCAAGTACGTTCCTCCAAACACCATACTTCGCTCATAAGCGCCTGATCCAGAGTAGTTGGTGGGCGGAGTGACGTGGCAGCAATGAGCTCGACAGGTGGTGATCCTGGACTCCGTCAGTTTTAGATCATCGAATGTACTCACAGTTGGCTAAAGGGCAAATCTGGCGTTTCCCACAAATGCCGAGTATGCGCATTACTCGCAAGGACCACTTGATCCGCCGTTATGTCTCCCTTGCTGGTATGCACGATCCACTTTTCGCCTGATTTCTCGAATGTCGACACAGGTGTCCAGGAGTGTAGCTCGACGTTCTGGGAGGTAAGGGCAATGCGGAGCAGGGCAGTGGCAAGCTTGTGAGGATGTACTACTCCTGTTTGCGTGATAGAACAGGCGGCAGCTTCCTTGACGCGAGCGATCTACATCAGTGTTGATAAAAGGTAAGGACTCACAGATTGAGCTTCAGAGGGGTCATCGATAAAGGTGATTCCCTCTGCTGGCTTATAGCCAAACTCTTTACGAGCAGCAGTGTAGGCCTCAAGAGCTTCTTTTCCGCCTACTTTCTCCGCCTCATTTCGGTACACTGCTATCAGCGAGAGCCAAAGCAAGGCAATTGGGACACTCACCGACAATGCTCTCCCCCACACTCCATTCCACACCTCCAAAAGCGCCCGAATTTAGACTCTCCCGCTCGACAATCTCACCCACGAGCCGCATGTTTTCTTCCTCATCTTCCAATATCCGCACAGCTTCTTCTGGAGTATGTCCTGCTCCACCTTGATCCAGAGGTCGGATCAATCCGGGGTAGGCATTGAAAGAAGCAGGTCGGACGTGCCCTCCGTTCCTACCAGCTGAGAGATATCAGCTCTTATCTTCATCGGCCTATCTCTGGAAAATAGCTCACTAGCGCCACTAGCCACATCTTTGGCCTCAAGAATGACGATCCTACCTCCTTCATTCTTGGAGTTCTTCGAAAGCTGGTAAGCTAAAGAAGCACCTAATGTGTCAAGAGACACACCTTGGAGTCGCTTGTGCCGAAATGGGAAACGCACCAGTCATGCCTGCTCCGATAATCACACATTGGGCATCTTCAGGAAGCGGTGCATCCTTGCCATGATAGTAAAGGCTAGAAGGCCCTCTGTTCTGCTCGGTCAGTAGATGGAAGAAAGCCTCACAAGGATACCTACAGAAGCCTGCCAATGGGAAACCGTAGATATAAAAGATTGTGGGAAGCTCGACATGTTGGCTAGTCGAGTCCTCGAGGAGCAACTTGATCTTAGTTTGCGATTAGAGTAGCGATGCTACTGAGGGAATGAGGTAGACAGCAAAGTTCTCTTAACTTACTCCTTTATCATGAACGCTTAGCAAGCAATCTTGGACGAGAAATACGTCACACTGGCTCTCGGTCAGATCCGATCACCCATGTGATTGCTTGGCTAAAATTAGCCCATGACCCAGAGCAGATAAGATAAGATAAGGACACTTGCTGGACAGTCGAAATCCAAGTCCCACCATATTCTCGTGCCTGCTGGTGCAGTGAAGCGAGGGTAAGTTCGATCGAAAGTGCAGTATCCTTCTTAATGACGGGATAGAGGGGAGTAAGGATTTCGACGGGGAGGGATAAGAATGATGGAGGGGTTCGAGTGGTGGGATTTTCCTCCTGGCCAAGTCAGGATGACCTCGGGATGCGATAGACGAGTATAGATCCGATCGACAGTCTGATTATCTTCAAGGCACAAAGAGAAGGAAGCAGGAACTATGCCACAGGATGAGTAGCTAGAGGGCAAATTTCTATCTCCCGCCAATTTGTGTACATGGCTATGGAAATTATCACGTTATAGGGACTTTCGGGTCACCATCCTCGATGTGTAGGTTGCGCAGTAGAGAGGGGAGGTGCAGGATGCGTAGATTTGATAGACCTCCGATTGAGCCGATCAGCCCAGAATTAGGAAGCTAACGAGGATTTTGTTACTCGTTATGTTCAGCAGCAGCTGGCACAGCTCAGGACTGTGCTCGAGGTATTGCGAAGAGTAGAGACGTGAGATAGGAATGTAGGTATCAGCATGATGCCAGACGGATTTCGACCTCAGTCGCTGTTTCCCGCCTGTTACAGTCGCTCGGTAGTGAAAATTGGAAACACTCCTTCGGCCTCTTTCGAGCTAACGGCTACAGGAGAGAAGAGAGCCCAGAGTCTCTCTCCTTGATGAGCGGCCGCGCCAGACATGATGGACGATAGCAGGCTAGGACTCTCGCTTAGACAGTGTGAAGAAGGGACAGCTTTGGTGGAAAGCAGTCCCGACTTGTTTAGGGTGAAAAGTGAAGCGCCAAATCCAGGCATTTCGCTAAGGCAGGCTATGCGATTAGGTGCCTGCGCCGGGCAGACGATTGCTGTGGGGTCTATAGAGGCTCGACTCCAGCCCCACGCTTCGAGTCTGGTTTCCCCGAGGAGCCCTCTTCACTAGTGCGAAGAAAGGTCGCGGCTAGAATAGAGTCTAGGGTCCAGTGGAAGTTGGGATCATATGATGATCAAACAGACGGAAGAACGGTATCTGGGCAATGCGGCATTGCACGGCGTCGGCCGGTCCGCGGACATCCGCGGAGGCAAATACAACCTAGATGGGCCAAATCATGGACAGGTTTTGGTTTCCCCGTGGATGAGTATCCCTGGATGGGTATCCCAGATGTCCAGAGATATATACGGCGATGGCCTGCGTGTCCGAGTCTCTCATTCTTCCGCCTTCTGCCTCCTTACAATTGCGGGATACATCCGGCTGGCCGCAGAGTGACCAGACTTGCCATTTGGACATATCCCCCATAATCCTCTCATTCTCATTCTACTGATTCTTAGTCCTCATTCTGCCCTGCCGTCCATACCACACCCAAGCCAAAGTAGCGCCCGGACCTAACGCCGCCGCACTGGCACTAAGCAGCGCCACATCCAACGCCGTCGACGCCCGCTTCCCGGCGCGCGCCCTATCCTCCGCCCGAGTCTGAAGAGCCCAAATAAGTACTCCGAGAGATATGATCAGGTAGTCGACCTGGAAGATGAAGTGAGTCGCCTCTTCGAAAGACGTCGCAAGACGTTGGCGGGGTAAGAAGATTGAAGAGAGATTGATGGAGGGGTATGACGACGAAAAGCAGGCGGATAGTGTGCCGATGTGCGTGGTGGCAGCGACGATACCGCCCACCACCAATACTCGGCGGATGTACTTCTGAGCATCTCCTTTCTCCGAAGAGAATGTCTTTAGGATGAACCAAACGACATTGAGAAGGAAAGGGCTCGGTTGCCAGGATGCCGTTGCTAGCATTGTGTGCTCGATGTTCCCGAATGGGTAAAACATAAGGGCCGTGGGGAGGAGGTAGCCGAGTGTGAGAGCTGGTAGGAGTGTCTTGGCCCATGAGACAGGAACAAGACGGGCTCCATCGGCGTTACCGAAGGTTCGGCCGTGTGCGAGGAAATAGAGGGGAATGATGATGGCTCCGCCTAGAGTCTGGTATAGTAACGCCCAGAGGGATGTGCTTCTGTCAGCGATGTCTTAGAGCTACTTACAAGATGACTGAAGACCATTTCCGACTGCGTACAGCCTCGATAGAAATCACCGCAAGGAATGGCGCGAAGGTGTACAGGAAGTTGATTTGCTGCACTTGGATCTGCTTCTGAAAGCCCGCTGTACCCGCCAAGAAGGCTGTGACGAGCATTCCGAGGAACCCATCTATCCCTTTGACACCGGTATAGTGTCTCCGCATGACGACGTTGGAGCGACCCGGGTGTGTGAAGGCCGCAGTGCTAGTGAGGAACGGCTTAAGGATCTTGCCGGTCAATTGACTAGGCGGCCCGACCCGCATATGGTAAGCAGCCACTACGGACAAAGCGAGGTAAGAGACGTAGTATGGCCATCTTGCCGGCTGGTTGTTCGATGCAATGTAAGGCATTGTGAGTAGTGATAGATTGATGCACTTGACGATGTATGAAGCGGAGAATTGTCATTGGTGCGCGTTTCGGCCTCAGGCACTTCGGACCTGAAATTGAAAGGCCCAGGCCAATTTCGGCAATTCGCGGTAAGCGGAAGTCCGTGCGTCCTCATCAAGGCGATCGCGAGTCAAGTTTTGGCATATGGGAAGATCCACAACTGTCCACAGATCCCCTCTACTCATCCTTCACCCCCTGCCGCCCTTGCCGACCATACCAAACCCAGCTCAAAGTCGCCCCAGGGCCCAGAATCGCCACACTGACACCCAAACGCAGCGCGTCTATCACTTTCGACCCTCGCTTCCCTGCCCTCGCCCTGTCTGCCGCTCGGACCTGCAAGCTCCAGATAGTGACCGCAGTGTAGATGATCAGGTAGTCAACCTGGAAGAAGAAGTGGGATAGATCCTCGAAAGCCGCCGAGGGGCGCTGAAGGGGTAGGAAGATAGATCGGAAGGTAAACGAAGGGAATTGTGAAGAGAAGCAGGCGTAGACAGTTCCGGTATGTGTTATGGTAGCCACCACACCAGCCACAATGAGTGCCCGACGGATGTAGGTCTGTGACCCGCCGGTGCTGGACGCGAAGGGCTTGAGTATCGCCCAGACGACATTGACAAGGATTGGGCTCGGCTGGAACAGGGCCGTAGCGAGCATGGTATGTTGGATGTTCTTAAAGGGGTAGAACATGAGGGCGGTGGGGAGTAGATAGCCCAATAGGACTGCGGGAAGGAGGGTTTTGGCCCATATTACGGGTATAGGTCGAGCTCCGTCGGAAGCACGATAAGTTCGGCCGTGGGCGATGATGAAGAGAGGGATGATGATGGCTCCGCCGACTGCCTGGAACACTGCCGCCCAGAGGGATGTGCTATCCATTAGCAGAATCATTGTTCCACTTACAAGACGACAGGAGACCACTTCCGGCTTCGTACAGCCTCAATTGATGAAACAGTTATGAAAGAACCCAAGCTGAGTAAGAAATTTGCCTGTTGAATTTTTATCCGCTTCTGGAACCCCGCGCCAAGGAAGACGGTGACCAGCACGCTGAGGAAGCCATCCACGACTTTGATGCCCGTGTAGTGTCTTCGTACCACAGTACCGGCATGACCGGGGTAGGTGAAGATTGCGGAACTGGTCCGGAGAGATTTGAGGTTTTTTGCGATTGCTTGACCGTTTGGGCCTGCGTGTAGGTAGTATAGGGCAATGGCGGAGAGTGAGAGATAGACGATGTCGTATGGCCACCTCGCAGGCGTAGATTTAGATGAAATATATGGCATGATGGCTATCAGACAAAGAAGGGTGGTGGACGGATCACCCTGGTCTTCGCAATTGCAATGGCGCGAATACGCTAAAAGTGGAGGCTCGTGAGTCATGATAAAGGCCTCAGCCTCGGGAGTCGCATGTGCGGCACAGCAGCGTGCCATCCGGTCTATCTACAGCAAGGTAACTCTCCTTTAGACACCCAGCAGCCCTATTGTGAATCCCGTTCGTTCACTCAGTGTCACCTACAAAGCTCGAGGCCTCACTGTAGCCCCGAAACGATCGCCTTGATCGATGAGACAATGTAATCATAGCCCTGTGCGGATGCTGATATCTCAATGTTGAACCGCAAATTCAAAACTCAATTTGGAACAGCTGGTAGAACCAATCATCGAACAATCGAGACTCACGAGGTCGCCCTTAGCAATCCTCATCCCCAAGCTCGCCTGAGCGATTCTACTTTAGATGCTTCTAGCGATCAGATTGTACAGTCTGGATCCGTCGTACTTCTGAATCATCTACAAGATCTGACGAGCACTACTCTAATGAAGATTTATCCGCTCCGCCCCATCTACTTACACCTATCGCCCTCTCGCCATCCCAGATCTCACGCGGTCAAATCGCTTCCCTCCCCCATCTCTTCTTCTTCCCACCTACGAGCAGCCGCCTCTCCTCCACTTTCCCTGACCCACCTGATGGCCCACCTGCACCAGGATCAAAATCAGGATTAGGCTCTTTGTCCACATCCACTCCAGCCAAGAAATCCTGGAATGACATATTCCTCTCCGTCCTCTCTTTCCTACCTTCCACAGACCACCTCGGTCCCTCTTCATCATCCTCTCCAGCTTCAAATTCATCTTCGACCCCAGCTCCGCCACCTCTCCGACTTCTCTTCCTCTCTACGCCCCGCTCCGGCCTCAACCCTCTATCCGGCACGATACCCACCGATTGCCCACAGGGCGATAGTGGGACTTGCGATCCCGAAGCCCCCACATCGTTTAGTGGATACAGTCCCGAGGAGATTTGAGATTCTAACGAATGGACTGAAGCGAATGGGTTGATGGTGTCGAAGTGGAAATTGGGATCTGGTCTTGGACGCTGACGCTCACGGTGTGGAGCCTGAGGGAGAGGGTTTGTTAATGGATCATGACCGTGAGCCTTTTGGCTGAGGAGTAATGGCATTGGATATCGCCTTGTACTTCCTTCGGCATGAAGGTCATTTATGCCGGGTAATGTGGACCGGCGGCCGAGATCTAGATGATGAGGATGTGGGGAATCATTCGATATGGAGGATTGACGATGTACAGTTGGGTATCGAGGGGAGGAAGGGACGTAGGTCGGTTGAGGATAGGGTAAGGGTGTAGTAGGTGTGGGGTTGGAGATTGAATCGCGCCATTGGGACGAGGGCGTAGATGAGGATGGATCAAGACTGTCTCGATGGGGATAGATTGGGTAGGTCGAGCTTCGGCCGGCGCCAGTTAGTGGGGAATGGAGTCGGGCGCTGTTGGGGCTTGGGGTAGGTGAGAGGAGAGGCATGAGGGAGGGTCGGCGGTCGTGTGACGCGGAATGGGGGCCGGAGACTGGACGAGGGGGTCGAGAGTTTGGAGAGGTCTGCAAATTAGTGCTCCGTCCTCCCTTTCGTCAAAGCCATTCCCTCTCTCGTTCCCTATTCCCAATTCAATCCCCATATCCCATCCTCAGCCTCGTCTCCTTTGCTCTCCAGAGCAAAGCTCAAGATCAAACACAAGCTGAAACACATTGCAACTACTCACCTCAGATTCCCGCACTGACCATCCAGCACTATCCACCGTCTTCTCCTTCCCCATCTCCTCTTCCCTCATGCCAATCATATCACCCGGCATCAAACTCCAACTCAACAACCCCTGACTGAGTCTCAATCTCGTCTTGACAATATCAGACCATCTCTTCCCTCCACTCGGCGCAGAATGCGTCCGCTTATACCCCTTGACCGCCATCACTTTCGCCTCCGCAGCCAACGCCACTTCCGCCGGCGCTCGACCTCGCCCACCCGCCTCCGCATCATCATACGTCGTAAAGTGTATATATCGCCCCGGAGTCGCTCGTCGACTATCTAGCGATACGCGCGAACCGGGCGCAATGGCCGACATGGACATGGATATATCGGGATGAATGGTAGGTAGGGAAATCAGGGCTGATGGTGCTTTTGCTGCTGTTTGTTGGGGTAAAGAGATGGAAAGGATGAGGGTGATGTTGTATACTTTTGGGAGCTGATTTAAGCTTCAGACTCAACGGAGGACTCACCAGGATCATGGGGAAATAACACCAGCTGGATGTTCGTTGATAGTAATATAGTAGGAGAGCAGCGACTTGGAGTCCTGTCACTGCGGCTCCGCCGTGGAACGTGACGAGCTGCCCAATCAGCTGGGACTCTGGCTTCAGATCCAACAACTCACAATAAGCTGAGTCATGAACTCCTGCATTGTCGTACCCTTCATTGAAAGTTTCCGCCTTGCCCACCAGAGTTCGACACATAGGATAGAGCAGAGTACACAGTCGATACCGACAGCTGTACCGAGCCATATGGCCGAGTAGAGCTGGAAGCTACGGTCAAGTATCAGCCCGAGTCCCTTATTGCTCGAGAGAGAACCAAACTCACTTGCTGGAGTCGCCTGAACCCGATGCCACACTAGCCAGCCCTCCGGCCTTCGCGACCGCCCAAGACGTTAAAGAGCCAGTCACGGCGGCGAGGATGATCGCGACGGATACACACAGCGTAAACGTGTGTTTGATGAGTTTGCGCGATAAGACTGGCCATAAGAGCTCGAGGGATGATAGGAAGCGGATGATCCGGCGGAGAAGAAAACCTTGGGCTAAGACTGCTGACAGGCATCCAAGAAATGGCGACCAGAACCATAATGGGTCAGGCGAAAGAAAGGATGTAATGCTCATAAAGTTCGTGCCGAATATCTGTTCATCAGCTTCAGGTGGGTTGTAGGTAGTCAAGGCACGTACCCGAAACCCTCGATAAATATCTATTATCGTTTGCGCCGTCGTAATTATCAGAGTCAGGCTGACTAATATGACTCCCAGGCGCCGTGGGCTTTCCGAGGGTATTTTCCGCCTGGATACGACGCTGAGTAGGTAGTCCAGAGCGAGGACGAGGACGACTCCCATGCCTGATGGATCAGCCTTCTCCATTTTCGCTCTGACCAAAATCAAAATCGTACCGAAAGCCTCCATCACGAATCCCAGAAATATCGGGCCGGCTATAGTTGTCAGCACCTCATCGGACTGAAAGAGCGATCAACTCACTGACAGAGCCCAGATCAATAACCAGACTGATCTCTCCAAAGGGATTCATCTTGATAGTTCGGTGGAGATGATGCCTGTCAGACTTCCAATCGAAGAGTCGGCCGCTGAGGACTGGAGTTGCCCAGCTCGCCTCGCCTAGAGCCCGAGTAGTAGGCTACCCTATAGATGGTTCGATGGTATTATCTGTCGTGAAGGGGTCGTAATCGAATATAGTTCGGACAACTGATCACCCGGGAGAAGCAAGCTCGGGCGCAATCGTTCCAATCAAATTTGCGTTCCTATCGTGACATTCCTGCCGCGCGTCAAGGATTCGTGTCGATACAGTTGTGAGTGTGATGTTACAACGAGGGCAAGGTCTGATGTAGGGTAAGGGTGTGATATCTGTACAGTGTATAGCCATAGTGAGCTGACTGAGATTTAAGCTCGCAGATCCAAACGGGGGAGCCCCTAGGGCCTAGAGTTTGAAACTGCCGATCAGGGTTTTAATTAAAAGTGTGTGTGTGTTTCAGATTTGGGAGTGCACACAACCGATCGAGGCATTCCTCGGCCATCCTCGCCCGCCCCTGTACTCATCACTTCACACCTCTCCTTGTATACTGGGCTATATTTGGCCCCGGTCGATCGTAGCGACGCGTTGCTGGGAGACTGTTGCAAGTAATAAAGCGCTTAAACAGATTGCAGCAATGCCGCTGGATTTATTTGGGACGACTCGAAGCTCAAATGTAACCCTGTGTCTCCCCTTGCAGCCCCTCCGCACCACCTATATAGAAGGTATGGATGGCCAATATGCCTGCACACAGGCATGCACTCACCAAAGGATCTGCCTCCGAACCGTCGCGGCCGACCGCCTCGGAGGCCACGGTTCCGAAAACTTCCCGAAGATCGGTAACGCCGCTCCACTGACGTCATCACCTACTCGGATGTCTCGGTCCGGCGCGGCGTTGACTGGTTACGGTCAACGCCGAGGCCACTCTACAACCACTCGGTAGTGTCGGTATGCGAGCGTCCAGTCTAGACAAGCGGTGTCTGCATCATCGGTTACTGAAAGCGTGGAGCCTGCCAAGTTCTAGCCTCGACGCCTCACCCCGCTTTAGGGCTTCTCATCCAATCTGTGGGGGTTGCGTGGTCCCACACTGACCCGTGACTGCCTAGAACTCCGCATTGTGTAATTTCCAAGGCATGGTCGTGTTGATGTTATCGTCCCGGGACGATCCTGAGCAGGATACATACTTAAGCCCGTGAGCTACCGTTCCATCCCCCTCATCCCTTTCTCCACCTCACTGACCCTACTTCGCAGATACCAAAGATGGTTCACGGCCCAAATACCGGTCCTCCCACCGCTCAAGGTGTGGACGCGCCTGCAGTTCGCCCACCCTCAACAGACTCCACAGTCTATAATCCTGAAGGCGGGGTTTCGTCCCCCAATTCTACCAAGCTGCCCTATGTCGACATGGAGCACGCCGCGTCGTTACGCCCGAGCAAGCTGCACGGCAAGCCGCTGTTGATTATGGTCAATGTGGTGGCTGGAGTAGCCTTCATTCTCTTTGGTTATGACCAAGGTGAGTTGCCAAACCATTATAGAAACATGGCTTATATCTGCCAGGTGTCTTGTCAGCCTTGCTCACCCTCCCTTCGTTCACCGCTACCTTCCCTCAAACGGCTGATGGATTTAATGGACAACGAGCTGCGACTCTGCAGAGTTTCCTAGTGGCATCATGTGAGCTTCTGAGTACCAAATCGAAGTGTCTTGGCTGATCTTCCAGACCTCATTGGATGTTTCTTTGGAGCCTTGGCAAACCTATGGATAGGAGACAAATTCGGAAGGAAAAAGACCATCATCTGGTAAACTGCTCCAGCTCACTGGTGCCACGTTAGCTGACACTTCAAGGGGAGGTATTGGGATCATCATCGGAACAGGTCTTCAAGCCGGTTCAGTCAACTACGCCATGATGATTGTCGCTCGAATCTTTAACGGCTTGTTCAACGGTCTCTTGACCTCCACCGTGAGCCTTACTGGGACTGCAGCATTTCGAAGCTAGCTGATCGTCGTAGGTTCCCACATATCAGTCTGAATGTGCAAAACCTCACCGTCGAGGCCAGCTCTTGCTCCTCTCTGGAAGTTTGATCACTTTTGTGAGTCTCAATATCTCGCTTCTGTTGCACGAGCTGATGGTCAGGGTATCATGTGTGCATACTGGATCAATCTTGGATTCTACTTTGTAAACGGCGAAGCATCATGGCGTGTTCCCATTGCCCTCCAATGTGTCTTCACATTCGCCATGTAAGTCTACTTTCTCCGCACTCGTTACTACGACACAGTAGCTAATAAGCAGGCTCATCTTGTTCTGGATCTATCGTCTCCCCGAATCTCCCCGATGGCTAGCCTCCAAGGGACGTCATGCCGAATGTCTCGCCGTTCTTGCCGCTCTAGACGGGACAGATGTCAACGATGTTAAGGTCCTGAAGACTTGGCATGGGATTGTCGACGCCGTGAACCAGTCAGCTGGCGATTTCGAATTGAAGGAGCTGTTCACCCATGGTCGGACTCAGCATTTCAGGAGGACATTATTGGGGATGGCGTCGCAATGCTTCCAGCAGATTACGGGTATCAAGTGAGTCCACAGCCTGACCTCGGCGATGGAGTAGTGCTGACCCTCGCAGCTTGATCACGTACTATTTGACAAGTGTGCTCGCTCAGATGGGTATCGGACCCGAGTTATCCCGAGTCCTCTCAGGGGTTAACGGAACATGTTACTTCCTCACTTCGTATGTTTTCTTCTGGTCCACTTGCTTCTCAGCGGCTATGATCGATCATTACTGATATCGCAGCCTATTCGCCATCCTCATTATCGAACGCGCTGGTCGACGACCCCTTATGATCTGGACAGCCCTCCTCCAGGGACTCACATTCGTCCTTCTAGCTGGATTGTACAACACCGTCGACACGGGCAACAAGGGAGCGCAGGGAGTTTCGATCCTCTGCTTATTCTTGTTCAACACTTGGTTCTCTGTCGGGTGGCTCGGTATGACTTGGTACGTCTCTTCCTGGCCTCTCTTGCTCGTAGGATACACTCTTGGACAGGTAGGGAACAAACCTGGCCCAAACATCGACATCTGGAATTTAAATTCGGAAAAAAACAAAATTCAAAATATTCGAATCCAGCTGATCCATAAGGCTGTATCCCGCCGAAGTCACTCCCCTACGCATCCGGGCACCCGCCAACGCTCTATCCACGGCAACCAACTGGCTCTTTAATTTCATGGCACGATAACCCTTGCCCTCACGGTGCGCAATAGCTGATTTTCCAGGTCGTCATGATCACCGGACCGATGTTTGCTAGTATCCGATGGGGAACTTATGCATTTTTCGGCGCTTTGAACCTTGGTAAGTCTTTCAAATACTCCCTTTTGCCATCCTGCGGATAGCCAACCTCCCCTACAATGCCTTGCGTGCATGACATTGAGCCCAGCTGACATGTATAGTCGTTGTACTGCCTTGTGAGTCGAACTTGAAGTCGACGGCCAAAAGAGTTCAAAGAATGCCGCTAAATTCATACAGGTGTCATCCTCTTCTTCCCCGAGACGAAGAAATACTCTCTGGAAGAGGTGAGCCATATCCTCCACACATTCCAGCTTCACCCAGACCTGAACTGACACCACAGCTCGACCTAATCTTCGCAATCGGGCACGACCAATCCACCTCTCCCGTTAAAGTTTCACTCACTGGTGATATACCCGAAGCAGGCTCACCAGAAGCCGAGCGGATATTAGGCGTGAGGAGTAACAACCCCGATTTGGAGGAGAAGACGGGATCGAGGACAAGAGGAGGGAGTAGGTTTGGGTCTGGGGGGAAGAAGGATAATGAGGGATCGGCGGCGCATGCTGAGGATGTTGGACGGGTTGCGTAGGCCGAGCATTTGGATTAGGACGGTATGGAGAGCTCATATGGGGGTGTGGGAGGACTGGGAGATTAGTCAAAGTGGAGGAATCGGTTCAAATGTAGCTCATAGGATCGGAATGTATCGCCACAATGAATGAAACGTCCCCCGGAACCGACACGTTTCAGGTTTGGCGGGTGGCGAATTATTACGTACAATGTCAAACTGCCAAGGTTCCGGGTCATTTATGGTCATACCCGCCCTTGCTTGCCCTTGCTTCACTCCCAAGTCACCCTTTCTGCACACTGCATGACCCACATCAGTGCATTACCGTAGGGCTTATCGTACTGCATCAAATCGCTAGCTTCCAGACTGCCGGCAAAGAAACACAGTTTAAGTGTGAAATACGCGGTGCTCAGCGCATTTCCGAGGTGGGGCGACATCCGCCTTTCCGAGATCGACTTGAGACCATGCGCGTTCGCTGCATTTAGCCGGGTCCACCTTAAGGTTGAAGACCTCAGGGCTGAGTTAGAGGTTCTTCAGATCAGATAGAGCTGCTTGGTGGATGATGTCGAGCATTGAAGTGAGTACGCTATTCGTCTTCCATCTGTTGCGCCTGCCTCCGAGATCACTCCGCCAGTCCCGCACGGGTCCAAGTACTGAATACCGCAGAACCACCCCACCCCACTCTATCCCCTCGAAGACACCCTCAAAACCGCTCTGACCATATCCACTCATGATCCCAGCCGCACGACACTCACCTCACTGCCACACGAGCTCCTCATTCTAATCGCTCTGCACTGCGATCGCCCGGCCGCTTCATCCCTCGCGTTAGTCTGCCGCGCAACCCTTGCCCCAGCACAACATCGGATCTGGCGAGATCTGGACTTGTCCCTTCCGCTACACTATGGCGAGTACCCACAGGTCCAGCCTCTCGAGAACAACATCGGGAATACAGTGATGTATTGGGAGATAAAAAACACCAATCAAACCCAGTTGAGGTATTGTAGGGCTTTACGGGCGAAGATCTCAAAGATCCTTGAGTTGGGGGAGTGGCCGGCAGGGCGGAGAGCCCCTTCAATTGGAAATACGGATGAGAAACGAGAAGCGCCGAGGTTTAGTATGGTCAGAGCGGTCAGGTTGACTGCCCAGCCTTCATCGTCGAGCAGGATAATGGAGGTATTACAAATTGTCGCGCCAAAGCTTCAATCTTTGGATATTACCGCACCTCTCTTCCACTCCTTCGACCCTCTCTTCATCAATGGCAAGGTCAGTCGGGCGGATAGGATCGATACCAAAATGATGGCGTCCCCGTCGACATATACCCATCTTACCCACGTCCGACTAGGCGAAATGTCAATCTACAACGCCGATTTCCCTCATCACCTCTGTGTAGCCGCTCCGGCTCTCAGATACCTCCGTATTGAGACACAGATCTACGTTACACCCACGAACCTGATTCAACTACGAAAAAGTCTCGCTGAGCCCATCGGAGGGAGGCTCGAGAGATTAGAAATCTCTCTAGAGTACTCCATTATCGAACCCGACGGACGATGCTCAAACCTTCCCATGCACTCCGTCAGACTTTATCTTGATATTGTCGTTGCTATCTTGAAACAAAGTCCGCGGCTCAATCAGTTATCGATCGATACCTCCCTCCATTACACCAATTTGGACGATCAGCTGAACTCCATCTTCGGCCCGCATCCTCCACCGTGGGATCTACACTGGACTATATCCCTGGAGGATTTCGGCATCAGTCTCGCTTTCCTCGATAGACGTCACAGTCTCCGGCGGCTCATAGTTCAGTATCAACATTGGGCAGATGCAGTAAGGCCACTTCCTTTAAGGTGCATCACTCGCTGATGAACGTAATTTCAGCACATTCCAGCCCTTGCAAATCTCGAGGCTATCCTCCTCATCCCTTCCTCCCTCCCAAAGTCTGAGCTCACGAATCGGAGCGTTCTTGTTACTCAAGTGCTCGGATGGCCGTGGAGTTTCGAGCCATCTCCAAGCACCCATCCTATCCCCCCATTTCTTGCTGAGCAGCTCCGAAGTGCCCCCAAGCTCTGCGGCATCTACACAATCCGTTCCCTAACGCACGATTCGTCGATAGACTACTTCGCTATGCTCGACGATCTTGACAAGATAGCAGACCCGGCGCTGCTCGTCACCTCCCTATGTCACCCATCCGATAACGAGGAGCTGCTTCATATACGATGCTACAAAAGGTGTGAAGGTTCAGACAAAGGAGACACTTCCGCACCCTCGTCTTGCTTGGAAATCGGTACTGCGGGTCAGGAATGGGGTCTCGGCCGCGCCAGGCCAAAAGCGTTGATGGAATCGGTGCTTTTTTGCGACTTCGAGGGGGAAACGGTACCCATGGAAATCATTGACCGGATGCGAATGGCGGATGGTGTAATGAAGGGGGAATGGATGAGGGGGACACAAGTCGGAGATGAGGCGTGGAGGATTCTGGCCCAGTGGAGGGATGCACGGCTGGCGATGCGTTAGGGATCTGTTATTGGGTAGCAAGACTCCGAGAGTGAGCTAGCTCCGCCTAGCGGTCGTAGTCGACGTGAAGGGGGAATCACTGCTGGCGAGGAGCAAGGCGCACCCAATCATACTACGATGATATGTGATGTAACGCCGCTTGCGACAACGCGTTCAGCGTATGCGTATTCTTATGTAGTTGGTTGGTCAGATACATAGGTATGGATCTAGAGTACACTATCTCATTAGATGCCCATATTGGTCTACTTTACAACCTCGCTTCTCGGCCCATTCCCCCCCTCGCTCTGAAGTGTGATGACCAGCCCCAGCGGAGGTCCGGTGTGTCATATTCCTGTGTAGACGCCTGATCCAGCTCGGCACCGTGAAAGTGAGCCCCCACGCGGATCACAGTCCGTCTGACTGTCGTCGGCTTCTGACTCTGAGTGCAGGCAGTAGATCGACACCTCGACTATGTCTAAAGTTCGCTGGTACTGCCATTTCTGATGACGCCAACAACAACGGAGATGTCTATCAAAATCAGCCATTGTCTCAACACGTGATGTTACTCACCATCCTTCTTCCCACCGACAAAATCTATACCCTCTTCAATAGCCCTAACCATGAATGGCGTCGTAGCATTCAACTCCTCCGATACCTCCCTCGCCTTCTTACAGAGCGCTTCTGACAATTTTTGGGGATTGAAGGGGGGTAGATCGGAAGGTGGGGTATTGGGCCTGGAATGAGGGGGAGTAGGCAGACTGCCAGGTGTGTCGTTCGGCGCTGGAGACGTGTCGGTCAGAGGAGCAAATTGCGCCAATACATCCAGGATATCTTCGTCAAACTAGCTGTCAGTTAAGGTCCCCAGACACGATGGGCAGTTTGACAACTTACCAGATTATCCATCAACCCATCACTCCCCACAACAACCACATCCCTCTCTTCCACTTCCACTTCGAACTGCTTGGCATCCTTCATTGGCTCGTCTCTACTGTGTGTCCCAACTTGGAGAGGGAAGTTAAAGGCGTGTTGCATTTCCGAAGTGCGGAACACAATCTCGCCGTCCCGCACGACGAGAACACAGCAGTCGCCTAGATTTGCTATCCGGAGTGAGGAGTGATGGAGGAGAACAAGGAGACATGTTGAAGAACCGTATATGCCCTATAGAATAAGCTTAATTCCCCGATTCCGATAACATAGCAAGAGCAAGATGTAAAGCTCACCTCTGACAGCACACACGATAGACACTTCTCAAACCCCCTCTGCATCACCTCGACTGGATCCAACTTTCTCCTCGTCCTCCCCTCCGGTAACCCAAGCTCATCCCCTGCCCTCCCCACCTCCTCTTTCTTCCTCCACATCCCTTTCCACCCCTTCCCATCTTCCTGTTCCTTCACTGTATCCTCACAATACTCTTCAGCACCCTGCCACCATGCCCTGACTTCATCATGACAGTAATGCGTCAGAAGCCGACTCCACCGTCCCGCATCTGCACCTCCTCGCCCTGATCTCGCCCAACCGCCAACACCATCCGCTACGCATATCCCATCCGGAGTGGCAAAGTATGAATCTTCGCCTATGCTCACTGAAGATAGACTGGCCGGAGCCTTGATATCTATCAGCGGGAAAGATCGGGGTCGAGGAGGCGGTGTGGGGCTCGCTCCTTTACGTGGCGGACGGGGACTTTGGATTATAGGTCGATCCTTTGCTAATCCCGATGCGCCAAATCGGAATACTAGCTTGCTAGAGTAAGGAGAGCAGGCTACTGGGTCGGAAGTCTCAGGTGGGGTGAGTGGTGAAGAGGAGTGGATGTCGGGAGGGGACAGGTATTGCGCGCCACCGATGACGAGGTTCGGAGTGGAATTGTTGTTCCCGCCTGTATCGCCCGGAGTTATAGGTGCAGGCGAGAGAACGGTATGGGTCTCGCTAGGACGCGGAGTGAGGGATTGGTCCTGTGGTGGACGGGATGGACCTGGCGATGGCGGTGGGGGAGGGGGGTACGAGTGGATGTAGGGTGGATCAAGGGGTTCATTACCGGTACCTGCGCCTGGCCCACTTGGATGATTTCCGAATTTCGCATAGATATGGGAGGAATAGTAGAATTCTAAGGATGAGGGCGAGGGATGATGCATGTATCCCGAAGCGTTCCGGGAGGGCTTGGTGGATGTTGTGTATGCCCGCCTGGAGTGGGGATGGCGAAGCGGTGCAAAGGTACGATAAGGAGTGACGACCATATCGTTGAATGCACCCAGGACAGCATCGGTCGCAGAGTATGTCGACGTCCCGTCCCAGGGCAACACAAGAGCGCTGTAGGCTGAAGAATTGATGATGGATTCCCTTGGAGGTACGGCGGGCAACACTGGCCATGGCGCGTAGATCGGGCCAGCCCTCTCATTCTCTCGTCTCTTATCTTCCTTCTCTCCTTCAGAGGCCTCGAATCCCTCGCCTCGGATCCCAGCAACACGCCTCGATATCGCCTGGGAGACCGAGCTGGAAGAAGCCACCGAAGTGGACGGAGGATAATGCGAAACAACCGGCGCTGTGGATATTGGAGGAAGTCCAGAACCCGAAGCTGCAGGATTGGAGAGGATGGACGAAGCAGGGACGTGATGGGCGTAATGATGTATATGTTTGTGGCCCGGATGATGAGAGTGGGAGAGGGATTGCGAGTGTGATTGCGCTAGAGTCCGGACGAGAGGGACGAGCCCCGGTTTGGATTTAGACGCCATTTCTCGCTATACCGAGGTTGTGGAAGGTAGGATCTCAAGCGGTTCAGGCCATGGTCCTGTACCGGTTGGCCCGCGTGTGATGTCAGGCGAGCGATGGACCGCAGTGTAGACGTACAAAGAGAGCATGATATTGGGCCAAGATGATTCATGGAGTGAGGCCAGGCCAAGCGGTATAATTGCTTCAACCGGCAATTTCCGATCCCTTCCGAAGGGGTATCTGCTTCATCTGTTGACGCAGCTGGGACCACATTGTTCAGCCTGCAAATGGGCAAAGCAACCAACGTCGAGGTAGCTATCACGCTCATTGCACAGCATGCAGACAGTCTTGCTCCTAGATGAATTATAAATCGTTCCTTATCCGTAAAATTGACATCGGCCTATTCGCCACCACCACCACCCAAATACCTCCCAACACCCTCATAACAAGCAATCATCAATCCGCACGCCGGCGCAACTTTTCCACACCGAGGTACCGTTCCCGCAAACAAAGCTCCCCAGCCTTCCGTCTTGATTACGTGCATCGCCAGCGGGAGTGTACTGGCTTTATGACGGAGAGCAGCCGGCGAGCAGTCTTTGCTGGGTGTAAAGACCTGTCGGCGGGTCTTGAGGACATCGAAGGGCTGAGTGACGAGAGCGGAGATTGTACCAGATACAGCGCCGGAGATGAAGGAAATGGTCAAAGGAGATGCGTTGGGTAAGGGTGATGAAGGGGAAGAGAGCTTGGTTTTAAAGATTTCGAATCCTGCCCAGTATATGCCTGGTAGTCAGCATGCGTACATCATTTGCCTACAAGTAGCTTACCCGAGAATGGAACATCTCTCCATAGTGTGGGTCCTAGTCCTCTCCACAACACCGCAAAGCTTTCAGCCTTGACCAATCCGCTCATATCCTTGAATACGCTGGCATAGGATGGCGATACACCCTGACTTGGCAAAGCCTGCAATCGCGTTCTGAACATCTCCATGGGGCTAATGGTTGTTGCGGACAAAGTGCGAGCGAGAGCACCAGCAACGAGTGGGGCGGCAGTGAATGATGTCGAGCCTGAGGAGGCTGCTCCAGGTTCTCGGTGCATCGACGATAGATGTGCTTGGGGGTCGGTAGAATTTGTGAAGTATGGGGAGAGACGGACTAGGAGGTGCTCGTAGCCTATCATGTAGATTGCAGCTGATGGGATGGACATGGTCCTGCGGGTCAGCACAAGGTGGGGACAAGGGTCGTGATAGGCTGGTCCCATATTTCGTCCGATCGTCAAGCTTGGTTTCAAGCTTCTTCTTGATTTTCTTTATCGCGCGATTCCCCTTGCTACTTGCGGTGCAATCCACTCTCCGCAGATGTACGCCGCATTCCGGCCGAACTAATTCAACATCAACTCACAATGCAGTTCCAACACCTTTCCACAAACCCCTCACTCCCACTTCCGCTCTAACAGCAGCCACCTCCGCCCAGAATCCACCTCTTGCTCCTGACCCCGACCGCCCCTGATCAGCAAGCGGCAGCACGAGCGTCGCTCCATCCCCACCCATCATTGCAAGACCTCCAGGACCTCTCGCATTCCTCGCTATAGCCTCTTCAAGACTAACTGCCTCCCCCCATATCCCTGCCCATTTGCTTGGGAATGCGCATCCCACAGGTGCCTGTCCGGGCGTGGCAATAGGCCCCGGGACTGTCAGACTGGAAAATGGCGCTCGTGCTGCTCCAGTCCCGTTCCGCACAGCCTGATCTGATGCAGAGGAAGTAAAGCAAGTAAGAGGATTCGCGGGAGCTGGTTGTTTGCCTTTTCCGCGCCGAGAAGAGGTGAGAGGTGGGGCTTGGGTCAAAAGGGATGTCTGGCAACATTCGGATGCGGGCGGTGGGCGGATACCGGAGCTGAGATTTTGTGATGAGGACTGGAGGTGGGGCTGGACGGTCTGAAGGCGAGTTTTGAGGACGTCAAAGGGGGTCACTGAGAGTCAGCTGGGGCGTGGCCGTATTTCAAGCCAAGCTCAGAGATAACTTACTCAAGAGGGAAGTAACAGTGGCACCAGTCATAGCAGCTATGACTTTAGCCCCGAATGGTCCAACTTTCGCTTCAGACGCCGCTGCGGCCGCTGATGCAGGCTGACCAGATCCCATGGGCAGAGAAGAAGGACCAGACTCTGGCCATTCGATCTCGGCTGTTGAAGTTGAACGGAGAGACATCCCTCCACGATCGAGGGGGACTTGCGCCGCTGTTGTAGGGTTCAAATCAGACATATCGGGGAGATAAGGGTTGATCAGGTCGGGATGGGACGTGGAGCCCGCCTGAATTCGAGAGGTCATGATGGCGCGCGAGAGTATGGATAAGGGTCGAGATTGGTTGATAAGAGATGTTCGATGATGAAGCAAGGATCGACCCAGCCGAAATCTCAAAATGACGCGGAGCGTTTCGGCCGGCAGTTGGAAGGGTCGGAAATCCACTCGGACGATATCCGGGTTTTGAGCCGTTTCTTTTGGTTCCGAAATGCCTCAATGGTGGCAAGCGGTATTGCCGCAAAACCCCGAGCTTCTACCACCATGGCATATCCTGCACATTCAAAATCCGGGATTTAAACAATCCGGACCTGGCTGATTCCGACGCATTTGCACAGCGACAACGAAATGGATCGGAGTGGTCATCTTGTCAAGCACCAATCACCTCTCATTCGATATTGTATCATGTCGGGCCCATCTCACGTGAATGGCTCCACTAATCCATCTGTACCAAGCTAGCAGTTTCCCCGCTTAGAACGCTGACGCACAGGCGTTACTGACGGGCTGTGACTCTGTGCTGCAATCATCGAGCGGCGAAGCAACCTCAAGAAAGCGATATGTGCACGACAGTACATCAATACACAAACATGCTCTACACCAGCTAAGGGGTCTGCACACAGATCGGCTTGCTTGCTGTACCGTCGCTGGAGTCAATGCCTCGAGAACAGGTCCAGCGCTCCATGCCAGGACTTCCCACCGTCTTCTCCTCTTCCCCGTCTCGCCCTGGATCAAGCCTCGCACAGATGATGTCCACGGACTCAAGGAACGTCCACATCAATAGAGCCTCCGCCCTTTCCTTGGAGCGCCCGACCACGGTGGTCAGCATCTCAGCACCAGTCAAGCCCCCTTGAGCCTCAATCGCCCCCTGGATTGATTCCTGCGTCCTGATCGCCTCCTCCCGCGAAGCATCAGGACACACTTCCCAACCATCGGCAGTCATCACCGCATGTTCGCAAGTCTCCAACTTGTAAGTCGTTGGGTCCACGTAACGGAATTCTGTTTTGAGGAGGCCGCGGCCCTCATATAATGGGGATTTCAAAGTCATGCTTGACCGTGATCACAGGGGGCAAGCGGTGATCGAGGGAGTGAGTAATCGGTTGAGTGGGTGGATGAGCAGCACAGAGTGCAAAGCGAGGTTTAATCGAGGATAAGGATGGTGTGGTGGCGCAGAGTTGGGAAAGTGAGAGGGGCCGTACACACAAAGGAAGCGGAGCAGGACAGACGGGAGGTCATGACAGAGGGTGGCAAAAGGGGTATCGGAAAGAAAGGAACTGAGGTGGTGTGGTCTCTCAGGATTGACACACGTACGGCGTGCCCCTGGCCGGTGACGCACAAGATGAAAGGGTGAGCGATCGTGAGGCACAGATTGTTGACGCGCGTGTGATGCACACCTTGTGGTGCGGAGTATGAAAGGGTGGCTGCAGGCAAAGGTCGACGCAATGCCAAGCGTGCTGTGAACCCCAAGTGACACAGGTGTAAGTGTTCAGGCGGTCGCCGGCAACAGGATGGATGTATCAATCAGATAGTTCCGAACCCAGGCAGCAGGATCGGTGGCACAATCAAAAGTACGACCATCCGGCGGGAAAGTGTGATTCTGGCAATAGGCTAATCGCTCACAACTACACATGACACAATATTGACATGTACTCTCACATCAGATCATACGGAGAGTTGAAAACCTGACGCAGCCCGCCGCCCATGACCCTTCGCCTTGCTCGCGAGCCTCGTCTTCTCTCTCCGCGGGAGCACTGACCGGCCGGGGTGTGCGGCCGGACCATGATTCCCAAACGGGTCCGGCAGTTCCCCCCCACAATCTGATTTGCTCCGCCTGGACGATTGCGTCCAGACTGACGAGCATCTGATCCTCGGTCATTCCTCGCTCCCTTGAATTCTCAATCGCTTCTTTCAGCCCTTTCGTGATCAGGACTCGGAATTCCTTATCCCTCTCAATACGAGCTGTCACTTGGGTGTCATTCTCGGGTGAGTTTGTGTCTGTGGGCTCACGATCACTCGGCAATGTGATCGAGCACACGAGTTCGAATGTGCGGGGACTGGTAGTCGTGAGACTTGCATACAGGAAACCGTTGGTCATGATGAGGCAATTGGAGGCCGTTTGAGAGGGACCCAAGACACGTGAACTTATAGTACTTGGGAAAGGGGAGGAGAGGGGCGATGTGACGGATACTTGACGTGGGTCGACGTGAGTGTATGCTGTTTACCTGAGCGGGTTAATGTTGGTGATTTGATAGGGTGAAAGCTGGAGCAATTGCAATCGGGTTTGCCGAGGGATAGGGACCTGTGTTGATTGCTGCGGCCAAGTGTGAAATTCAGGAAGAGGGGAATGAGGATAAGAGCCGTCGAAGGGCAGCTTAAATGTCCTTCCAACTTGAGAGTCCGAGGGTTGTAGTGCTCAGCCAGAAGGCGTAACACAGGGAGTAGTCAATGGAAGCGTGTTCGAAGCCGTATGGTGCTAAAGTTGACACGCGTGCGCAGTGACCTTGGACCTGGTGGTGCAATGGGTTGAAAGGGAGGCGGCGAGGGGTGGGCTGAGACGCGTATGGATTGCCCCTGAGAGAGCGGTGCGTCAAAGGTAGGCTCGGCGTGAACATGCAAGAGATGGCTGGGCTCGGAGGGTCCTGGTCAGGGAAGCAGGCTTATCCGAAGCTGTCCTCTGTTAAAGTCGATACGCGTGTGATGTACCCCTGGCCAGAGGAGCGCAGGACAAAAGGCTGAGCCGAAGGGATCGTCAGGGGCCCAGAAGGAAGCGCGATAAGAGATAACGACAGTCATGAGTGGTGATACGCGTGAGAGGTACCCTTAGCTGCTCATGTCTGAAAGGTTCGCCAGACGCCTTTGGGAGGAGGCGCTTTGCGAGCCCTGATGGTGTCTTTAGTCGTCTATGTTACATGTAAGTAGCCGCCGACGTTGTGTAGAGCCGTGCTTGATCGAGAGCCTCGGTGTGAAATCTTGGTCTTCAGAGCCAGAGCGAGCTAATGGTCATGTTGATGTTAACGTTCGATATTCAGTACTTCGACTCGAGCTCGAGGTCAGTAAAGCTTAAAGAAAGCCTTTGGTACGAGGACCGACCCTGGTTTATGACGGTCGAGAAGTTCCGGAACGCCGTGCACAAAATCATATAGGAACAGCAGCGAGACGGGTTGAGGGGAGTCGGATGAGGGAAGAGGACGGTCAGGTTGTCCTGGTCTGATTTCGGCGTAATTACGCCGTTTCCTGCCCGGGAAATAGGTTCCGGCATTTTGCGGCGTTATAGCCGTTTTGGTTAGGGGCGATTTCGGGATTCATGTTCTCGTCCATAGTAGAGATGGTCAACTTGATAATTGTAAGCGTATCTCTCGAGTGCATGAGCTCAGTCAGTGGGTCAGTGCGCAGCAACCTTAGGCTGATTGTTCAATACCTCTTAGACAGCCTCTGAGATCTCCGACAATTACTACAGGTGAATAAAGGCCAAATGATGTACACTTGGCCATCTTTGGTGTTCAGTATGCCAGGTATGAGGTCTGCGGCAGTAGCTATGCGCCATCATGGTCAGCAATTATTACCTTGCAAAGTCTTGATGAAGGCCAGACATCAGTCGTCATCAGCGGGTCCTCCGAGGAGAAGTCGTCAGAGGCTCCGCTCCGCGACTCGCCATCCATATCCGCACCCCTCACTTGACCCTCCAACAACCAACGTCTACGTCTCCCTCAAACCGTACGCACATCTCAAGCCTTAATCCCACCCCCTCTCCCACCCAGTATATCCATATACTCAGCTCTCGCCTGCCTAGCATCCGTATCCCCCGCCGAACGGGAATAAGGTGTCCATTTAGGCTCATCCTGGAAGAGGCGCATAGCCGTTATGGTATTTTTGGAATCAACAGTGAAGCGGTGATATATCCTGTGTGTGGTCAGCTTTTCGCCGTCCAACCATGTGCGGGTTGTCGCAGCTTACCCTGCTGGAAGTACTATCAAATCTCCCTTTTCTAAAGCTATTCTGATCCATTGATCGTCGTATTTCCCGCCAAATCCTTCTTAGTCAGCTGATGCGCTCTATGATCACGAAGAGAGTGCAGGAGCTCACCTCGTACGTCAAAGTACCCTGATCCGCCTAAGATATATCGGATCTCTTCATCCTCGTGCAAGTGCCTAAATATATCAGCTGAGACTCGTCGCTCTCGAGGCGAACTTAGCTCACTCGTCGAAGAATGACTTGATCTTCGTCTCATATGATTCTCCCAATCCTTCAGGGGTTACAGTGATCTGATCTCTCTATCATGTCAGCTATGCCAGCGTCGTCAAAGTTCAGCCTCCAAGCGGAACGATATGACGCACGTTTTTGTATCCCCGTTCTTTAGCGAACACGTCTGCTTACTCAGCTATTGTCCAAACCTGACGGACCCACTCAGCTGATACACACCTATCTCACTCTTCCACGCCTCCCCCTCATCAATTTCTATCCGCTTATAAGTCACACCGAGCCTCTCAAGCTCATCAGCCGATATAGCCGAGCCGGAATCGTGCTGCTCTCGCTGGTCTCCACTGCTTTTGTAAGCTTTTCAATTAGGTGTATTGAGACGAAAGAAGCTCACGGTACGTTGTCATAGGCGTAGGCTCTCATTTTGAGTTCAATTATAAGTCAGTGTAGTAAGTAGAGTGGATGGAGGGAAATCAGAAGCTTTCGGTCGAATCGATTAGCAAGGATGACGCAAGACCGAGCTCATGCAACCGTGGGAAAGTCATTCTGAAACGTTGTCGGAGGCAAAGCTTGGATATGAAACAAGGCTCGGGTGGCGGTACCGATACGGCCGCAGAGCGAGTGCGGAACTGTCAGAGATTTGAGCGCCATAGTGGCTTGAGGCCGGTCAGAGATACCCCCTGATAGAGTATATGCATTCCTGCGTGAACAGCAGAGAGGCGTGAATTTGGTCCAAGGGCGAATGTTCTGCTCGGCATCGATGTGTGTGGGTGGCGGGGTGCGCTACATGCACGACGAGTGAGTCCATCGCCTTCCCGATCATCATTCTGTATTACTCAATCATTGGAGTGAACGAGGTCACAGCATCCTGGTTGGCGGGGATCAGGCCACTGCTGTTCATCTCGTCACGTTCACAGTAATTTGCCACTCACTTCGCTGCCGTAGAAGCTAGGAACAACGCGTCAGTTCGCCTTTCTACTTTCTGCACTTGGTCCTATGGGCAGTCAGTATGCCCTTCTCAGTGACGCAGCTGGTATTGAATATTGAATCCAACCATGACTACACATATCGCAGCAATTGTCTCCTGCCAAGCTAGACCTAAACGGCTTGATATCTATGTTCGATCCCTCCCTTTAGTGAGCTTGTTTGGTTCTTCTCAAAGGCAGGCGCGACCCCTTGCTTTCCCTTTCATTCCTCCTTTCTACTCAATCAGAGCTGTGCTCAACTATCGATTGATCCATCTGCAACTAAACATCGCCCGACTGCTCTCAGATCGTCTCATAGAGTGCACAGACGAGATCTGCGACACGAGCAAGTGATCGTCAGAAAGGCTTCGACCCCGTTTCCAAGTAAGCTTTCCCCTTATACGTCACACCCGTCCCTCTTGAATCCTTCCGCTCTCTTCCGCTCTTCCGCCCTTCATATCACCTCTCGAATCGACCCATGCGCACGGATCCCAGAATCCCATCCTCGTCATCTGTCTCCGTGATTGTTTCATCCCAGTCACCTAGGCCCTGATTTATGGATCCAGTCTGCGACACGCTGCGTCACTAAAGATTTGTATCCGCCTCTTCTGCAGCGTGGGTCTCACATTCCTGTCGTGGGCCGCTGGACCACATTCTTCTTCTCTTCGCCTTTCATCTCTATATTGTCTGGCCTGTACTGATAGTACAGCTTCTCAAAAGCACTCTAATAAAAATCCGCGCGAAAGGGTGAGTGCTCCTTCATGACCCTTTCATCACCCCGGTTCTCTCTTATCCCGGACATGCCGGCCGAGACCTCGTCTCTGATGATGGAAAATTTACCAAAGCAATATCATCAGGGCTGATCTTTCAGACCTGTACTACACCTCCCAACACCTCTCATTCAGCTTCGACAACATACCTTCAAAAGACCTTTGCAGCGATATTTGAGCCGAGGACCAGAAGCGCGTCTTACTTTTGGCTTGGGTGGCGAAGTACGCGTCGGGCAACAGGTGTGCACCTATTTGGTGAGTTAGGTCGGCGATTGACATTCCACCGTTCATGTAGCTCACTCCCCCAGCGCCGGCTATTTGACATATCGCCAACCCTTTCACCCACCTCGTTATCATCATGCGATCCCAATCTGTCGCTCTAGCCGACCCGGCAACGGCCTACACCCTTTCAGAGAAGCTCGGGACAGGTTCTTTCGGGACGGTATGGAAGGCGTAAGTTCCAGTAATATCATCCGTTCAGGGTGGGCAACTTACACTGCAGATCGCACAATGAGACGAAACAGATCGTAGCCATCAAGATGATTGGTCAGTTTCCTCGCAGTTCTAGCATAGCCTATGAAAGAGTCAAGCTGACACCCCAAAGATCTCGAATCAAGCGACGATGACATATCCGAAATCCAAGCGGAAATCGCGCACCTCTCTACATGCCTAAGCGACCACGTTACGCGATACTATGGTAGCTTCGTACGTGGGTATCGGCTTTGGATCGTCATGGAGTATCTGGCCGGAGGGAGTTGTCTCGACCTGGTCAGTTGAATACTCCTTATTGCGGACGTCAAGTAGCTGACGGCACTAGCTCAAACCGGGAGTCTTTAACGAAGGGCAGATTGCTATAGTCTGCAGAGAGCTCTTGTTGGGGTTAGCATACCTGCATGATGAGGGCAAAATCCATCGGGATATTAAGGCGGCGAATATCTTGTTGTCGGCTGAAGGGGCTGTTAAGCTCGGTATGTCTACTTCATCTCTTGATGTTTCCCCCTTCCCCCTTCACACTGCCCATCAGCCACAATATCCTCCTCTCCAACCCCCTTATCCTATCTCGGCTATAGCAGCACTGACTACACAGCCGACTTCGGCGTCGCCGCCCAACTCTCTTCCCACGCCTCCCAACGACACACCTTCGTCGGCACGCCCTTCTGGATGGCCCCCGAAGTTATTCGTCAAGCAGGCTACGATTCCAAAGCCGATATCTGGTCTTTGGGCATCACCGCTATTGAAATGGCGAAAGGTGAACCTCCTTTAGCCGAATATCACCCTATGCGCGTCTTGTTCCTCATTCCTAAAGCCAAGGCGCCGATGTTGGCGGAAAATGAGGCCAGTGAGGAGTTTAGGAGTTTCTTAGCTAGGTGTCTACAAAAGGATCCGAGGGATGTAAGTTGAAAAGCTCCGATCTGAGCTAGGTTCAAGGGAGATTAGCTGACATGAACAGAGAGCCACAGCTCGAGAGTTATTAAATCACCCCTTTATCCGCTCAGCCCGTTCAACGCGCCATCTCCAAGATCTCATTACGCGCCATACGGCCTTCCGCCAAACCCAGCCCAAATCCCGTTCCACACCGAGTAAAACACTCACGAGGCAGGCAATGGGATCGAGTGGATTGACATTGACTGGTCCTCCAGCTGCCGGTTCAATGGCAGAGTGGAATTTTGATGAGACGATTAGAGGGACCATGAAGGGGATTCCTATGAGTTTGGATTTGGCCGGGGTGGAAGAGTATGAGAGTGAGAGCGAGTGGGAGCTTGGGAATGGGCATGGCGTGGAAGAGGAGGAAGAAGTGCCGTGGGCCAGTGTGAGAGTTAGGGTTGGGGATGGAAGGGAATTAGGAGGAAGGAGTGGGAATGTGAGTTGTCTGCAAAGACTCATTGGAGGGTCTGCTGAGCTTATATTTTCAGGCTTCGGAGATTTCTCTGCCGCTTCTCGAATCATGCTCTTCTCACGCTACACCCCAAAGCGGCTCATCGCCCCAAACGCCCGCTTCGGAGATTATCGACCTTCGCAATCCGGCAAACTCACCAGGAGGGAAAAGTACGTGGAAAGAGAGACAAAATAACGGTCAGGGAACAATCATAAAACAGGGTGATATAGGTGATGGGTAAGTTTGCTCGTCCATTCCGATCTGAGAAGGTCATAAGCTTACAGTGGTCAGCTATTCGACCGTTCGACCAGTCAAGAAAATAGACGCAGCGGCCAGTCAACGAATGAGTAATGAGTATATTGGCTCAGGGTCTGTAAGGAGATTATCGGCCGTCCCTGCTCTTGCGCAAGCCGGAGAGTCAGCCGGAGGCGGATTGGACAGTCCGCTGCAGACTCGTCAGCCGCTTTCGGCTCGAGGGCGTGCGGGGCAGGTATTGGTTGAAGAGGTGATGTTGGGGGTTTTGGATTCGGTGAGTGGATTACTGCCTTACTTGAGGTTCACGCAAAGAGGATAAGCCGGATAGTTTTGCTGATACTCCCAGACTGCAGCTGGTGATCATGATGTCTCCACAGCCGAAGCTTTACAACTTATCCGGAAAGGATTTGCAGATTTAGGGAATCATAATCCTGAAATGGCGTATAGGGTAGTGATGGATGTTTTAGGTGGGATCAAACAGTAAGTTCCCAGCTATCATATCCACGCCCGATAGACAAGGGGACAATAGCTGATTTAGTAGGAACGACGTCGTTCATGCCCATGTAAGAAATATGTCCATCGCCCGACATATCTCCGCTCCGAACCTGGGAGGTACAGCTGCGGCAGTAGCGATGGCTGTTGAGACTCCCATGAGCAGTGTCAGGCATAAGCAAAGTGGGAGAGTCGTGTCGGATGGGATTAGACCCAGTGGGGGAAAGGGGGTGGAGAAGGTTCAGGAACGAAGTCCATTGGCGGATTTGTTATATCTACGATGTGAGTTCGACGGTTCCCATTGATTGGATTAAAAGAGGGAAAAGAGCTGATGGGTTTAGGGCTTGATGGGTTAAGGTTGAAATGGCCTGGATCTTGATACCCACACATCGACCCACTTGACGCGACGCATGACGACGATTCCTTCCGCACCAAGACCTCATTTACGACCCCATCATCATAACACCATCACACGCGTGCGGTGCAGGCCACATGCGAATAACCGACCGCACCACCACATCAAACCATCCGCGCCTTGCTTCTCCCTCTATTTTGCATCTGTATCATTTCGGTTTTTCAAGTCTGTAGCATTAATTGTGAATATATAATCAGGATGAGGGCGATGCAACACATACGAGTACTGCACCTTCTATTGATTAGTCGATACGCCACTTTTGGAATCAGAACGATATTTCTCATTCCTCCATGAACGCAATCAGAGAAAAGAGGTATACAAAAGGGTGACCACTTCAATTCGACCTACTGCCTAAATATCTATAGCTAAAATTACAATCTTGGGTCACACACCTAATGAATACTCTGCTACAACACCAACACCGAACCATTCCTCTCGCCCGAAGCCCTCGTCATAGCTTTCCAGACCTAGTAGCTCGGGTTCTCGCCCGCATCCCCAAATTCGCTCCCACATCACCAACACCCTCATCGCCAGCCAAGCGACTAGGACCTGCGCTTTCCCTCTCCCGTTTCTCAGTCCCAGCCCCCATCCTCCGGCCCGGCCTGACATCCACTCCATCTCCATCTCCATTTCCAGCAACCTTCTTTCCATCCACCCCTTTCTTTAATCCCAGCCCTGATCCCTCATATACCGTCTTCACACCCGTCACTTCTCTCTTTGACCTTTTGACACCAAGACCGTCTAGCCCGTCTCGTGCTTGCTCCGTTTCCGGCGCGCGCCTCTTTTGACCCACAACTCGTCTCTCTTCCCTCTGTACCTCCTTCTCCTCCATCATTCCCTGCGTCGACTTTTCTTTCCCCTTCACCTCCTCCACCTCCTTGGCTTTCCCCTTTCCACTGGCCATCTTACCAGCAGGCAGATTGGACGCCCCGACTCCCGATCCACCAGACGAGGCCGACCGGGTCCCTGTTCCCAAAGAAGAACCCGAATCTGCCTGACCCTTGTCCCCAACTGATCTCACTCGGTGATCTCCAGAATCTGGACGCACGTGCAGTGTAGGATCAGGCAGAGGCCGTTTGAGCCTGGGAGGGGGTAATGTCGCCGTAGGGCGCTTTGAAGGGCCGGTTGCAGGGAGTGATGGAGGTGGCTGAACAATCCGGGAGGGAGGCCCGAGTCGCCGGGTATAGGTGATGGTCTTAGATGGAGGAATAGGTCTCGGTTGGCCTACAGATCCGGTTGGGTCAGCGGGAGGAGAGAGAGCGCGAGGTGCGATCGGATTTCGTACGACGTGGTTGTTCGAATTATTGTAGGAGCCGACGAGGAAAGATGGATTAGGTAGAGAAGGAGGAAGTTGGGGGTATAACCCTGACGATTGGGTATGTTCGGATTGCGCGGGGATTTGTACTGGTTCGACGGTGCCGTTGGGGTCGTTGGCCTCTACTCCCCCTGCCTCTTTGGCTCCGATTCCAATACTGCCCGCTTTTCCCTCGTCCCTTGCGTGTGGAATGGGGATATCCCGTGTTGCGCGCTGCTGAGTCCCCTCGACACCTTTATGCAGCCTGGGCCGACGGCCGGATTGGCCCCGTGAGGAAGAATCCGCCTTGGCTGGTTCTGTAGGGGCCGAGGTTGACGTAGTTGAAGATTGACCTGGAGAGACAGGACGAGGTGGAGGCTGGGGCCTAGAATGGGGAGGAAGGGAGGATGCTTCCGATAAGTCCAGATGGCCAGCTGTCCGCTTTTTGCCTTTCCCTTGGAGTCGAGAGGGAGATTTGCGATCGGAGCCATGCGTGGGAGAGTCCGATCCCGACCTCGACGGGGTATCGTCTCCGACCTCGGCGCCACTGAGGATTCCAGTGCGAGCTTCGGTGGAGTGTTGAATGGTCATTGAGCTCTCGGCGGTTTCTGCTAGCGAGATCGGCACAGGGCGTTTGATGGCGGTGGGTTTCCGAGCAGACCGGAGGAGTCGGCCAGGGACGTGTGGGGTTGATAGTGTCATATCGCCGACAGACACCCTGAGGTGATTGTCCTCCTCCCTGTTGTCTGGACTGACTGGGATTGGGATTGGGACACTTGAGATCGGGATGATCTTTGTGCCAAATCTCGACAATGGCCCAGGCCGCAGCATAATCTTCACCTTGCCATAGAGCGATATGGCAGATTGGAACGGTAAGGAGATTGTGTGGAACACTAGGATGTCCGCTAGAGAGTGAAAGAGAAGTAGGATGAGGTCGATGGGGGTTTCGTATTGCTTCAAAAGGGGGCGAAGGAGGGTTGTGTAGATCGCGGTCGAGGCCTATCGAATCAGCTGGGCCGATTTTTACCGATCGAGGGACTGGGCTGAGTGAAGAGGAGCAGCGTACGGATGATCTCAGGAAGAGGAAGCAGAGACAAATTATCCATCGTAGAGGGGCGTAGAAGGGTAACCAGCCTAAAAGCCTCGATAGGAATGGGTCGACCTGGCTCACCGCAGCCTGACTAGTCAGCTCTTTTGCACATCTTTCTTGCGCGGGAAAGCTGACTGATACGATCCAGCCCGTCAATGCTTCCTTCATCGCTCGTCGACGGGTGGATACGCCGACTCGACGTCCGTTTGGCCTAATTTGTCGGAGGGCTCGGAAAGTGTCAACGGTAGCGAGGGATATCCTATAACAATCAGCATTTGCCTCTTCTCGCTCGTATTGGAGCTGTCTGTGGACAGAATAGCTCACCAAATTACCTCTAGTAGAGAGCCTTTCGATGTCAGGTAAAGACATACTGCGCCAAGCACGAAGGCGCCGACAGTGAGGGTCATATTCGATCAAACAACGCGGATGGCATGTCGAAATGTCCAAGCTTTGGGCGAGTTTCTGGCTGAGTACAAGCCGGTCAAAGATGGCAAGTGTGAGCAGGCCGTATGTGGCTATACTGAACCTATTCTATCCAGTCTCTCGAGTCTATCAGTAAGGTGAGTAGGGGGTATAGAGCAGCTCAAAAGTTGACCTCAGGACGCAAGAAAAGCAAGCGCGTCCAAGCTGGTGTGTACCTTATTCAACCCCCCATTTAGCTGATACCGGCATGTCATAATTCCACGGGTCAGGCTCCCGCTCCCAGCCAAACTGCCAGCGCACCAACTCATTCCTCTGCCCTTTCATCATACATCTCACCTATACACCGGTCAATATGGACTACGCGCAGTTCAAGGGGTGAGCTCAAGAGGCCCTTCCAGTGGAATCAAAGCTGATAAGCTTAGTAAACCTTTCCAGGTAGTCTCTAAACTGGGCGTGAGATATACCGGGATATTCGACCATATCAGCCAAGAAGATCAGACGATCTGTCTATCTCAGGGTAAGCTCATCTCCGCCTCCTGATGGCCTGATGCGCGACGCCAGCTGACAATGTAGTGTTCAATCATGGGACTGAAGATCGTCCGTCTGCGAGAAAATTACCTGGGTCGAGCAGTACCTTAGGTTGGGTTAGATTCCAGTATGTTCCCCCAGCCCTCGCTTGGACATCACGCTTGTCGAGTGAGACTGACAGATCAGTACCGAGTCAATAGACTCTCTGGCGCTCGTGGAGAACTACGTCGCACCTGGAACGGTGGAAGAGGCTGTTGATCCGATTCTGGCTTCAGTGGTAAGTTAGGATCTCATCGTACCATTCCGGGCTGGGATGAGACATCTGCGAGGTCCTTATAGGCTCTCGTTTCTAATGCTCCCCACTCTCACTATCCCAACTTATCCATCCCCTTCCCGCATTTATGATGAAGTATTTTTCGGATGTTATAAGCCCCTCGGGGCGAAAGTCCGAGAGCGCAAAACCCATGTGGACACCTCCGTTGCCTTCCTTCTGACTCTGTCGCCTGTCCTCTTTTCTACAGTCTAAATCTTCCCAGGACATAGGGTGCTGACGACCAGAGCAACACTGCACCGGGAGCGGGCCAACCCGCCCCATCCCAAACCCAATCCCAACCCAAATCCAATAACGCACCTACCGGTCCCTCCGCCCTACCTTCCAAACCCCTCACGTCCCCCTCTTCAGGCCTCGAGAAGGTCCAGCAATCCCTAGCGGACCTCTCCGTCACCCCCAACCAAAATCAAGGTCAGGGTCGTAACGGCCACGGCAACGGTAATCCCAACGCCCGAGGACCAGCCCGTCGAACGTCCCGCGCACCAGCGATAGAAGTTCCCGATGCCGCATTTGACTTTTCGAAGGGTACCCAGGCCCTTCAAGCGGAGAGGGAGGCCCGGCGCGTTGATGCCGGTCCATCCAAGAGCGGTAATGGTGGAGATGATGATGGGGAAGAGGAGAGTGATGAGGATGAAGAAGAGATACCGGCTCCTCACCCTATGGCCATTCAGCGGAATAATAGTAATGGACAGGGACAGGGGCAGGGGCAGAACTTGCAAAGACCTGCAGGTGGGAAGGGTGAAGCGGCGTATTCAAAGAATAATTTCTTTGATCAGCTTTCGACGGGGACGAGTCGGGTGACGATTGCTGAAGAGCGGGGAAGAAATTATGATACTTTTGGGGAAGCGGGAGGTGCGGAGTTTGGACAGGGCGGTGGAGGAGGGTATAGGGGTCGAGGAGGTGGCGGCGGGGGGGGGGGGGGGGGTTTCAGAGGGAGAGAACAGGGACAGGGTATGGGACAGGGGCAGGGGTATGGAGGTGGTAGAGGATGGAGTGGTGGTGATGGACGGGGTGGGTATGGGCATGGGAATGAGGGTGGGCGAGGAGGATATGGAGGTGGGGGTGGAGGTGGAGGAGGGTATGAAGGTCGGGGTGGGTATGGTGGACGAGGTGGAGGTGGAGGTGGTGGTGGGTATGGCGGGGGGGGGGGGGGGGGGGGGGGGGGGGGGGCGGGGGTGGGGGAAGGGGAGGGAGGGGTGAGAGAAGTTTCGACCCGACTCGGACGGGGAGCTTTGAGCAAACATCTCAATCGGCTAGAGGAGGTGCAGGTGGGAGAACACGAGGAGCATGGGATTAGAAGTGGGTATTGGTGAGAGACCTGATGGATACGAACAAAATTAAGAATTAGTTGACTTAGTTGTAGAATAAAATATCGAATATGTAGTGACGAATCTCCAATGATCTGAACTGACCAGTATCGTGACTACTAATGAGAAATGCTCCGATTCAAGACACCACACATGCCTTCTGGAAGTGACAAGGATTAGAATCCCTAACTAGGCTCCACGATCCGGAACGAAACTCAAGCCGGCACGCATGTCTGACTGTATAAGGCGACTTCGTATCGATATCTCTCACGCGTGAAGGATGGATTGATCCATTAATGTCCAATCCCTTGGATCCCAACATCACCGCCCAGACCGCCAGACTGTCGTCCGGAGGCTAAATGGCATCCTCTCCGCACAACTTGACTTGCATCCTGTCCTCCTTTGACTTGTTGCCTCTGTTCTGGAGCGGCTTTGACAGGGGGCGCATCATGTCCGCATCGGCGGCCCTAGACCGCCGGCAACCTTTTTCGTTACCCCCTCTCTCTCATATCCCAGTCTTAGTCCCCACCATACAACCTGCAGTACAGCATCAGTCATCCCTGCTTTCTACACGTATCCAGTCTACCACACCTATCATCTCAGCATGGTGAACTGCAAAGTCGACATCTCTTTCCCGGAAGACCAACCCTCCACTAACAGAGAGACCTTTTTGGCTGGGCTGTCAGTGTCTCTCCAGCATGACATCGACACCGCCAAGGGTCGTCCTTGCTCCCTATTGTCCGCCGAGAGAGAGCAGCAGGGGAGTGATCTGACGGTGTCTTTCAAGGCTGAGTTGCGGCGCCGGTGGGGAGAGCACGAGACGAAGACACCTCAAGAAGCGAGGAGTCTTATGGGAGGGATATGGGCTGAGAGGAAGGAGGTGACTATTGTTGGTGCCAGTGATGGATGCGACCAAGTGGGATGGAGTTGGAAGTAGAAGAGCCGTCCGCGGGGTCTGGTCGGAAATCACTCAGGAAGAGGACCTAGGTACTGGATTGAAGAGGACCGGTTCGGGATAGGCGTTTACACTATGCTCGTTGTTGTCGATAGCGAGTTTGGACACATGCATCATTCTGTAGCTTCCAGTCGTTGTGCGCGCGCATATCAATTTCGTAAGTCGAAGATCCGATGATTTCATGCTGGTCAGCGCCCGTCACTGCTCCCGGGGTCTATCCTCTTCAACCAGCTGCCGGCCGCGTGATTAGCAAGTCCGCACACGTGCTCCGCATCAGCGCCCCAGCCGACCTCACGCACGTTCTTGTACCCCTCGCGCGCAACGACGCAGGCAACCTTTCATCTTCTACACCCAAGGCACACAGCTCAGGCGCGCACGCGTCCTGATATTGCCAGACAGCGCCCTGCCCCGCGGCCGTTTGTCGATTCTCTCCCCCAGGCTGATCCGGATACATTAAATACCTCTTGGTCAGCAGCACCAAGACCCGCGCGGATAGGAAAGCAACGTAGATGGAGTTTTGATGGTATGCGGCGCCTCCCGCTTGACCTCTGCTCAACTTCCGCATTTCTGGTCGCGTTTCATCCTCAAACACTCTTACTCACATATGCACCCTTCAACACAGCATTGTGGTACCGAGATGCCTGACAATGGCGAGACCGTTTGATTTCGGGGGATTCGAAATTATCCAACATCGATAGGCTGAACTTTGCAGAGGGATACCGGCGCAGGACCGGTAAACACGAGGGTGCGCTTGGGGCACGAGGAGATACCAGCGCGATGAGCATGCTGGCGAGCCCGGCTGGATGCAAGCATTTCCTTCTGTGTCTGCGGGCAGATCACGGATGGCTGGACAGCTAGAATCAGTGTACTAGGGTCAGTAGCTGGACATCTGGTTTTCGCATAAGCTAGTCAAGCAAGAAGTCAGAGATCAGCCCTTCTCCTCAGGCCTCAAATCTCGATCTTGCACGTAACTTCCTCGTCCTTCGTTGCTTCAAATCGTGCTCCCAGCAGGTCGTCTTATACAGATCACTCTCGTAGCATAGCGGGTCTTCCGAGAACCGGATCCTTGATGCCAATCAGTCACCTGTTAGCTTGAGCTTGTGGATCAGCAGTCTGTTTGTATACGAGCAGACAACCCCCGCGTGTCTTGATCACGCTCTCTGGCCGGCCGTCTTACTTTCATCCCAATATCCTTCCCACCGTCGTTCCCCAGACACCCTCCATCCACCCCCCTAATCCCTCCTCGATCCCCCACCCTCTTTCTTTCCCCATTACCCAAAGCCCACTCCATCCAACAGCCATCACAGCCCCCAATAAACCCCCAACAAGAATCTGAGGCGTAGTGTGATATCCCAGCGCCTGTCGACTCCACAATCCAGCACCCCAACTCCCCACCAGGCCTATTCTCGATAGGGCTAAAGACGCGGAGGTGGAGATGCCAGAGGGAGTATAGGATGCGAATAGAGAAGGGAGGAGGGGGAGAATGTAGGCCATGTAGAATGTTAAGGCGGTAGAGTGGGTCGAGGGCATGCCGTAGGTCTTTTTAGGGCGGATTCGGCTGGGCTTGGAGGATGATGGTGGGGGCGGTGGAGGACGGGGACGGCGGAGGAGGAGTTTGATCCCCTTTGCTGAGCAATTAGCACGGCTATGACAAAGACATGTGGTTGACAACAAGACATCGCCAAAGACGAGAGCTTTGCACCGGATATCCCGTAGTTCGAAAGTTTAGCTTACCTATTTGCGAAGCGCCGAGCGCACCTGTAGCGAACCAAGCTACATGTGGACTCCGAGTATATATCAGGACGATCGCAGTCGCTACTGTCACTGTAATATGAGTCTGTTGGCACGTCAGCACTGGGCCAGGGGGAAGATATGGGACGGATAGTATGAGAGGTCAAGGTGTCGAGCGGAGGAGTGCCGGGCTAAGGACGTGTGGATTGCTTTGGACATCTGGGAGAAAGGAAAATCACCTCATCTAGGATATATAGCCATATTGAGGGATACTCTGATGGCTTGTGAGGATGTCGAAGACCCATGCTAGGGAGGTGAGATGTAGAGATGGGCTTTGCTATGCTTGCAGCCAGCCAAACTTGTTGGGCTGCTAAACTACGGCTAAACTCCTGGTTGAGTGGCGACAAGGCCAAGCGCCAAACTAGTGGCGTCGGGCAATGCTGGGCTGCCGCTGGCCTTGTCAGGCTATCTTCGAGACCGTGATAGCCTGGCCGGCTGAGCAGATCAGCATGCCCGCCATCCTCTCCTCTGAGGGCCGTGCCAACGACTCAGAACGAATGGATGCCAGACTCAATCAGATACATCTCTTTTCGATCTCCTCATGATCCCATGCTCAAACATCAGTCAGCTACCGAAGCCACATTACTGAACATCAAACGTCTTGCACGGATGATGAGATCGGTAGTACGCATAACAGCCTCCTCCATAGTACCCTTCACCTCTGGAACTGTCATCTCCCACCTCGACCCTGTCATTTGCCCAAGCGTGATCAACTCCACGCCAAGGGCATCAATCGCGGTGTCGATCAATGTATCCCGGAACAAAGCTCCGAGGCCAGTCTCATAGGACCGGTTGCTCGTCGATTGGATATGGGCTTTGATTCGTCGGGCGCATTTGAGCATTTCTGCGTCGTCGAGGAGAGAGCGGCGCAAAGGTCCTGTCGCTCCCTCCGCGCAAAAGACGCGAACGTCTTCGAGGCTTGAGGAGAGTCGGCCCGCGTCGTCGAAAGTCCCTGCGATAGCGGTATGAATGATGGAGGGAGGTGGGACATGTGAGTCCTGGTCGGTGTAGGGTGGCGGAAATGTGGATGCTTTCGGGGTGGCTGAGCTCGCAATAGATGCTTCGTCATCGTTCTCTTCCATGATGGTGGGTATCGCTGCCAGGTGCTATGAGGGTGAGAGGTAAGTATTGCGCCGTACTGACTTATGTTGTGTGGTACAGTGTACCAAGGCTCTTTCGGGCCCGTATATCGAAGGCGCACGTCGTGATCACGGTGACCAGCGTTCAGAATCGCTGCGTCATCCTTTCACCTATAATAATGACAACCGTTATCAGCTTCGGGCTTATCAGCTGGGGCCGCAAAGATTGTAGCGAAGAAGGCTATGTACATGGCGTGGGAGTATCAGCACATCAGCGCAAGTTGGTCCGGAAGGGTCAATAACGTAAGATGTCGACGCTCGACCAGATTGCTCAAATCTCAAAGGCGACATACATTCGGCCGAGAGGACTGAGTCGACTCGGTGCTCTGGCTGTATCCACGTATCTGGGGATAGAAGATATGACGAGCATCATGGCTGCATAGCGCGAACTCGTAGGCAAGCTTGATGCCAGAGATAAAGCCGGATAAAGCCGGGTGGCGAATAGCCGGCTACTGGGTTAACCATTCGGCCGGTAACTCCATTCCCGGTGCATACCAGAGAAGGCTGACAAGTTTGCATGGGAACATGGGAATTAGTGCACACCGAGTCGATACACATACACCGCGACTGTGTACTTATAAGCGAGACTTCAGATTGATCTTGCTCATACACTCTATCCCCCACATCCACCCAAAAGAGCCACCATGCCCACCGAACAAGAACTCTACACTGCCGAAGTGCGTCTCGTCGAGGCCTTCCAGAAACAACCTCGGTTCTCACGTACCGTCCGACCTTACTCTGCCGCCGATGTCGTTTCCAAGCGAGGGACCCTCGAGCTATCGCATCCATCTGATGTGATGGCTAAGAAGCTTTGGAAGATCCTCGAAGCTAAGGCTAGGGGTGAAGGCGGTGGTTGTTCAGCAACTTACGGATGGTGAGTATAGCCTTGCACAGTATGAGCACGAGCTAAGATACAAGTCTTGATCCCGTTCAAATCACACAGATGGCCAAGTACCTCGAGACCGTCTACGTCTCGGGCTGGCAGTCATCCTCCACCGCTTCGTCCTCGCTTGAGCCCGGACCTGATCTTGCCGGTAAGTCTTGCGTCATCTGATGACTTCTGATGACTGGCAATGCTGACTTCCAGACTACCCCTCCAATACCGTCCCCAACAAGGTTGCCCAGCTGTTTCAGGCTCAGCTCTTCCACGACCGAAAGCAGCGCTGGACCCGAAGCACCGCTCTACAAAAGGGTGGCGAGGCAGAATTGAAGAAGCTCGGCGCACCTGTCGACTACTTGAGGCCCATCGTCGCTGATGCGGATACTGGTCATGGAGGTGAGTGATACTCTTGGCTGATGACGACATCTACTGACATCCAGGTCTGACAGCTGTGATGAAGTTGACCAAGATGATGGTTGAGAGCGGTGCGGCTGGTATCCACATTGAGGACCAGGCACCGGGTACGAAGAAGTGTGGTCACATGGCTGGGAAGGTGAGTCTGACTATACATCTCTTGGGTCCTCTGCTGACTATCAGGTCCTCGTACCCATCTCTGAGCACATCAACCGGCTCATCGCCATGCGTCTCCAATGCGACATCATGGGCGTTACCAACCTCGTCATTGCCCGTACCGACTCGGAAGCCGCAACTCTCATCACTACCAACGTTGACCCTCGGGACCAGGCGTTCATCCTGGGCTCTACCGATCCCGCCCTACCCCCTCTCGTCGAAGTCATGCTTGACGCCGAGCGCCAAGGCAAATCCGGACCGGCCCTCCAGCAGATTGAGGACGAATGGACCAAACGCGCCAAGCTCTCCCTCTACCCTGATGTCCTCGCCGCCGCCATGTCTTCCCAGGGCATCTCCAAATCCAAAACGGAGGAGTTCCTCTCCAAAGTCCGACAGACCCTCTCCCCCCATGCGTCTCACGCTGCTTCACTCGCCCTCGCCAAAAGCCTCGGTCTGAAGGAGGCACCTTACTGGTCCTGGGACACTCCAAGGACCAGGGAGGGTTTCTACAGGTACCAAGGTGGTACAAAATGTGCCATCAACCGTGCTGTCGCCTTTGCCGATTACGCCGATCTTATCTGGATGGAGACTAAGTCGCCCATCTACGCTCAGGCGAAGGAGTTTGCGGATGGCGTCCACGAGCACAAGCCCAGACAGTGGCTATCGTACAACCTCAGTCCTAGTTTCAACTGGGATGCCGCAGGTCTGGGCGAGAAGGAGATGAAGAGCTATATTACGGATTTGGGCAAATTGCTCTTTGTCTTTGCCTTCATTACTGTAAGTCCGTCTCTACTTCGGGTATGAATGACGCTGACGCTTCAGCTTGGAGGTTTGCACAGTAACGCTTTGATCTCCGACTCATTCGCCCAGAACTTCGCCAAGGACGGTATGAAGGCGTATGTCGAGTTGATTCAGCGAAAAGAGAGGGATCTAGGATGTGATGTTCTCACCCACCAGAAAGTAAGTCTATCCCCTCTATCTATTTTGACATTGGCTAACATATCAGTGGTCCGGTGCAGACTATGCGGACTCGCTCATGATGACTGTCACTGGCGGTATCTCCTCGACCGCTGCGATGGGTGCCGGTGTCACCGAATCGCAATTCGCCTCGAAAGGAAAGCTTTGAGCGGGCTGCTGCTTTTTGTATCAGTAGCTGTACGAGCTTTTAAGTTTTGTATAAATATGCAATATGTCTCCTTTGTCAGTACTATATCCAAGCTATCTAAATGAGCGGCCACAGGTACAGGGTATTCATGCCTTCTCAGTGCGACATGGATGCTCTACCCCGCGTTTCAAACGCTGGAGACCCCGATGCTGTAAGCCCTTACCCCATGTATCCAGCCGGCAGCCGAAAGACGTCAAATTTGGCGCTGATGCTTTTCGACACGACTATACAACCACACTCTACGCTCTGCGCCTCCTTATGCGGATCTGCATCATCCACACTGGACCAAACACAGCATCTTTGGGAGTCATGAAGCTTGCCGGCTGTCGTGAGTCGAACGGTGCCGGTCTCGGCAACTTTACGGCGTCTCAAACAATCATCAGCTGACCCGGCTCGATCGCTCCCGCTGGCAATTGAAGAAATGGTTGACGAGTCTATGTTTACGAAAGCGTAAGACCCATTCCATGCCTTTCCATGCGCTCCTGTTGGAGCACTTCCGCTGGAACAGTTGAAATACCCCGCAGCGTGTGCGCCGGTTTACGAGAACGGCTATAATTGGATCTTGACGATACCGTTGGAGCACTGCTAGCTTCGTTTCACTTTACTCAATCTGACATCCATAACCGGTACATGGACAACTTCATAACCGGGCCCCTCATTGACCTATTCCAGCAGGCTATATAGCAAGGGCGCTCTTTAGGATGTTGATCCAGCCACTCGTCCTCCCCACATTCCCAACTTTTGCCGCCTACCTCCAACCCCTCGTTTCAATATGGCGTTCGGCATAGATTCCATCGTGTACCTCATCTCCACCATCCTCTGTACTCTGACCCTAGCCGGGTCTGGCAATGCTCTTCGCCAGCGAAACATCAACGTAGGAAACCAAGTTGCCGCTGCTGCTGCGACAGGTGGTGAGTCTACTCTAACCTGTTGCCTTTTACCCCCAAGCTGATTCCCTCAGTCCGGCTCGATATCAATACCGATGATCTGACCAATGCTGGATGGGCTATGGGTGTTGGCGCTGGAGGAGCTGCAGTAAGTCCATCTTCTCCCGCCGCTTGGAGCAATAAGCTGACGATTCAGGTCGGTTCGCTCATCCTCTTCCTGTACTCTCTCCACGTCAGGCCCGTCGACAGGTTCTCTCGAAAGATCTTCTTCTTGAGCCCTCTATTGCTCACCCTCAACACACTCCTCATGTTTGCCGGTGCCATCCCAGTCACCATCTTTGGTCGCAACAGATCAGCCGTTGTCAAGGGTTTCATCGGCAACACCCAGCTTCCTGATTCTGTCATCAAGGCAGCGAGCACCATCCCCGTGGAGTAGTGAGTTCCTATCCCAGCGATACACCCTGAAACAGACGCTAATCTCACAGCTGGTCAAACGCCTATGTCAAGTTTATGGTCATTGCCGCTTGGCCCTCGCTACCTTTTGCCATCGCCGTAAGTTACCTTCCTCTAAATCAATCCTCTTCCGTACTGATATCCTCAGGCTTGCTTCCTCGCTTACAAGGCTTGGCGTAAGGAGAGACCTTCTGCCCAGACTCACCACGTCGAGTCTCATCACAACAACATGAGCAGGACTGGCGTCGAGGAGAAGACTCAGGACATTCACCACAACGAGCGGGCGTACTAGGCTTTGTCTTTTACCGGGTTAAGGTAGCAGGGATTTGGGGTCGTAACGTCTATGTCCTGCAGGGGTATGAAGGGGAGTGTAATAGTCAGAGTTTGTAAGAAGTCATGTTAAGCCTGTGAATCTGATCAAGGCTTGAGCGAGACAAGCAAGACTGCTGGCTTGCTCTGGGTACGGATATCACCCAAACACCTCTTGAGCATATCTACAAGAATGTCAGCTCGAACCATGTACTGTATTACAGCCCTCAAGAATCCATCCCTTCAAGGCCAGTACAAAAAGGCTCATATCTAGGGACGACCTTGGGCCACAGTCATCCGAGTGGAATCGACTTTCCGACGGAACGCGGAACTCGTCTAACCTGAGCCTGATCTGCTCATCTCGTTCCCCAGACATTGAAATCACGGTAGCTACATAGAACTCATGTAAGTAGCTTACAGCCCTTTGAGGTCATCTGGCTGAGTCAGAGTTCTGGCTTTGGGACAGCGGAATCGGATCACAGGCTGACGAGGACAGAGGTAATGCGACTCGCCAACCTATCAATGCCATGTCGATGTCAGGAGTCGTCATTCCTACGAGGTGTCTCGCCTACTCGAAGGTAATTGGACAGCTCATCGACACTCGTGAGATGACCGATCATTCATCTAAGAGGCTCGAGACTGTGCAAGAGACATGAGAGAGGAAATAGCAGCGCAGATTCCGAATCTCGGCTTGTATAACGGGTATGTCCAAGCTGTTCCGGTCTACCGTAGCTTCTGTACCACCTCCATTCATCTACATATGCTGATAAACCAGATGCGACATCCTGAGCTATGATTGTCACTTTCCGTGCTCCGCTGTCAAAGCGACCACTCATCTTGTTTGAGACCCCCGTCTCATCTAGAGACACTTTGCTTCGACGGGTGGCTCGCAGTGTTCGCTTTTCTCACCGCGCTGGCCTCTGGCCGGAATAGCCAAGATGCAAACAAGGAGAGACCGACGACCAGCGTTTAAAAGTCGCTATGCCGCTTCCTTTGACGATATATCCCCCTGACTCGTCATCCCCACCACCTTCTATCTTCACATTCGACCTTCACTCCCTCCGACCCTCCACGCCCACTTCACGTCAACAATCGCTATCTCCGACCACAAACAACAAAGAAGCACCACATCCACCACTCGCAAAATGCTCCCCTCCACCGCCCTCTTTTCCGTCCTCGCCTGTCTGGCCGGACTCCAAGTTCAAGCGGCTACCAAAGACCAATGGCGGTCAAGGAGTGTCTATCAGTGAGACACATTGTTCTGTCTGCTGTGGGATCAAGCTGATAACCCAGAGTCCTCACTGATCGCTTCGCCCCGCCCACACCTGGCAAAGAGTGCGATATCCGCTCATACTGCGGCGGCACATGGCAGACTCTTATCGGCAAGCTGGACTATTTACAAAATCTCGGATTCGACGCGGTGTGGATTTCACCGACTGGTCTAGGGTTGGAGGGATACACCAAGTATGGAGAGAATTATCATGTAAGCTTTGCTGTCATATATCTGAGTCCTATTGGAGCTCAGCTGATGACCTTTAGGGTTTCTGGAGCGTCGACCCCTTTGACGTCAACCCCCACTTCGGGACTGCTGCCGATCTTAAGGCGCTCTCCGCTGCTCTCCACGCTCGAGGGATGTATCTCATGGTTGATATCGCCGTCAACGCCCTCGCTTCGACCGACTCTGACATTTCCGACGCGGCGTTGGCTCGAAAGTCTGACGGGAGGTTACTTTTCCAAAAAGAAGCCAACTATCATCCGGCGTGTGATATCAACTACGGGAATCAGGAATCGGAGCAGCAGTGGTGAGTGCTGATCACGACACAGATAACGGATGCTGATGTTTCAGCTGGCTTGCCCAGGATGGAGTGGCGCTCATGGATCTGAGGACGGAAGATGCGAGCGTTGCGGATGTGCTCAAGCAGAAGTTTGCGGCGTACATGCTGGAGTACGGTATCGATGGAGCAAGGTAAGTCCTTGCCGATGCGTGCAGACATTGAGCTGATCTGATAGGGTGGATGCGTCAAAGCACATGACGAAGCAATTCCAGCATGATTTCTGCACCGGTGCCAACACTTTCTGTATTGGTGAAGTGTTTGACGATGTGAGTCTCCACAGTCAGCCGAGCTGATACTAGACCACAGCTGTGCCAGCCTCATACACCAAAGGCGAAGGGATTGACTCCGTCTTCGGCTTCGGTGCGTACTCACCCATTCGCCCCGGCCGTAGAAATTGCTGATGATTAGGAATGATGTGGGGCGCAGTCGACGTCTTCGCCAAAGACAAACCAATGTCAGCCCTTGCTCGCAGAGCTCAAGAAGCCAACTCTGAATACGGTGACCCATCCCTCATCGGTGCCATTCTCGACAACCACGATCTTCCCCGCTTCAACTCCCTAACATCTGACAAATCCAACGTGGCCAACGCTATGGCTTTGCAATTCCTCTTTGGCGGGATCCCAACAATGTACTATGGGTTGGAACAGGATATCGCTTTCGGTGCACACGATCCCGACAATCGAGCGCCACTTTGGCAATATGGAAACTTTGGGACGGAAGGGGAGAGCTATAAGCGGATTCAAAGGTTGAATTTGGTCAGGAAACGGCTTGGGGAACTGGGGGGTTTCCATGAGGTTACTGGAAGGGAGGTGGCTATTGCGGATGAGGATATCGCGTTCGAGAGGAATGGCGGGCTATTGGTGTTGACCAAGGTGAGCTACTCTCAATCGCTAGAAATTCCTAGGGACATGGGAGTGTGCTGATTATTTAGCGCGGTGCGGGACAAGGTGGCGAATTCGCGATTGCTCAAGCTGGTTTCCCGGCTAATGCAAAACTTGTCGAGTGAGTCTAAAGTCAAAGACGTCCGAGCATAGACTGAATAGATCAAAGCTGACTGATTCAGCCTTCTTTCCTGTTCCGAAGCCACTGCTGGTCCTGACGGATCTTTGACCGTCACGATCAACAATGGCTTGCCTTCGGTAAGTCTTCTCTCAGACCATTGAGGAGTTTGCTGATACAACAGTACTACGTCACATCCGACATTGCTGGCCAGACTGCAATCTGCGGGACACTTCCCAATTCTGTCAACTAGGTTGGGCGATTCAGGCTGTAGATCATCGACGCGATGTCAGCATGAACGCTTTCCTCACCGGAGAGTTGATCTCGATTGACAATTTCGCCAACTCTGACTCGTGCCGCCATACGTGAGAAGTCGATCTTACAGAGGACAGTTAAATTATCTTAACGACGTGGCGCAAGGCGATCTATCGGCCAGGTCATCATCACCGATCACGCCTCATTCATACATCACAACGTGAAGCAAGAAATTCCAAAGTACCCTTGGTGTGTAGCCGCTGATCCGCTGAGTCCTGACCCTGATTTCCCCCTGCACAACACCACAGGTGAATGATATCGGTGGCGACACAGATCAAAGACCCAGATCCATGCTACCGAGAATCAGCTCACATAGTCATTACTGATCCCGGGCGCTGAGCGAAGCCAGGATCCGGACGGTACGAATAGGGTTTACTTACTTCCATGCTTCCTTCGCAGCTTCGCTCATTATGCCACCAAGCTGTGAGGGGGGCGCTTCACTTTCGAGACGCGAGTCGGTGAATCTCTGTAACCTATTGGCCTTTAACAGATTGAGAGACTTGACCTCCGCCCACAGGCGCTCCATCCTCTTCGCGGAACAGATAGAGTTCTCACCAGTCAAGCGCCGTTTCCCCTGCCCTTTTGCTTGCAAGCTCTCGTTCAGGGTTCTGAATGGCGATTCGCCCGTCGCGTTGGTCTCGACTTTGATCTGAAAACTTGCTTCGGTAAGAAGCAGGACAATCGCGTCGTCCTCTTTCTGCCCTTCGACACTACCACTACAGAGGACGATCACACTGCCGAGCCCTTCGTCTCGCATGTGATTGAGAAGGGTATAAAGGTCGTCCAGGAATATCTTTTTCGTCCTTTCTAGCGAGAGGGTGCTATGTCCCCAGGCTTGCACCTCGCCCGCAGAGTCTTCATGATCAGCACTCAATCTGTCGATGCTCTTTTGCTTGCGGGCTTTTCTTGCCTCGTGATAAGTGGCGGGGGGCTCGCTGGAGTCTTGTGCTTGCATGGCGCTGGACTGGATGTGAGATGTGAATTGTCGGGTTTGAAGTCGCAATCGTACTTTGCTGTGAAAGTGGTTGTATGTAGGAACGAGCAGAGCATGAAGGACGTGAGCAGAATTTGTGGGGCTTGAGGGAGCTACATGTTCAAGTCTGAGGGATCAAAAGAGTATAGAAGCTCTAATACAAAGGAACCGATTTAGCACGATGCTCTACAAGACGCTCCGGCTCGCTCCGTATCCGTTGCCACCCGATCCAAATAACATAGACATCCACCTGATAGCCTGGAAGTATGTTAGTACGGCGCTTGAGCTTGACTGAGGACTGAGGGTGCTGAGACACGGATCCGCCTTGCTGAGTTGTACCTGTAGTTGGACCTTGGACAGCTCATCTCGCTCCGATTTCCCACGTAACGTTAACTACAGCTTCAATTCCACTCCCGCACTTTGTTGCATGCGCAGTCCCTTGGTCTCCCCTTCCTCCTCTTATAACGTTGTTCGATCGTGCATGCGTTTGAGACCGGGTGACAGGTCAGACCTGTAGAGGATCAGCATCAATGTAGAACGTCTCGTTTTCCTCGCGTCTCCATCAGGGACATTACGCGGAAGCGAAATCAACTCACAAGTCCCCTTCCTAGAGGTACTTCACAGGCTCGAGTTGATGGGTCTGTATTGCATTCGTCTCGGTATCTGAGACCTCTTCCGAACAGTACGGAACGTCAAGCTGGTTGGGCAGCCGGTATCGTACATCGCTCGATTCGGCGAATCGTTCAGACGTATGAATGTCCGAGGTCGAGACAACGAGTTCCTTGACGTCCGCCATGATCCTCTTCAGCCACTCTTTGGAGCACAGCGGATCCATCCCGTACTTTCTCCGCCCCACTTCTCCTACTCGGGGTTCAGGCAAGCTCTCAGCCAGAGTTCGAATCGACGGCTGATCGGTCTGTGAATCATTCGCCTTCCGTGTCAGGAATTGCTGTTTGTTCAAGCTCAAAACCGACAACCCTTCTTCCTGCCTGTCTTCCGACAGGAGGAGGATCACACTGCCTTTGCTCCTTTCTTGTTCGAGGTCGAGAAGGGTGTCGAGGTCGTACAGAAATGACATTGTGGTCGCTTGGAATGGGAGCCTGAAAGGGCCTTGCGTGTGGACCTCCCCCCTTTCCCGAAGAGCCTTGACCCGATCCAGCTTGCTCCTCGTTTTGCGCTCACTTTGGGTAGAAGGCCTGTCGGAAACACCGGTCGGCAGATTGCTATCGTCCATATCGTTGTTGTTGAATCTCGAAATGCTGGAAATCGGAAAGCGGTCTATGGCGGCGAGTGCTCTGATCTGTCAGAACGACCAGAACGTCAATATGCTGGGGAGATCAGAGGGCGATTCAGAGCCACTACATACTGCGAGTCAATGACAGCCGGGATCGGAGGTAAGATAAGAGACCAGCTGCAGGCTGATAGAAAGGAACGCACGTGAATATTGAAACTCAGACGCCTTTGGTGCAAGGCAGCATCTCACTCCGCGATAAGCGATATCGAGGGGACCAGCTGCGTATCTGAGCTAGATACTCAGATTAGAGATATTGATATCGAGATGAAGTGATACATTGTAAATGCGCCATGGAGTAGCGGGTTGTCCGACTCCACATTCCTCGAGCCTGTTTTTGCTCCTTTGGGCTATTCCGGCGATTTCCACGCGCGGTGCCTGAAATCAGGAATCCGAGATGATGAATACGATCTGCTATGATAAGAGATAGCTGGACAGGCTCGATACCAATCTTTTCTACAGCATCCACTGGTATTCTGCACAGCAAAATACTTCCACGAGTCCTCCACACGCAGGCGGCCCACGGCTCCGACATCCTTCCGCGCCGCGTGTTACCGGATCACGCAACATGTACAGTCCCGCCGGCTTCATTGGCGGCAAAATGATATACATCGCTGCCGAACCCCCTTCCTTCCCTGATGTTTCAGACATACGTGTCCCATCCTTGTGCCATTGCCACCGCCGCTCACGTTTTGCCCTCCAGGTGAGCGTTGATGATACGATTCACCGGCGGTTGATTTCCAGGTCCTTCCTAGAAAGTCAGCATTAAATCAAGCAACCGTCTCAAGGCAATGCACACGCGTGATGAGGATGATCAAGCAAAATCTACTGACATATTCCCCCTCCATGCCGTCTGCTGCGTGTCACTCGAGCCTGCTGTTGGGCTCTCGTCCGAGCGATTGGCTGTATCAATCAAAACGTCAGGCTGGGAGGAGTGTACCAGCGGTGCCAACTCGCTGATGGCCGACTCGAGAAACCTTTGGGCTCTACAGGCCTCTGAAGAAATAAGGTTTTGGACATCTGCCCTCATGCGCTCCAGCCTCCGGGTAGAGCAAACGGAGTGCGGACCATGCTTGGCTGTGCCTTTCCTGCGTCGAGCTTGCAAGCTGTCAGACAGTGTGTAGAACGGCTGATCGTCTGAGGCGTGCAGCTTCCTGAAGAGGAAATCCTCTTCGGTCATCATCAGGATTGTTGGGTCAGTCTCATCAGGGTCTTCTCCCTCCAATCCACCGCTCAAAAGAAGTATCACACTGCCCTTGTTTTCTCTTCGCATGAGACATAACAGGGCGGAGAGGTCGTCCAGAAACTTGATGTTGGTCTCCTTGTTCGACAGCGTGCTGTGCCCTTGAGTTTGCACCTCGCCATGGGCTTCACCATCGGCAGCCAATCTGTCAAGCTGCTCCTTCTTGATTTCATTTTTACGCTGCGTAATGGTCTGAGGCTTGTCAGTTGGTGAGCTCGGCATGTCGCTTGCGTGAATGTTGGAGCCTTGGAGGTTGTCGAGCGAGCGGACGCCGTTTGCAATTGATGAGAGTCGGTCGTGAAATGTCTGAAGGTCGTGACGACGATGTACTGATGTAGACATAACGTGCCAACTACCTCTGACAGGCGTGCCTTCCCCCTGAGAATCAAAAGAGGTGAGGGGGGAGATTCGGTCAAAGGGAACCACCTTGCCCTAATACAGAGAGTGTGTATATATACGGACTATAAGTAAGCTTCTCTGATACAGATATCCGCTTGATGCATCCTTGCGGGTCCGCACAGCGAAGTCCAACTCCTCATTCCTCACGGACCCGAATTCCTTCATCCGGCAATTTGCCGGTGCGCGGTGCCTGGAAACTGAATCAAGGGTTACTAAACAATGGGAGGCCTTTGTGTTCTGTTTATCGACGACAATAGCTACATCTCGCTTCCCTGTCACTATGCTGGGGTCGACCAGACTCCTGTGCTCGATGATCTCCTTCCCAACCGCATGAGAATGCGAACTGCGCCACACTTCTCTCGGAGGGGTACGCCAAACTATCAAATACCTCCGAGGTCCGAGGATGGCGAGGGATGGCGAGGGAAGGCGAGGGAGCTTCGATTCAGCGACATAGTGCAAGATGCACAGACCAAAACAAGCTTTGGCTCTACTGGCTGAGTCTGGGCTACATATTAGCTTGGGTCGCGCCGTGACCCGTCGGTGCCTGGCGACATTAAAGCTTCAGCTTGACGACCGTCGACACCCTCGGCAGCAGATCTTCGACATGATACACACTCCAAGTCCAAGCTTGACGACCATGACCAATTACCACCCGATGCTCTCCTTATCGCTTGCACTGTCGTTGTGGTACTGTCAGGCACGGCTGGATGGTACATCAAAGCGCAATGTTGGGTTTCGGTACGTGACATGTGCTCGAGCCTCCTTTCCAGCCACAAACTTCTACTCCTTTGCGCTTATACCCCTACGAGCCATGGCTTGGCGACATTCTCGACAATCACTCGGGGCTTTTATAGCTAATGGAATGATTGTTCACCTCTTCATCTGCCCCTCACTCTCTATTCCCCCATCTATTCTTACCATCACGCACGAAACACACACTCCCTATCATCACCACACTCCTTAAACCCCTCCACTTTCCACCATGCCCCGGCTGTCCATCATCTGCTGCCTAGCTCTTCTTACCGGAGCTCTAGCAGCCAACAAGGATGATTGGCGCCCGAGGAGCATATACCAGTAAGTCCTGTCTGTTCCCCCTGTGTGGTCCAAGCTGATCGCCCCTCAGACTTATTACAGACCGATTCGCCCCTCCCTCCCCTGGCAAAGAATGCGATATCAGATCATACTGCGGTGGAACCTGGCGGACCACTATCGACAAGTTAGACTATCTGCAAGAGCTCGGATTCGACGCTATTTGGATTTCGCCAACTGGGCTGGGGTTGGAGGGTTATACAAAATGGGGAGAGGGCTATCACGTACGTCTGTCTCTCCTGCTCGTACTCAACTGACGGTCCGACACTGACACCCCAGGGGTACTGGCCTGTAGATCCATTCGGCATCAACCCTCACTTCGGTACCTCTGCCGACCTCCACGCGTTGTCCGACGCTTTGCACGCGAGGGGAATGTACCTCATGGTTGATGTGGCCGTCAGTGCTCTCGCATCGACCACGACGGATATTACCGATTCGGCATTGGCGGCCAAGTCGGGTGGTCAGCTGCTGTTTCAGCATCAGGCGGATTATACCAAGCCGTGCAAGATTCAGTTCGGGAATCGCTGGTCTGAGGAGAACTGGTGAGTCTACCATCTATCATGGTGCATGCAAGAGGCGATGACGTGGCTGATTCCACCTAGTTGGTTAGCTCAGGATGGCGTGGCCCTCATGCACCTGCGAACGGGCGAAGCGAGAGTGGCCGATGTACTCAAGGCGAAATTTACCGCCTATATCAAGGAGTACAAGATTGACGGTGTCCGGTGAGCTCATCGCTTGTACACGACTACGAGACACGGAGCTAACGCCATAAGCATCGACGCAACACGGCTCATGACCAAGAAATTTCAACATGAACTGTGTACTGAAGCCGGCACGTTCTGTATGGGCGAGGTTCACGACCCTGTAAGTATCAAAGTTGTGAATTCTGCCGCCTCTTGCTGACTGACAATCAGGGAACCGCTTTCCCAGCATCATGGACTAAAGGCAATGGCATTGATTCGGTTCTAGGTTTCGGTAAGTCTTCTCTACCTCACTCAAGGCGAATTCGCTGATGGTATAGGAATGATGTGGGGCGCAGTCGATGTCTGGGGCCACAACAAACCCATGTCGGCCTTATCTACCCGTGCAAAAGAGGCAGCGTCCTCGTACGCAGATCCAACAATCATTGGCGCCTTTATCGACAATCACGATTTACCTCGATTTAACTCAATCACAACCGATAAATCCAACGTCGCCAATGCCATGTCTCTCATGTTCCTCTTTGGCGGTATACCTACAATGTATTACGGACTAGAACAGGAGATTACCTTCGGTTCGCATGATCCAGACAACAGGGCACCATTATGGCAACATAGCAATTACTCGCAGGATGGACTAGGGTTTCAGAGGGTGAAGAGGTTGAATCTTGTTCGGAAGAAAATGGGCGAGTTGGGTGGGTTTCATGAGGTTGTTGGGAAGCAAGTAGGTGTTACTGCGGGTGATATCGCTTTTGCGAGAAAGGGGTCATTGTTGGTTTTGACAAATGTGAGTTTTGGGTGTTCTATGAGCTTTGAAGAGGTGCTGATGGCTTAGCGAGGAGCTGGGAAAGGTGGGGATTGGACGATTGCTCAGGCTGGATTTGCCGCCAATGTTAAGGTTGTTGAGTGAGTTGATGATTTTGCTTCGTCTGGAAGTAGATCTTAGCTGACAGTAAAGCCTCTTGTCGTGCTCTACCGCTACAGCCGGTAAAGATGGGTCATTGAAAGTGACATTCGTCAATGGTCTGCCATTTGTATGTTATCTTCCCACATCTGATGTTGGACCGAAACTAATGTGCAGTTCTTCGTCACAGCAGACGTTGCGGGCAAGACTGGGATATGCGGGGACACAGTAGAATCGAGTAGTACTTCCAGCTCCGTGAGCTTTACATCATCCTCAAGCAGCTCGTGTATGTCGGACGCTGACTTTCACCAGACGTCTACTGCATCTTCTTCAAGCACTACAGTTTCCACCACATCAGCATCAGTCTCAATCTCAACCTCAATCGCCAGCACCACCACTTCCATCCCCGAAACAACACCCACTTCCCTCTCCAACAACATGCCAGCCTCTACCTCTTCCCCCTCTACTGGGTCCGTATCGTCCGCCATCTCAGTTATCATTTCGCCAATCTCCATACCTATCTTAGGCGGTCCGTTATCCTTCACTCCCCTCATTACCTTCACGACGATCGGTACACCACAAGCCACCGGTACGCCTGTATCTACCCCAGTACCCGTACTTGGACCTGCCAAAGACACCCCGTCTAAACCCTACGACGACTCGAACTCTTCTCTCCCAGCTATCCCCGATGTCGCCACCGGCACTTTGCCTTCCTCCCCTACTCCCATCTTCGACTCTTCAGGCAACTCCGCACCGCCCCAATCCCAGCCTGTCGGTGATTCCTCCGACCCCAACATCGCCCCTGCCACCAACAGTCCCGATCCCATCCCCAACTCCAATTCTCCAGATCCCTCTCTAGACCGGCCGACATTGCAACATGCCTCCGCACCCCTCACGGACGATTCGGCACCTCAACGCGGACCGGCGGATTCTGGCCCAGCGTCGAATCCCATCGGAGAGGAATCACCTGCCAATCCGGAGGATGCGCCCGTTCCTACTTCGCCATCCGGAGAAGCTTCCGGCAACCCGAGCGCTCCTTCGACTTCAGGTCCGGGCGGTGATGGCGGTCAGACTGGGAATACCGAGAGTTCGGGGAGTGAAGCTGAAGCACTGGCGATACCGCCCAACGGCGAGGGTGCCTCCATCCCCGGTCAGAGCACGCCCGGCCCTGATACTGCTGCAATACTATCCGGAGCTGGTGAGACTGTCGTGGGGTCGGGATCGGGAGCAGGAGCAGGAGCAGGACCAATCGGATCTGGCCCTACTCGAAACAATGGCTCAAGTACCGAGACGGGAACTGAGCGGACGACTACGAGACCCACTTCGACTGGTACTCCACCGCCAGGACAATCAAGCGGTGCTGGTAGACTTACCGATCCGTTCAGATTTGGTCGTGAGTCTTTGTCAGCGGACTTGAGATGTGTTGGATGCTGATGATTCCAGTCATTCTTGGTGGTGTCGTTCTGATTGGTCTTTTCAGTATTTAGATACATCGTCTTTTTGGGTTCCGTCATAGCTGTAAATTCCTGTCTGTATATAGCGAGTCGATCTTGGTGCTGGGTATAATGCATGAACAATGGACAGTCTGCGGATCGTTTTATAGGCGATTGAGCAAGGGCAGAGCCAAAATGCGGAGAAGCGGAATCAAATTCTCACCCCGCATATTGACCTCACTCACAGTGACCATACATACTACATCTATACATCGTCCTTACACACCTTATCATTCCCATATAATAGCATAGTGAAAGATGGCGGTGAGCTTAATCGTCTGCGCTGTGTAGTTGGGGCGCAAAAAAGCTGATTGGATTAGTCCGGTTTTGGTTACACAGGAGGTTAGTTTCCGAGAGTTGCCGATTCGCAATTACGACGGCGGATATTGTTGGGATTGTCTGGGTGACGGTCCTCACGGTATCGCTGGATCGAGGAGAGGGTCATGAGGAGAAATAAGAGGCGACGAACCAATGAAGAAAGAGGCGGAATGAGATGTGGCACGCAAGACCAGGATTGAGGCTGATTCTTAACAGGACGGACGAGATGTTTCCCTTTCTGGCAAGAGTTCTCAAAGGTTAGTCTTGCGGCCTAAGCCTTTACCGAATGGCTCTTTGACTCTCTCCTTGCTACCTGTCTTGATCAAAGAGACAGCCTTGCTCCTCCTAGTCAGGATGTACGCTGATCGAAACAGTGCTACGCTAGTGCCGAATCACCACGAGATTGCGTTGGTCAGAAGGACGATTATTTAGAGTGTCTACACCGGACAAAAGAGGTGCGTTTTCACTGGGATTGAGGTTTTGGCGGTATGAGAAAAGAGCGTTGCTGATCGTCGTTCTTCACTTGGCTCCCTTTGACAAACATACGTCTAATATAAATCCCAACGACATCATACCCAATCTTCAATCTACAATATCATCACCCTCTTACCCCGCGTCTCAATCGCTACCACTCTTTATCGCCACAGATCGCCCGAGCGAAAGAGATCAAATCGCACTTTTTACAAAAGACAGCACATGAAGGATCAGATGCGCGCAAAGCGGCTGAAAAGGCCGCAACGGGGAGTATCGTCAGTTTGGGATTGGTAGGGGATGATGAAGGGGATGGGAAGTAGGCTGAGGAGCAGCGAGGTCGGATTGCGAGGGATACAAGAAGGGGTCTGGGGGAGGGTTGTGGATCATCGATCAGGGACAACGAGGGAATGTATCGAATTTGACAAAACCTTGGCCCGGCTGGTCCTTCTTCCGGAATATGCGGGTTCATGCCATTGATCCAGAATCATATACGCCTATTCTACCCTCTGGTATATCGTACCCCAAACCCTTTTTATCATTCTTCCCATCCTGATCTGGTTTATATCCCCACCTCATTTCAACCTCTTGAAACACCTCTACAACCTTTACAGTGCCAAAACCTAGGGATTTAAAAAGACTGATTGAAGGTGTATTGGAAGTTCCAATACGGGCAATGAGGTTTGTAGGTGGGATATTGAGAGATTGAGTGGCGTACGATAGACTACATGTCAGATTTAGGCAGTATTGAGAGTGATTGGAGAGTGGAAAACTCACAACAGTCGTAATGCTTCGCCTGCGTATCCTTTCCCTCGGTCTTCGGGGGAGGCAATCATTATTTCACATTCCCCGTCTGAGGCTTGTCCGTCTGGTAAGAACATGTTGACGTCGCCTATCATTCGACAGGATTTGATGTCGGTTGGTGAGAGAAGTGGATGGGTGGAGGATGGGAAGTTGGAGGGTCGGGCGAGGAGGATAAATGTGAGTTCTGAGGATGTAAGCGGTATTCTGCGTCGATGATCTTTAGAATTAGAAGTCTGAGAATGAACATCAAGTGAGGAGGAATACCGAAGGCAGTCTGGTCTGATGGCGAGACGGTGTCGCTCAGATCCCAGGTGAGATGCCTCGCTGATGGACTGGGAACTTACTGTCTTCGTCTGTATGCCACTTCCCTTCGGACATCAGCTGCTCTCTCAACCGCTTTTTATGCACACAGATCCCAGCTCTATGATCTGCTAGGTACGCACGTTGCATATCGTATTCCTCCTCCAAAGTCAGAGGCTCCGACGCCGTCAATTCAAGCAACTCGGGAGACTTCATCCACTCATGATAAGTCTTAAGAGTCAGTACAAGTACACACATCGTCAACGGACGCCATAACTATGGCTGAGAACGTACAGGTACGTGCTCTGCACTGAGTAAGTCAGCGGGAGTCAGGTCAGGACAGATCAGCAGGATGGTCTCGTTAACGCGGAGAGCCGGTACGGGGAGTCGATCTGTAACTGACCGGTAAGGCACCAGGATGACTTTTTCGCCACAGATGATGGTATTCTCGTTGAGGCGCATTTCTAGCTTGGTCTCGTCCTATACTTTAGTCGTTCAGTAAATGCTTGCTTGGTGATGAAGAGTCGTTATGATCTTTTGGATATTGTCACGTCTGCAGTCACGTGACGCGTGACGGGTGACGCGTAATAGCAGTAGGTTTAGCTAGATACAGAGGGGACACATATAGGATGGGATCAAGGAGCAGGCGTACGGAAGCGAACCAGTAAATACCCCTTTTAGTAATTTTGTAATCCACCAGACATGAATCCTAACGTTTACGTTATGTTGGTGCCTGAGCGCGACCCAGTAATCCATCACTCAAAGCGCGTCTACAAAGTCAACTCATACATCACTTCTCATACATCTACCCCTTCCTACCTTCTTGACCCCCCCACCCCTTATCTCTACTCTGTACAATGGCTCCAGATGGCAGAGATCCTCTCGGTCCGATATCCCTCAATACCTCTTCCTCATCATCTACCGCAGCAGGCCCAAGTCGGAAACCTTATATCGCGCCAAAAGATCGTCCCCTCGCGTCCATCTTCATGTCTAAAAGACGCACCACCCCTTCTTCATCTTCTGGCCCAGCATCATCATCTCCTCCCGTCCCCACTACCCCTTCTTCCTCACATGATAGTCCCGACGCGCCAGCTAGGAAACGCGCGCGCTTCAGTCCGCCCCAGTGGGGTGGTGACGTGTCAGTAGGGGATGTGGATGTGGACATGGGTATGGGTATGGATCTGCCAGAGCGACAGGAGGTCAAACAGTACTTTGCGCCCTTGACGCCTACGCGTCCAAGCGTTAGGTCTGAGCCGGCACCTATGGCTGTTGAAATGGTCAAGGCGCCAGAGGTCATAGCGGAGAATGTCTGGGTGAAGCCTAGACGGCGGATGGGCGTGGCTGCTTTTCGCCCTTCATATGCTGAGCTGGATAGTATGACGCGTAAGTTGATAGGCACGTACCTCTGTCGGAGCTGTAACTTACAATACAGCTTCACACCCCACCTCGGCATACTTGAACACCTTTACCCACTCGCTCAGACCTTTCGTCCCCAACACCCTCCCTTCCTCGATTCTCCTCCCCTCACTCCACCCGCCTACTGGTCGGCCGCGCGATCACGCCCCCGCCCTCTGCGTCCAGTTCAGCAACAGCGCCAAACTTCACACTGCATCATCAGCGAAGGAAGCAGGTCTCAAGCGGCTTATGGCAGTCGCGGGTGAAGAGGGCGGAATGCGGATAATCAATGTTGATGCGAAGCAAGAATATCATAGGGAATCAGGCGGATGGTGGTGGCGCGCACACGCTAATGCTATCTTTGACACGAAGTGGTCTGACGATGACACGAAAATTGTCAGTTATCTGTGTCCCTTTTGTAGGATTTAGCTAACTCGCTAGATGACAACTTCCGGAGACCAAACGACGCGTCTACACGCTTTGGATGGCTCGACACCTACTCTCCTAGCCACACTCCGAGGCCACACATCTTCCGTCAAGACTGCAACATTCTTCGACCCCTCGCGCTCAAACGCAGGCACCGACGCGTCACGAGGTCCAATCGTCGCTACCGCCGGACGCGATGGAAACATCCTCATATTCGATTTGAGGTGTAATGGCTGGCAATTGGATGCGGACAGGGTTGGGTCGGGAGACGAATACGCGTCCAGACGTTCAGGCAGGGAGAGGGATCGATATTCAGCTGGAATTCCGGGCTTTTCACCAAAACGAGAAGGGGCAGAGTTGGATCCTGTCATGGTGATTCGCGGGGCTCATGCGGAGTCGGGATCTGGAAGGAGATCAGGTCCGGTATGTGTTTCCACCATTAGCAGTATGATTAAGGGTTGAGCTGAATTTGTCAGAGATCTTCAAGCCGATCTGTTACTAGTATTATTGCACTACGAGCTATGCCTGGAATGCTTGCTTCGGGCGGTTCAGCCGATGGGTAAGTTTGCCCTTTCCGAGTTCCTTGGGATCATCTTGGCTGATATTTAGAATTGTCAAATTGTGGGATCTCCGTTTCCCGACGCCTACCAACCGTAATCCCGATCCTAAACTCTCCCACTCAGCCTCACTCTTCCTTCCCGACCCAACAACCTACGGACACCCCACTTCACGTCGACCACGGGGTATTCACTCTATACTCGAATCACCACTCACGGGCGACTTGTACGTTCTAGCTGGTGATTCAAAGATACACACCCTTCGACCATCTTACGCTTCATCCCTACCTATCCCTGAAGAGACCTCAGCATTGGCTTCATCATTCTACGAAGGGATCTTACCGGAATCATACGCGAGTGATGATCTACGCGCCACGTCCTTCTTTGTCAGAATGGGATTATCGCCCGATGGCCGATATTTGGCGGCCGGGAGTGGGAAGGGCGGTGTGGTTGCTTTTGATACCCAAGTCAAGGGTGCGAAAGGGGTTAATTTTGAATTGGGGGAATCCGGGGATTATTGGCCTGAAGATCGGACGAGAGAGGTATCGTCTGTTGATTGGGGCAATGGGTGCTTGGCTGCTTGTGCGGATGATCGAGTGACTAGGATATGGAGGAGTAGTGAGGGCGAGAAGGAGGGGGTTGTGGATGAGTGGGGGTCGGTAGGGGGTGTTTGATGAGTCCGGTGCTCGGGGAGAGAGGCGGCGTGGGGCAATGACGACTGAACGCCAAAGGGCGACTACGAAAACGAAAACGAGAACGACATTGCCAAGATGACAACGATCATCATCATCCCCTCCTTGTCTTCGACAGGGAGGCACGACCTAAAACAAATCAGCAACGGACAGGTTCCTTGCGTTACGCCTACGACATCTCCCACCCCTTCCTCCCTTAATGACATACCACATACATAGCATGACCATAGTAACGGATTCCTCATACATATGTTCAATAGTCAGCTATGTATCATATGTGCAGTGCCGCCTTGATCATCATTGCGGGCTCTCGGGGCTAGTGGGCTCAATGCCTCGTCTGTGGTCGACGGAGCATTTTCGGCGGATAGATCGGATCTCCTTTGGACTCTCGCTCAGGTGAAGACAGAACAGCCTCTTTCCATATTACATCCTTGTCACATTTGACCTCCGTCCATCATAGATACGACCTCGACTCAGCGTTGATATCCGAAACTGAAAGCCTTCCCCGTCGAGACATATCGACTGCAATCGCGGACCTCGAACGCATCGCGAACCGAAGGATCACTGGTCTTTCAGTGCCAACATCTCGACAATTGTGACCCCACCGAAATCCACTCTGGCAAAGGCTACGTCTTTGCCTATCACTTCGCTACTGCGGGCCAATCATACGTCCGCCTCAACACGATATCCTTTATCGAGATCTTGAAGGGTGATCGGTGACCGGAGGGACCGGGGTCTTTGATCCATCCATACAGCGGTCGGATCCACCAGTCTTGTCTACCATCTTGACTTCTGGCATTCAACTCCTTGTTTAGTCAGAGGCAAGACGGTTTCTGGGGTCTGTCGCCATCGATCACTGGGCGAAATCTGCCCTGTGGTACATTCCAGATATCCGCGTTTTTTACGCGTAAACTCCACTCGGTGTGCTCCAGGTGTACAAACACTGCCTAGCCTTCCAACTTCTCTGATCCCTATCTCCCACCATCCCACTCCATCAGCGGCATGGCATCCCTCGCCATCCCCCGACCAGTCCTCCCCAATCCCAATCCCACTACCTCAGGTCTGAACCTCGCACTACCCGGAACACTCGCGAGGCGTACATCCCAACTTTCCACATCGACACTCGCAATCCCAACCAGCTCAGCTCAGCCCCAGATTCAGCCAGGAACATCCAGCACCACGTCTCCGCTCCTGGGCGTAGGGGCCGACGGGAAGATTCCAGGTAAAGAAGAGGATGAGGATGAAGATGGGGATGAGGGCGGACGAGCTAAAGGCGGAGCCAAGAGGAAGAAGTCAATTGCGATTGCGCCTGGGTCAGTTATAGGAGGGCCCGCCGCAGGGTTGACAGGGCTGGATACGGCCGGTGGGCTGGGTGCGGGGAAAGAATATCGATATTCTGGTGAAATTAGTCAAATGGTATGTTTCTCCCTAGTTCCTGAGGGGTATTTGACCGTTCCTGACTGGGGTTTATGGAGAGGTTGTTATGGGAGACGAGCTGATTCGTATAGATGTTCGTCTTTGGAGAAGTCCAAGATCCGTTGGTTGAGACTGTCAAGCTTGTGGAGGATATCGTCCGAGGACAGATTGTAGAGATTGTAAGTTGGTCTTTTCAAAGAGGGTCTTGACCATGTCCCCGGTTGCCTCAGGTTGGTAACCGTTGACTCTGGAATGATATCGCTGCCCAGGTCGTTCAGAAAGTGTTCGAGCTGACGTATACCTCAGATTACTCGAGCGCGCCAATTGACCCAACTTCGCTCTTCCCGTTTTTTGTCAGCCGACGATGTGATTTTCCTAATTAGAGACGATAGAGGCAAGGTTAATCGCCTCAGGACGTATTTGAGCTGGAAGGACGTTAGGAAGAAGGCGAAAGATGATGAAAGTGGGGAAGGAGGTGAAGTGGAGATTGATGATGCTGGTGAGTGACGAATCGTCAAGTTAGACTGGAATTCTGGGTGTGACAGGGAGGGATAGGAACAATCATACACGAGTGATGGGAGTCTGGGGGTAGAGGTGTCGTGATGGATCTTGGAGAAGTTGATACAGACTAGAGCTGATACCACGCAGAGAAAGTGACGGCTAAGATCCGGAATACAATGGTCAAATTACCCTGGGAGCGCCTTACTCCCTTTTCCGACCTGCTCAAGGGTCTACCAAGTCGGCAAGCTCGGGCAGACGAAGATGAGGAGCAAGATGAGGATGAGATGCAGGCGTATCAGGATAGTATGCAGAGATTGCGGGTGAGTCCTGCGTCTTGATGATGACTCCCATCGTGGCGTGACTGTCACCTTTGCCGAGCTTGTCTTTTGACCGCCCAGCAGTTGTGCTTTTGGCTGACTCTTCAGGACGCCGATGAGATTACCAAAAAGATGACGAAGGATGAATATGTTCATTATTCCGAATGTCGCCAAGCGAGCTTTACATATCGAAAAGGTGAGCCCTGTTCCTGTTCAATACATGCCAATCATCACCGTCCTCCACTTCAAATACATGGTCGACATCTTGCTAGGCTCTTGATTGACCATGATCAAACGCTGACACACACAGGCAAACGATTCCGAGAATTTGTAAACTTCTCAGCATACCTCGACGTCGGACCCAACGATGACATTGTCGATATTCTCGGATTTCTATCATTCGAAATGGTCCGAACTCTCTGTGTCAAATCGCTAGAAGTGAGAGATCGGATGGAAAAGAGCGGTACTGCGGGCAGCAACGCAGGAGGGCAGGGAGGGCCACAACGGCGGAATACTTCAAAACCTGCGATGGGCAATACAGGTGGGACGGGAATAGGGGTCAAGCGGAAATCCGTATCGCAGGATAACGGGGAGATGGCAGGAGCAGGATCAGGAGTAGGATCAGGGGACCAAGTAACCCTCAGTCCTGAAGGTATTCAATCGGTCATTTCACCCGAAAAGGCCGATATTCCCCTTCCTTCCCAACCACCACCTACTTCCACCACTGGCACAGGTACGACTGGGCCTACACCTACGAAAAGGAGCAAAACGACCGAAATTAGTCCCTCCTCCGCCTCGGCGAAAAAGGCAGATCCACCCTCGGTGTCACTATTCGCCCCACCGCCGTCTGCGCGACAGCCACTCTTGCCTTCTCATGTCCTTGAGGCTTTTGCGCAGATACAGAGGGAGCAGGTCGGAGGGAGGGTTGGGGGGATGAGAAACTTTAGAGGTGGGGTTATGAGGGGGAGATTGGCATTGGTTTAGGTTCGGTTGAGCCGGTGACCGATGGTGTTATGATGGCTTATGGCTTGTATATTGTAGGAAATACGTTTGTGGTCGTGATAGCTCCGCCAGAGCCTCCAAGAACCGTACATCTGCATCAATCCCTGACGGTCCACCACGGCCATCATAGGGAACGGCTGACCGGTGAGTTTTGCCACCCAGCGAGTCGCGCGAGACCAAAAGAGTCCAAAGGGTTCATCAACTGTCTTCAACCTTACTTCAGTTCACCAATCAACGCCCGAGGTCCCTAGTACCAGTACAGTACCGGCAGCTGCATATATTGGACATTTTGTGCCTCGAGTCGCGATGGCACCTCGAAAGAATGCTCGGCGGGTCGCTGCCGTCTCGATCTCATCCCCCAACACGGCACCGCTATCCTCACCTCCCATCGGTCCCTCCGCCTCTCACTCGACAATCAGCCTACCTTTATCTGCCGGTACTAAAGTATGGAACACCCTCGATATACGTCTGAACGTCCTACAGCACATCACAGACCTCAGTGATCTGGCTAGGCTGATCAGGGTCGAGAGAAGGGCGATGGCTTTGATAGCCGAGAAGCTTTATTGTGTGATGAAGCATCGCCACTTGCGCTCCAAGATGAGCATATCAGCAGTGAGGATCCTTGACCTAGACAGACACAGAAAGGGTTCAGCTGACGATATAGCCCCGAAGGCGAATGTACGAGAGTGCCGTCTCAATCCTCGACTGCCGAGAACTTACACTCACTCCAACTCTGATCCGCAAGTATAACCTCGACACCGAACCTACCAATCCCTACCCCATCGCTACGACTGCCGAACGAAGCGCGATTCTGGCTTCAGACCTCGAATCGGATTCAGAGGCCGGATCTGACTCTGGCTGGGCTGTACCCCCTGCTTTCCGTCGGGCTGCCGCTGCGGCGACCAAGGCGCGAGTTAAGACCTGGCTAGAGAGCTATCATCCAGAATTGCTGGAAGATCTCTTGCCAGGTCTGAGGAAACAGTTCGCGGAGCTAAAGAAGCTTATCTTTGGGCCGGAGTATGAGCCTTTCGGAGGTCGTACATCGTGGGTGGTGGAGCTGGACCCGCGGGCTTTCGTCCCGCTGGATTGGGCGCCGGGACAAGAGGCTGCTCTGGGGGAAGTGAAGGCGGAAGGATTCGGTAGTGCCAACCTCGGCGGAATCGGTACCGGGTCGATCAAACATATCCGGACATTAGGCGCACTGAGCTGGTCGTCGCCCCCAACCGTCGCCGAATACGATTCGAGCTGCCCTACATCCTTTGCCACTGCGTATACCATGTGCAGTCGGTTCGACCTGAAGTGCACGAGTAGGCTTTCGTCGCTTCCGTCGCTCTTTGCATACGATCAGGACTGGCTGCACAGCCTTGCGCATAGTCCGATATGCAGTCACCTTTATCGAGCTGCCGACTTTGGCTTCCTCCCAATCACCCTCCCCATCATCACTTCAGTCTTTCAACGGCAACTCGATGCCGGACACACCGATAGACTACAAATAATCCACGCGATACGAATTTTCCCATTCGATCTTGACACTTTCCAGGCATTCGCCACTATCGCATCGTCCTCTTTGACCCAACTAGTCCTGTGCACTTATAACCAAGCACTGCATACGGCCGAAATCCCCTCGGACCAAATCATCGAATTTCTCGGTATTGTCCGGCACTCCCCTCCCAATCTGACCGAGCTGGAATTTCGCATACAGAGCTTTGATGGCGTCGAGGGAGTCCTCCGCGACAAGTTGTCCGAGGACTTACTCTGTCAAAGAGGTAGTCTATTCAAACTCTGGATTTATGCGGCTGAGCCGCCTGCAATCGTATTCAACCTCATTCGGCATGCGTCGATAATATTTGGAGAAGGTGGCAACTTCGAGCTCGTAGGATGGGAAAGGGGTACGGGGATAAGGTTGAATTGTTCAGAGCATATTAATCATCTCAGGAGGTCAGTTCTGCTTATCTCGCCAGGCAGGAGGTATTGAGTAGTTCATAAGCTGATTTACCCTTAGCGAAGACTACATCCGCCGTCAATATCTATCAACGGTCGACTTCGCCTTCCTCGGTTTCAAATGACCTCCGTGAGATATATGTTCTCACTTACGATCAGCTTGGTCATCCTCTACACCTACTGGCGGTCGAAATCGCAAAGTGGCTCGCAACGTACAGGACCACCGTACCGGAGGCTCTCAACGAGGTCAACATTCCCATCGCCGCTATCCAGAACGCTACAGCTCAGCTCACCAGTGTGACTTCGCAGCTCGTTTTCTTGTCTAAGCCACACTTCATCCAGTCGTCAGTCACTACGGCAGAAGCACAGATCCTCGATCAACTCCAACTCCAACAGAGTTGCGTCCAGATAATTGCTAGTCTGACGCGTCGATCGATTGACATATCAGAGTTATCGTTTCGAACACTGCTCGGGATCGTCAAATCGATGAGGGTGCTGCAAAGTGCGGCGGGCTAGTGAGGGGTGGTGCCTGGAAGGGGGACAAAGCTCTTCGTGGTGGAGGATGACGGTGGCAGGCCGGGCGTATGTGGGAGCAGAAGTCAGGGGATTGGGCGGGGTCACCGTCGGGTGAAGTTTGATAGCACGTGCTGGATGTTCTGAGCGACGGAGAGGCTGGGTATCGGCGGGAGATGTGTGGGAGAGAGGCCCGCAGAAGGGTCAGAGTTAGTGTAGGCGTCTAGATCCGCCAGCTCCGACTCGGTTGAGGACTTCACATAGGCGTTCCAAATATACGCATACGAGTACCTGTACATGTGCCACGAGTCAATATGAGGTTCATTCGCAGTTTGTACCGGTATATAGGCCGACAGAAGCTGCACCTGAATTCCTAATGGCTGAAATGCAAAAGTCCTTCACCAAATCGAATCGCATCACTTCACCTCTGTAGCTCCGTCCTCCACCCTTCACCCTTCAAATCAATCCTCTTAGCTCTGTTCCCATTTCAGACACGCTATAGATTACTAGGAGACCCACAGCTAGCGCCCATACTGCTGTCATCCTCCGTACGGTAATCGGCTTTCAGTCAACATGTCGGTGCCGAACAGGCGTTATACCCCTCCCCATTCCCCAACTGGGTCCGACACCTCATCTTGCCCTTCCCCTCTTCTCCCTCCTCGGCCCAGATCCTCTCTGTTTGCGAACACAGTATGGAACATTGACGAACTGCGTCTGCACATATTCGACTACATCACGGACCGCAGTGATTTGGTGCGATTGATGAGGGTCGAGAGAAAGGCCATGGCTATAGTGGCGGGAATTCTCTATGAGAAGATCAGCTATGATTTTGTCTGCTCCGGGATCAGCGAATCAGTTGTAGGTTTCTCCTTTTCTCTGTGCGTCGTAGCAGGCAAGCAAAAAAATACCATATTGACCTTTCCCAGGATCGGAAAGAGATGTATCTCGATGCCATCAAAGTCATCGACGCGAGTGAACTCTCAGCCCATCTCGCGGATGATGCTGCTGTGTTGAAGGCATCCTCGGATGCCCCATCAGCCTCGAGCACGCATCCAGGCGCAGATCTTAAGTCGAGGATCGAGGCACAGATCTCATATCAGCAACGGCTGGTAGGGAAGGTGGATCAGCTACCCTCATGGCTCGGTATCTATAATACTGAGTTGCTCAACAAACTCCTCCCCATCTTTCGCCAAGCATGCCCGAATCTGCGCAAAATCATCTTTGGGCCTAACTATCGACCCCTAGCCGAAACCACCTCGTGGGTCGTCGAGCTGGATCAGAACGACGATTCCGCTCATGACGATATTGGGATCGGGTCGGGCCATATTTCACACTTCGGGACACGCTCATACGCGATCAACAAAATGCCGCCTACTGCCATGGACCTAAAGCACGTAAACCATGCGCCTCTCTCGGAGGCCTACACAATCATTAATCGCTTTGATTTGTGTCTGAGCCTGAACGGTTCCCCCTTGTCCCTTATCAAACGCGATCGCTGGCTGCGCGCTCTGGAGCGCGATCCGTGGTACGCCAACCTCTACCAAGCCGTAGATTTCGGCCCACTCCCCATCACACTCCCCATCCTTACCACCTTGTACCAACGGCAAATCGACGCCAATCACGCCGAACGACTCCGGGTCGTATTGGCGACCCATATCGCACCCTTCAGCATGATGAAGGGTTTCGCTCCTTTTGCCAAGGTGGCTGCATCCTCCCTCACTCGACTGGTGATGGCCAAATCACGACCGATATCGGGTCAGACCAGCACCCTTGGTCCTCCTCAACTTGAGGATTTCATCCATATTATCCATCGCTACCTTCCAAATCTTACAGACTTGGAGTTTCGCCTGGAGAAGGCAGGCGAGGCGGAGGAGTACTATCAAAACAAGTTACCGCCACTCTCACTCCGCCCTCGAGGTAAAATTGTGTCCCTCCGGATGCACTCCGGTCCTTCGTGCCCGGCTGCTCCCCTAAATCTTCTCCGAATGCTTTCCTCGATGGCTGCAGAAAACGCATCAGTAGTGCAGGTCGGCAGGCAGTGGGATGTGGATATGACCCGCCATCTGGCATTTCTTAGACGGTGAGCAGAGTCTTGATGACTATGTCGATACTGAACACTGGACTCAGTTCTCAGCGGTCCCTCGAATTTGCGCCGAGCATTTTTGTCGAACATCGACTTCTCTCATCTCAACATCGGCAACTTTCTTGACCTTTCACTCCTCACATACAAAACTCCGGAACTCCCCCAGCATCCTCTTGCAGGCTGTACCGCTGCTTGGCTTGATGCTGCAAAATCCTCCGGCTCCTTGACTATCGAAACCATACGGGATGCTGAGAGATCTCTTGATGAGCTCGATCACGCTACTCGACAACTACTCCTCCTGTCGTACTCGCAGCAGGAACAGGTACGAAAGAAACGACCAATAGTGATGGCGGAAGTCGAGGCGCATATTATGGATAACATGGCGCGTCAGCTACACGCGGTTCGGGGGATCGAGGCGGTGTGTACCGCCAAGGGCATCCCTGCTTTGGCGCGCAGGACTGGTGATAGGATTGCGGCAGCGTTGAAGGTCAAGAAAGACGCGGTGAAGGCGGCGGCGGCAAAGGCGGAATTGGAGGTGGAGAGGACGGAGTCAGCGGCAGAATGAGGCGGAAAAGAAGAGGGTATCGGAGACTGGCAGACGGTCATATCCGGGAGGACTGGCCATACGAATCGCGGAGGGGATCTGGGCGTGGACAGCGCGACAGATCACCGACGGCGGGGTGGACAGGTGACACTGTCCGTGAGATGGCTTGGAGAAAGGAGAAAGAGGGGTGAGGCTCGGCTCTTTGGTTCTGGTGGGTGGATAGGCTTAGTATTTAGGTTATCGATCTTTACCAAATTTAATGGGATATAATCTAAGCGCGGGCACTGATAGTCTGCGTATCTGCTCTGTACAAGCCAGGAGGCCGAAGCAGGCCTAAGCAGGCCTACTCGTATACGGCTGGCGTAAACAAGGAATGTGGAGGCCCGTGCCTGGGCTACACACCCCAAAGAATTGCTTCATCGGGTAATTGCCGCGCCAGGCGCCAGTTTCTCACATTTGTGAGCTCAAAAAGGCTCGAAGGGATCATCATTTGTACTTCATCCCTGCTTCAATACACCCATACCGATCAGGATCCGTAGACGTGCCCGGTATCAGTACCTGACGGCATCTGTAGACCTCACTCATCGCCCGCCACGACTTTGCGATGGCGACCCGGAGAAGCTCTCGGCGGCTTGCTGTTGACTCCACTTGTGGCACTTATAGCGCGGTGTCGCTCTCATCCCCTCCTCTCGGTCCATCCGCAACTCCCCCGATGTTAAACCTACCTGTATCAGCCGGTACCAGAGTATGGGACATGCTCGATATCCGCCTGAATATCCAACAGCACATTACAGACCGCAATGATCTGGCTAGGCTCATGCGGGTACAGCGAAAGGCTATGGCGATGGTGGCCGGAAGGCTGCTTCATACGATGAGCTATAAGTATGCCCGCTCGAAGATGAGCTTGTCAGCTGTAAGTCTTCCCACCCTTCTCGGATATTAAGCAAGTGGGCAAAGATGAGACGCCAATTTGCCCAGCCTTGCCGAAAGATGTACCTCGCTGCAATCAGAATCATCGACGCCAGAGCCCTCACTCTCACCCCCACAATGATGCAACAACTCAACCTCGCAACCCCTCTCGCCAAGATGATCAAACCCACCACATCTGCTCAACGCCTCGCAGCCGCAGGGTTACCGGATTGGACCGTTTACTCGGACCAAGCGTGGGGTACTTAAGATCGGGAACTTATCGCAGCTCAAAACCAGATCGCCAAGGCGGAAACTCAGAGGCGAGTCGCCGAGTATCTTGAAACATACCAGCCTGGCCTTCTCAACATCCTCATTCCCCTCTTCGGCAAGCTCTGCCCGGGATTGGAGAAGATCATCTTCGGCTCGACATACAAGCTCTTCGGACCCGAATGTTGGGAAGTCAACTATGACCGGACCGAAGCGATCGGTTGGCTAGGTGCCGGTTCGCAAAGCCCTTTGATGGACGAACGTAAGGGACAAGCCGCCCGCATCGCCGGTGGCGGTAGTATCAAGCACGTCGGAACTTGGAACTTTGCCTACAATGAAGATCCCCCAACTTCCACCGAATTTGCGGAATCCACCCTTCAATCACCTTCCACCGAATTCGGCGTCCACGCATTCTTCGACCTCCAATTCTTTCACAATCACGCTGTTCCCTCAGCCCTAGGAGCCTCCCAAAAGTGGATGACCGCTCTCCTGGGTGACGTCTTCGCCTACATTTACAAGGCGGTTGACTTCAACCACCTTCCCGTCACACTGAAGATCATCACTGCCCTCATTCAACGGCAGGCCGACCGCGGGTATGAGAAGCTGCAGCACATTGCCGCCATCAAAATCGCATGGTGGGACTTTCCCGATCTGCTCGATTTTTGCCTGATCGCCTCGACGTCCCTCACCTGTCTCGTCATTGCCGATTCGAGCTCGGTGAGTCAATCGCCAATCTCACCAGATCGGATACCCTACCTCGTCACTCTGGTCACGACGCACCTGCCCTGCCTGTCCGAATTTCGCTTCGCCCTGTAACAGATAGACGAATCGGAATCGACATGCCGGGCGCTACTGACGGACGATACGCTCCGTGATAGTGGCACGATCACAAATCTCGTCATCTCCACCGAGCACTCTAGGACCTGCGTGCCTTTCAATACCCTTCGCTGTCTATCACCTATGATCACAAGTACTGCGTCGGTCAGCTTGTCCGGAGTCGGAGCTGTGGGTCAGAAGGCCTTCTTACACTATCTGAGGAGGTGAATTCAAAGTCAAGACCTGTGTTCTGTCAGTCAGGTGCTGATTTTATTTTCATCTAGTCAGCCTAAGAGCTATCGTCACCACCTAGCTACGGCCAACTTCCCGAGTCTCGGCATCGCAACGCTCCCTGCTGTCCTCAAGTTGAGCTACGACCTCCACGATCGGCCGAATCATGCTCTTACGACTCAAATCAGCCAATGGCTCCGGTCAGACGAGCCCGGCAGAGATGCCGACGTGATCAATGCGCATTCGTTCCTCGAAGCCTGCGTCAGGCAATTCGCCACTTCACATCGACGCCTGGTGGCCATATCCGAGTCAGTCCGAACGGGCAAGGTCACCTCGATCTCGGTCGCGTCGGAGATGCTGAGCGAGAAGGAGTCGCAGCTCAACGCCATACAGCATGTCGTTTTTGTGATTGGTGTGGCGGGGAGCGTCAAGGACTCGGCAGTGGCGGTAATTGTGGAGATTGAGGCGGAGATTCAGGTCCTTGAGGCGGCATTAAGGGAGGCGGCGGAGGCGTTAGAGGTCGAGAATGGGGCGTAGATCTCTCTGGCATGATGACAGTGTAGTGAGGTATAGACCAGAGTGGGCGGGAGTAGGGGGTAATGTGGTGCGATCCTCAGACAAATGCATTCATGCGAGATTATCCCTGAGCGGCGAGGCTGAGAAATATCTTCACCCTTTGAGAGGTGCTCTCTCATTCGGCTTGTACTGTTTGATAGCACTGTAGTGGTCGATAGGCTACCTCGCAGTAGGCTTACCTCGCGCATAAATTGCCCATATATGGCCAAATCTTTGGATCTAGACGCCCGTCATAGCTTAGGGCCGCCAAATCAAAATCCGCCGGCGCGGGCAGCTTCCTTCCAACTTCCTTCTCACTTTGACTTTGCCTTTCAGTCCACCCACTACTCTTTACACCTCTACTCTAAACACACCTTCCAGTACAGCTCACCTCGGCCCTCTGTTGCAATCTATTCACGCACAATCCACCATGGCGCCCAGCAAAAAGAAACAGGCTGCCAACGCCAAAGCCAAATCCAAAGCGGCACCCCTTCCCATTCCCGTAAACACTTCGCAACCGCTCACTCTCCCTATCACCGCCGGCACCGAAGTCTGGAACATTGTCGAGATCCGTACTCAGATTCTGAGCTATGTGGATGATCTCAAGGATTTGGCGAGCATGCTGAGGACGCGGAAAGATGGGATGGGACTCGTGGTGGGGAAATTATACTACCAAATGGAGTATCAACATGTCCGCAGCAAGGTTAGCGTGTCTAAGGTGAGTCACCTCTCCATTCACTTACTACTGCCTTGAGCTGCTCAAGAAGCCCTATCAAATACTGATACTTCAGCCGCGTCGAGACTTGTACCTAAACGCCACAACCGTCATTGACGCCAGGGGTATGTATCCCACTCCGAAAATGATCACACAGCTCCACCTCGACGACAACTCCTTCATAGTGCCGGAGGCGAACGCGAAGGATGAGAGGGAAGCTGCCAAATACCAGGCGGAGATCGCACGGGAGCGCGTCTTGCCATGGCTCAAATCCTATCATCCGGAGCTGCTCGACCTCTTACTCCCCTCCCTTCGAAAAAGGTGCCCCGGGCTGGAGACAATCATCTTCGGCGCAGACTACCAGCCATTTGGTACCCCTCACTGGACGGTGGAGCTCAATGGCAGCAAACATCGGCCGTCCGCTGTAGCTCAGATCGAGTCCAACGGCGAGACGGACGGTGATGGCACCGGTGGGCCAAACGGTATCGTACCGAGCGATGCTAGCATTACTCAAATCGAACATATCCAGACTATCACGCTGGTCTTGAAAGGCCCACCGGCTGTAAACAGCGACATCACCAAGTTTTTCCCTAAATCTACCGATAAATATGCCATTCGACACTGCCGCTTTGATCTCTGCATCACGTCCGGAATCTATCCACGACTCACGGCAGTGACGACCCGTCAACGGATCCTCGCGCTTACCGAATGTACCATCCTCGGGGATCTGTATAGAGCGATCGACTTCGACGACCTTCCCATCACTTTCGATCTCGTTCGTCTTATCGTGAAACGGCAGATCGCTGCCGGGCACAGTCAACTTTTAGAACACGTCGTCGCATCTCATGTCATAATTGACAATCCTACTTCCTTCGCCAGTCTGGCATCGACGGGTTTGACGAGTCTGATCATTGCCCCGTCGAGCGATGCTTTTGCCTGGCTCGACTCGCCCGTGTCACAGATCGCGCCGGCAGAGATTGCTGGCCTAGCAATCGCTATCCGGCAAAATCTACCATCCCTCCAACACTTCGAGTTCGTACTATCCAACATGAACGGTGCAGAAAGGATCTGCAGAGATCTTCTCACGGCGGACACGCTACAGGCCGGCGGCAGTGTCACCAAGCTTCGGGTACACTCATACAAAGTGGCATCAACCCCGTTCAACCTAGTCCGGTGCCTCTCTGCACTGGTCACGAAAGACGCTTCGATCGGTCTGGTCGATCCGTTTGACAATTTGCGCTGCCAGTCGGCATTCCATAGATATCTTCAGAGGTGAGTAGGGTGACCCTCCGACCTCTCTGTCTATGGCCTGACCACCTCACTTGCTGCTCTTTAGCTGATGTTGCTGTAGTCAAACCGAGGAACGTCAGCGTTACTTGTACACCGTCCAATTCCCTGTCCTAGGCATTAACACTATCGACGCCGTTTCCACCCTCTCCTACAGCACAGACCATTCTCCCCGACACGTCTTGTCCACCCATCTCGACTCGCTATCTATCCCTGCAGTGCTGAACACTACGGCCCCTCAATCCGCCTTACAATCTGCTATGCGTCGTCTCTCCAGCGCCACGCGTCTATTGGTGACGGACCCGTTGCTCACCACTATCGCGGACGCTCCTAAATTGTCTTCACCCCAGAAAAACAAGATGGTGCGCGAAACATACAGGCAGGTGAAACGGCAGGAGAGTGCTTTCAGTGATATTAGGCGAGAGATGGCTGGGTCGGAGGAAGTCCAAGCTATGGTACTTAAGGCAGCTGGGATAGTTGAAAGGTTGCGAAGGGAGGTGAAGGCGATGTGGGTGGAGGTGACGGGAGTCGCGTGAGGGGCGCAGAAATGGCGGTACAGCAGATTCGAGGAGGGGACTAGGTCGGCTGGGTGGCTGTGTAGGACCGTAGCAGCTACAGCACAGAGTGTATGGGCGGCGAGGGGTTTGTATAGGATAGCCCGGTGCGGTATCGTTCGTCGCTCAATGATGTGTGTATGTAATTCATTCCTCGAGATTCTGGGGCGATTAGGGACTCTATAGCTTCATGCTCTTGTGCTACCTTCTCTATATAGCAAGTCCACTACCTGAGACTATCGCACTGCCACCAATATTGCCGAAATTACCGGCCCGCTTGGATAGGGGTCCGCCGGCGAGGTTTGGACGGATTGGCACGAGCTTATGGATAGGGCGCGTTGAGACTCCTTCAACGTTTCAACTTGCCATTGTGCTCATTCATCTGCTCTTCAACCTAGCTAACATCATGCCCCGTCGCACTTCCGTCCGGTCCCGCTTGCCGTCCCTTACCCCTTCAGCTTCCTCATTTTTCCCGACCCAGGTGCGGCTTGCGTCGAGCCTAGTGTGGACCTATCAAGTGACCGCTTTGGACTTCCCTTAGGCGCTCAGCATCCTCTCTCCAAAGTCGGCATGCCCCTCACGGCCGGGCATTTCACCCACCACGCCAATCCTAATGCGCTCGAGCTGCGAACCCCTGTCGACAGCTATCCTCCGGAATCGCGCCGTCAACGAGCTCTCATGATGCGCTCGGACAAGGAGGAGTTGTCGATTGCCATGAGGAATGTTGGAATCCGGCGATCGGAAACGATCGAACCCGCCTAAGTGAGTGAATCACCGGATTGAGTACATCTTGTCCATCCCCTACCCTTCTCCATCGTCATTGTTATCAATGACCTAGATCTATTCAGATCTCTTCGTTCAACTTCCCGTAATTGATCACCGCTCTGACTCAACAGATAGGGTGAACGGTCAACATCATGAGCCACCGCCGTCATGTCCGGCGGTCATTCGGTGTTCACTTGTTGACAACACCGAACATCGTCAGGAGTCGGTCATTTGGCCATGCCTACTACTTCCGGATAGCTGTTATGTGAGGCGTAGCATCGACCCAGAATACAATCGTGTCTGAACCGAAATTTATGAAGCCGCTTTTGCAACCGACTTCTGACGCTGTCTCACTCTAGCACTGTCTCACCCACGACTTGACTCGCTATATAACACAACTTCCAGCCACACCTCAGCGGTGCACCAGCCACTATGATCTTCCCCCTCTTCGCATTACTCTTGTCAGCCCCAGTATGGGCGAACCAGCTGGCCGGTACAAGCAGTGAGTAATTCACAAGTACCCACGCTGATCCTCCCAGATTCGGACCTGTCCAGACGATGGGATAATTCTCCCAATTGCGGCTACGGAAACACTCCTCTCGATAACGCAGCCGCCAACAAGCTGTGTTCGTTCTGTTCAGGACACAACCAAGATGCTTGCTGTTACAGTTGTGAGTCCTTCGAATGAACAGAGCTGACAATCAGCGAATACCGACCTCTCATGCTGCGATAACCTCTCTCCCGCTTCCGGCTCCGGTACCAATTCTGGATCTGGCTCTGGTTCTGGATCAGAGGGGTCTGGGTCAGGCTCAGGTGGCAACGGCTCGGGCGGAGGGTCGGGGTCGGGGTCGGGATCAGGTTCGGGGTCAGGGTCAGGCCAAGGAGGCAATGGGTCGGGATCAGGGTCAGGCTCGGGCTCAGGCCAAGGGGGCAACGGCTCAGGCGGAGGGTCCGGTTCGGGTTCGGGTTCCGGATCCGGGTCTGCTGGAGACGGAAATGGCAACGGTGCAGGAGGTGCAGGAGTAGGCGTGACAGGCGGCGGATCCAACAACCCTGGCGGCGGCGCAGGAGCTACAGGCGGTAATAATAATGGCGGCGGAAATGGTGGGAATGGTGGAACTGCTACTCCCATTGTTGGTGGAGGCGCAGGTGCGACTGGCGGATCCAACACAGCGGGCGGTGCAAATGGGGGAAGTGCCACTCCTGGGGTTGGTGGAGGTGCAGGTGCAACTGGAGGGTCCAACACAGCAGGCGGCGGTGCGAATGGCGGATCATCGACTCCTATTGGCGGTGCCGGCGCCACTGGATCCAACGGCGGATCTGGTTCTGGCACTGGTATCGCTGGCGGGGCAGGCGCGACTGGCTCCGCTGGTGGATCCGGCGCGTCCAATACGGTCATTGGCGGTGCCGGCGCAACAGGGGCTTCCGGTACTGGTGCAGGCGCTGGAGCAACGGGCACGGGCACGGGTCAGGCAGGCGCATCGTCGACTGCAGGTGCTGGGGGTGTCGTAGGCGGAACCACTGGTACTCCAGCTTCCAACACTGGTTCGGGATCATCATCTTCGGCAAGCTCAACCGCGGGGGCTGCGGCGGCAAATGCGAATTCTACTGGGAACGGTACGGCCCTAACCAACGGACAACTGGCAGGGACGATTGTTGGGAGTGTTCTAGGTGGATTATTGGTAAGTTACAAGTTTCTGCTTATAACGATTGATACCTGTTTGGCTGACATGACCAGCTTCTCGCTCTTCTTGCTTTTCTTCTACTCTGCCTACGTCGTCGTCGTCGGAATGCCGCAGTACCTCCGGCCGGCTATCCATACAGCGGAAATCAGATGGCATTTGCTGGCGGAGCGGGTGCGGCGGGTGCAGGCGCAGGTGCAGCTGGACTAGGTGCGGCTGGGGCTGGAGCAGGTGCAGGTGCAGCGCTAGAGGGTATGCCAGGTATGATGGGCGCCCTAGCTGAGGGAGGTGAGGGAGTGGGTATCGGAGCGCAACAACCGGCAATCCCGCCTAGGCTTGCGCCTCCGGTCTCGGTCTAGGTTGCAAGTGGACAATCATGCAGATACACGTTAGTTGCTTGAACATCGGCTACTGGTGAGTTTTGAAAAGCTATGAACTGAGACTGATCTCTGACGATAGACTGCGTTTCTATAGCTGATGCCAAGCAGCCGACGGATAAGAGATTCTGGTAGGCGGAAGCTGAGGATGCAAGTTTACAGTAAATCTGTGTCATGGGTATCCATGATTGAGTAAAGAATTGAGTTCCTTTTGGGCGGGGGACCCGCATGATGCAAGGGTGTTTCTTGGCGTGAGAAGTAACTATTCAGTGCATTATACAAAAAAACTACCTCGGACGGGCAGACCAGGATGTCTCCAAGTCGTGCAACCTCGGTCCTCCATCACGCATCGCCCAAGACAGCATACTGTACAGTGCCCTTGGAGAGCTCGTACTGGCGCTGAGCTTCACCCATGTGACAAATGTTGAGCGGACGAAGAGCCACGCGATTGGCATTGTACCCCCTTCCAGCAGTCTGTCGAAAAGACCGAGTCCGGGTGTGTGCGTGAATCTTTTCGGCAACATTCTTCATGAGGACATCGTATGCTTGCAGAACGTGTGAGGCGGGAACACACAAGGGAGTATCTTCATTGAATGTCGAAGCGATCGGATCATCGGGGCGGTAATATTGTCTGTCCAATGTGTCCATCCTGTCCATGCTCGTTTCCTCCCCGAAACCGATGATCATGGCCTTGATCTCGGCCCCAAACTTCATCCAACATGAGTCTGGGATAGCAGCTGTGAGGCTGAGGTAACCGGGACTCGCTACTGAAGTCTCTCGATCGATCAGGAAGTCCTGTCCTTCTTCGAGATTGTACACGAAGGACAGATAAGCGACCATTCGGAGCTTGTCCTCTGAGTCAATCAATCCAACCGAATTCGAGAAGGATCTGAGGGCGTAGCCATTGGGTTGGAAAGCACCAGGACTGCCTGGCTCTGTATAGAGAGCGCTGTCGAAGTAGCGGCCCGGCGGGAGGTCTTGACCGGCTGGTGTATCAGTGACGAGACGAGCGTAGGCCTTGGCAATGAGTTCAGCATGAGATTCAAGCTCCGCCAAAACTCGTACAATGTTGGCGTTGCTGTAGACCAACTGATGTGAGATGGTGTTTGTCAACCCTTCCTTCTCTCCGACTTCTTGGATCGCCTGGTAGAGCTTGGCTTTCAGTGCAGATGCGTCCGAGATGGATTGGGACTTGTTTCGCGAACCGTGGAGGACTGTGCAGATCACTTGAGGGATGACTCGGCAGGCTGAGCCATCGCTCCCTTGTAGTCCGGGTAAGATGGTCAAAACCGGCTGAAAGATGGACTCACCATCAGCGCCGCCAGTGTCAAAGGGGCGAGAATGGTCCATCGTGGAGTGGTAGACCGTAAACTGCCGATGACGGTGAAAGGCGGCATCGGACGATCCATTGATCAGCTGGCTGGAGTCGGCGTTGAGGAGATAGATATCGGTATAATCGTTCTCTGTATCGCAGAGGATGGATAGAGGGGCAGCCGAGTTGTCAGGTGTTTCGAGGGAGGGATTCATGGCCTTGGAGTAAGATATGATGCCGCAAGGTCTGCGTCTCTGTTCTCGCGGACAGGTGTGAGCCGGCGTAGCGCGTAGAGTGGCAGTGGCGACGTGTAGGGACGTGTAGGGACGGATATAGGGGTATGTTGGACCTACTCAGTTATGAGTAGTGTATGACCATAAATATTCGATGTGATGAGGCTTACTGTAGCAAGTGGAGCAGCAAGTCTGGCAAATCAGCTGCACCAAGGGAAAGGAGGGGGGTGATGTGGGTGGTAGGGGGGAAATGGGAACGCTAGACCGCCTTGATATACCCTTGCTCCCCTCCGGCCCATGACTCGCAGACACGGAAGGCGGCTACTCCTTACATCCATAGCTCCACTAGGCCACTGACTCTGACGTACTCCATAACAGACTGGGCAGCTACAGGTTTGTGTAGCATCATTGGCCTGGGCCAGCCGACGATCTTTTGATCGAGTGGTCGATGAGACGCGTGTGATGTGGTTTCGGGCTTCAGGGGGTCGAGGGGGCAGGGCGAGAGGACGGAAGCCTTCATCCTTGAAAGGAAGGCCATATATCAAACCGGCTCAAGGCGTGCAGGATGCTTCTTTCGATTCCCCCCTATGGTCCAGCCCTCAGTCGACGCCTCCGAGTCCCCCTTGCCCCTGCCCCAGCTCTCTTCTCTCTACATTGCCACTTTCACCCTTTTCCCCCCGACTCCAAGCCCTCTTTCAAGTTTCGATCACTGCCAGTATTCTCACTCAAGACACACCACGCTCTCATACCATGTCATCATCTGCCGGCGCCACTGCTACTCCCGGATCTGATACTGGTAAGTCATGATCGCCGAATCTGCCTACATACTACGCCCCACGATTCATTTTCTGACGCTACTTCTAGTCGAGCACATCACACTGCCAAGCTGCAACCTCCACCTCATCATCTTCGACTACGACGGTACTTGTTCTGTTGAAGCTGTGATTTCAAACCCGGACACTGCGTCTCATTATTGGTTCGCGCGTCACATCCCCAACGTGTACACTGATGAGTTTCTCGATCCCAAATCTGGCTTGATTTACAAATCCATTCGCAAGACCACGGACGCTCCACGCATCAAGAAGCTCTACGATTGGCTTTCTGCGCAGCCGGTCGTCCAGTCGGTCATTCAGTCGGACCAGACCGAGCTTCGTACAATCCCATACCAAGATTTGCCAACTGACACGAAGGAAGATAGCGGGAGGGAGATGGTGGTGAGAGTGGTTGATGCCGGGGCCAAGTGCGCGTCAATTGGGTCGGACAATGTGTCTCAGATGGTGGGAAACATGGGAGCACGAGACGCGGGGTTTCTCTATACTCTTGATCCGTGGCTGACATCTGAGCTCAACATCAGCGTTCATGATCAAAATGACAAGCCAGTGGGTCCGCAATTCAAGATTGGTGATGTCCCCACGCTTGAGAAATCAGAGTTTGCGCAGAAGGGGTTCAGAAGCACGCTCAAGAGCCTTTTGGGGAGGTGATGAGTGAGCGAGTTAGATGCAGGGAAGACGCCGGTGGGATTGCGTTGGGTGTGCGTATGAGAAGAGGTGAAGGGGAGTAGAGAATAGGCAGGGGACGTACGTGACATGACGGATCTGTGTTTCAAACTTTCATTGCATAGAGTCACTTCCCAGACGGCGTCAGTGTCCAGTTTTAGCAATAATCAGAGCACATCAGCAAGGGTCAGCCATAACGCAGAAATGTACTAATCACATATGGTCTTCTAAACCTTCGACCATTCCCATTGCTCTTGACCACTTCCCTCATCCACCACAGACTAATCCTCCTCCATCCCCTCCTCCAGTGCCGCCCTCGCTTTCCTTTCAGCCTCCACCAATAGCTCCTGTGGCACAGCGGCATGTTTCCATCCGGACGCCTCACACACCCACGTCATTTCCAATTCGAACTCTTTATCCTTGTTGTCGTCGTGCACTAGGTGGATACTGAGTGTGTCAGCTAAAGTCGGGCGACTTGAGATGTGGATCTGGCTCGTGTGGGGTATGACCACCCAACCTTTCCTCTTTATCTCCGCGGTACTGACCCGACCCAACCCAGCTCAATCCAGCCCAACCCCAACCCCAAAGTAGAAACAAGCCGCCACTCACATTCTCGCAACCTCCTCCACGCCCTGCAAAACACTAATCCCCGCCCCAGCGCCACCCGCCTCATCCTTAGCCAAAAGCTTCTCCAACTCAGTCTTGGCTAACGCCTTCCCTTTACCAGCCGCTGTGGCTCTGTATCCGTAATACATCCCGCTGGGTTCAATACAGTATAGCCTTGGACCGGACTTGTCGACGCCGGCGAGTAGGGTGGAGATGCCGAAGGGACGGACGGAGCCGTAGCATGTGTAGGCTTGGGCGTAGCCGCTGAGACGGTCTGCGAGGATCTGGGGGTTAGCGAGTGGGCTGGGTGGGGTGAGGTGAGGTGAGAAGGGAAGGGGTGGGGGATGGGGAGGGTAAGGGAAAGGGAAGGGGGACGTGGTATAGGCTTGCACTCTCCACAACGCGCATGATGAGTAGGTGTGAAGCGAAGGGGACATCAGTGATTCGTTGTGAGATTTAGGGGAACTAATGGCAAGGAGAGGAAGTGAGGAGGATGATAAATATTGCAGAGGATGGGGTATTAAGGGCCGAGACTTCTTCCATGGGCAACAAGATCCAGGGATCAGATGAGGCAATGCCCCATCGCCAGACCGCAAGATCTCCCTGATTTCCTTTAGGTATTGGATATTTCCCCTTCCCTTCCCCATGACACCCCACCACAATCACCCTCCCAACCCCTTTCCCAACCCGAACCCAAGATCAGCCAAAGCTCACCTGCACGCTAACGGCATCATTATAATTCTCCCTAAAGCTAGCCGCCTCTTCCCTTGCCCTCCCACCCATATGTTTCCCATCTGCCAACAAACCCGCAGTAGCCATTCCAATATGTTCATCGACACTTTGTATCCGTCGATTGGCACCCTTGACCAACAGCTTTGAGTGAAGTAGCCGTTCTGTCGCTAAAATGACGCCGTCTGTGCATTTAAGACCTATGGCCACGCTGAATCGTCAGTACTTGTCCTACACATCTATCGGCTTAAAGGAAGATGTGGGATCATTGTACATACCCCGCCGCTTCGACTGCCTTGTTGGCATATTCAACCTTTGATGTCAGCTTAGTTTCCAATAAGAGGGACAAGGCTTACCTGGAATAATCTACCATCGGGTGAGTAGGTAGATACTGATAGATCGTAGCCTGTACCGATTGATGACATTGTAAGTGCAGGTATGAAGCGAAGGGAAGGGAAGGGAGGTTTGGTAGGCTAGGACGCGTATGCGGGTGACTCCCCCGGAACTGTACCCTTATCAAAAGACACGTCAGCATTCCTTGTATTGGAGCCCCACACCCGCAAAATATTAGAACTAACGCTCTGACCCTGCCTTTCGCCCCTGCTTGCTTCTTTCCCTCCCCCTTCTCTTCCTTCCTTTCTCTCTCCTTCCCTCTTTAGACATGTCATCAGACCCCCAACCCATCCCTCAGTCTGAAGTCACAGACTCACTCAAACGACCCATCACCTCTTCACCCCTCCAAACCTCCTCTGACTCTAAACGTCAAAAGACATCTTCGGACCCAATCATGGAAGCCAAAACACGCCTTCGACCGGCTAACGAGACCCTCCCCGCGCCTGTCTCTACTACAGGTCTGGAACCTTCTATACCCATCATGCCTCCCTCGTTGGAATTGGTCACTGGCGTTAAGGCGGATCTGAGGGCGAGTAAAGGTCATATAGGACAGGAAGAGGTGGGTGTTATAGGGTATGTAGGGGCTGGGAACGCGCCTGTCAATGGTGTGATTAAGCAGAGGTAAGTTGGTTACGACTGTACATCGTGTAGTGTAAACTTACTTGCTAGATTCACAGACTTCCTAGTGAATGAAGTCGGGATGGACGGTCAAGTGATACATTTAAAAGACATCACCAAGCCCAAAGAGCCCAAACCTGAGGCTGTCGAAAAGCTAAAGCCTACACCCACTGAGGCTCAACCAGCCGAGTCCACCACAGAAGACGAAGAACCCCTACCTGAAGCCCTTCGATTTGACGACAAACCCGGATGGCCGCAATCCACCACTCGCCGTCTGAGGCCTCACTTCTCCGACGAGACAATCATCAACCTGCACGCGCTATTTGTGGAAGGGAAAGAACCGCCAAGGAAACCAGATGCGGGATGGGGGAGTCGGCCCGTTAGGCCCGCGGCACCAGTCTTGACTGCTGAAGAGGAAGCTATGAATGTTGTAGAGGGGTCGGGCGCAGGTGATGCGGCGGCGGCGGGGTCGGCAGTGGTTGCGGCTGCAAGTGGAGGGGGTGAGAGTAGCGGTGGGGGAGGACGGGGACAAGGGAGGGATCGGGGTAGAGGAAGAGGGAGGAATGATAGGGGAGGCCGAGGCGGTCGAGGGGGAGGTGGAGGAGGAGGAAACGGGAGAGGATCGGTGGTTAAGGATGATAGAGAAGTGTTGTCACAGGTCATCATGACGAAAGAAGGAAGGACGGGGTGTCATACGGTGATCAGGGAGTGCTTTAGGGGGTTGTTTGATTCGGGGACAAAGGCGGAACCGGCGGCGGCAAAGCCGAAGGCTGAGGGCGAGACGAAGGTTGAGGGTGGGGCAGTGGCAGAGGTGAAAAGTGAAACCGCGGTCGAAGAGAAGGGTGGGGAAGATGAGGAAGCCAAAATGGCTGGGGAAACGACTAAAGAAGGCGACGTCAAACCCAAACCTGTTGTCGAATCAAGTGGGAGTCGGATCGTCATTACTTTTGCGAGAGCGGGCGTGTCGAGGTCGAATGGATGGGGTAATGGGGCTTCTAAACGTGAGTTTGAGTTCTGGTGTTTGGTCTGGTTTCGGCGAGTAATTCGGGGAGGGGCGCCTGGGCAAGTGAGAGAGAGAGAGAGAGAGAGAGAGAGAGGAAGCGTGGGATGGTAGCCAAGGGATAGTTGGGTCATATTCTTCTTCTCCTTCTTCCACCATGACCAGGGGTTTTCTTCAGCTTGGTTCAGTGGTTATCCGTCTTTCCCCTGATTGATGTCCTTGCTTCACCTTCGCATTTTGAAACATCATGACTTTTCCCTATATCCACATCATACCCCTTCCTATTCTCTACCTTACGATGCATCAATCACCCTACTCCCAAGTCTTCCCCTACTCCCCTCTTCTTCGCTCTTCTTCCCTCCTCTTCCCTCAGCTAACCCTTACTAACACCCCTCAGCATCAACCAAACATCTCCCGCCCTACCTCCACTTCACACTCCAAAAAACCAACCGTGAAACCCAAGATGCACTAGCCTACCTCGCCCGTTCCATAGGTTGTCAATCCAAAGATCTCGGAATCGCAGGTACAAAAGATAAACGCGCTGTAACAGTGCAGCGAATCTCACTCAAGCGAGGTCATAAAACGATGGAAACTGTTTGGAAAGCATGTAATGGTCTTAAGGGGGCTTATGGTGGGGGTGGGGAAAGGAAGGCGGTTAAAGAACGTGCGGATAGAGGTGCGAGAGTGGGGGACTTTTGTTATAAGGAGGAAGGACTGGATTTGGGTTTGTTGAGGGGTAATGAATTTAGGATTACGTTGAGGTGAGTGATTTGTTTGGGTTGGGTGGGTTGGGGGTGTGGGTGGGGTGGTGGGGGGGTGGGGTTGGGTGGGAGGAGTCTGTACGGGACATTTGGGGCGCGGGCTGGACTTGTGGGTCAGACTGGCCCGGGGGGGCGGGGAGGACAGAACGGCTTTGATATGAGGACTGCAAGGTCTGGCTGGACGATGATAGGGGTGGTCAGAATTGTCAAGCAGAGGCGGTTACAGGCGATCAGATGTTCTGGAACACTCGTCGTCTTCGCGTAGGTGGTTCAACTGGATAGGTTTAGGGGTATTGGGTGAAAGTTGGGGGGTTACAAGAAGTGCGGGCGGGGATCGGACGTAAAGTTTCCTATTTGAGTGGAAAGGAGTTAAAGGAAATGTCCATATCATCTTGAAACCCAACGCTGATCTTACAGAAACGTCGTGGGTGATAGTGATGATGCCATCAATACGACATTAGCAAGTTTGAGAGATTATGGGTTTATAAACTTTTACGGTTAGTCCTTTTCCGTCTCCGTCCGAGTCAGTGTGCTGTGGCGTGGTTGCGGGAATTTGGGTGTTTTCGGACATGCTTGTTTTTTGTCGGTTGGATGGATCGTTGATCAGAAGAAGAGCTGGGGATGGGTTCGACAAGCCTCCTTACTTCTTCTTTCTCTGGCGGTGTGGAGGTTGTGGGATGTGTGGTTTGATACTCTCCTTCTCCTCCTTCTTTTGCCTTTCGCCCGATTTCTGGTCTTTCACATGTCTCCCTTGATCCACTTCCTGTCTTTCTGGGGGTGGTAGTCCAGAGGCTGGCTCGCGTCCTTCTTGCTCCTTCATCCCTCCAATCTCTAGTGCCACCAATTCATATGGCCGCTCAAGTCTAAGCCCGATCACCTCCTTTCTCTCCCCCTTCCCCTCATTCTGGACAACCTTACCTCACCCCACCCCACCCCACCCCATACCCTAGCCAAACTGACACCTCCAGGAATGCAGCGCTTCGGCACCTCCTCCGTCCCCACGCACCTAACCGGTTTATTCATCCTCCAATCCCGCTGGTCCGAAGCTGTTGACTCAATTTTATCGCTAAGGCAAAACGAACATCCAGACTGTATCCGAGGTCGCCTTGCATGGCTTGATGAAGGTGATATTGAAAAGGCACTTAAAGAGATGCCGAGGAGGTGTGTGGCAGAGAGGTCGATTTGGGAATTTTGGAAACGGATGGGTGGGAAGAGCAGCGATAGTCTTGGAGCGCTGGGGACTGTGAGTTTTGGGTTTGGTCTGGGTTTGGGTTTTCTGCTTCGGGATGGGTACGAGTAGTCTGGGTCTCGGTCAGATCTGGGGTTCAGGGTACCGGGAAGAAGAGAAGGTCTGTGCCGAGGGGGTAGTCGGAGGAAACTTGGAGGATTGGATGAAGTTGGCCTGGATCGGGTCTTGCTTGAGTATAGCTTCAAGTCGAGAGCAGGTTCGGTCAATGTGTCTTGGAAAGAAGGATACGCGGGCTGTTCTCCACGATAAATCCTTTCCCTTTCTCCAACACCCGCAAACAACTTGAATCTCGCTAATCCTCAGATCCCCCGTAATCTCCGAACGATGTACGTCCACGCCTACCAATCCTACATTTGGAACCTCATCACTTCGGAACGCATCAAATTATCCTCAACTTCTGCACTACCGGGAGATCTGGTAATTGTGCGCGATTCGTCCAACGTACCCGATACCGACGCTCGACCGGCAGTTGAAACTTCCTCATCGCAAACTGTCAAGCATTTGACGGAAGATGATGTGGGACTGTATAGTATTTTCGATGTCGTCCATCCGTTACCTGGTTTCGATGTTGAGTATCCAAAGGGAAGGATGGGGGAGTTGTATGGCGAGTTGTTGAGGGCTGATGGGTTGGATTTGAAATATATGAGGAGGGATCAACGGTGAGTTATGTTTTTGGTTGGGGTGGGTTGGGGTGAGAAAAAAGTGAGAGAAGAGAGAAGCGAGGGAAGAGGAGAAGGAGAGATGGGGAAGGGAGGAGGGGGAAAGAGAGGCAACGAGCAGTTGGGGAGACGGAGGCGGTCGAGTGTGTCGTCCATCATTTACATGTAGGACCTTTGAACGATAGAGGGGACAGGAGACATGATTGTGTTACATTTCCCCCTATGATTTCCGCTGACACCACCAGCGAATACTCCCTCCCTGGATCCTACCGACCCATAATCAACAAACCCCAATCCCTAAAATGGTCAATCGTGCGATACACCGATCCCAACTTGCCCTTAGTCCAATCGGACGAAGATCGTATTCTGGGCCTTAACCCACCAGCGCCACATGATCCAGAGGGTATGTTCCGGGCTGTTGTATTGGAGATGATATTGGGTCCGGCGGCTTATGCGACGATGGCACTGAGGGAGGTTACGAGGGAGGAAACTAGTAGTTGGTGGCAGACTAGTTTGACTGTTAAGGGGGAAGATCAGGGGTTTAGGGATGGGGCTGGAGTGGGTGCGGGGGGTGAGGGTGAGGGTGGTGAAGATGGGGAAGGGGAAGGGGTGGAGGGGGAAGGTGTGGAAGTTGAGGCTGGGGCGGAAGTGGCCGAGTGATTAGTCTCAGTCGAGAATTTTGGGAGAAATACATCCTGTATATGAACATGACATCAAGTGACACCATTGTATCTTCTGGCTGCTTCTCATGACCATCTACAGGCGTGCGATGTACAGAATATACACTATAGTACTGAGCAGTGTAAGAGGAGAGTGAATATTTATCTGATCCGCCCATTTGGAGCCCCGCAAACAGCTGACTACAGAGCAAAATTTCACTCCGCCACCCAACCACTTCCTCCCATCTTACCTTCACCCTCCAGCCCTTACCAGCATGGTCCTATCCTATAGCAAAGCAGCGCAATACAGCGCCGAATCGGACATACCGACGTCGGAAGGCGGCGCACCAAAAGCCGAGGCGCCCAAGGTGTTTTCTAAGCAGGCAGCTACGGGTTCGGCGGCCGCACCAGCATCTACGCCAGAAGCAGAACCCCTCCACGCCCAGCCTGAAGAAATATCAGCACCCTCTACATCAATACCGGCGACATCACCAGTCGCTACTTCTTCATCATCAACAATACCCAACGGGAATGATAAACCCCTAATCAACCATCTCATCTTAGATGCCGGACCTCTTCTATCACTTACGCCTCTCCGTCATTTGGCCCAGAGGCTGTATACGACACCAGCGGTTTTGAAGGAATTGAGAGATCCGAAGGCCCGGGAATACCTACAGAGGATTAGGGAGGGCGTTGAGGGTTGGGAGTTGGAGGTTGTTCAGCCTGGGGCGGAGAGTATGGCTAGAGGTGAGTTTGGGTTTGGGATGGGTTTGGGTTTGGGTTTGGGTGGAAGTGGGTGTGGGCTATGGGGATAAGAGTGGAAAGGGTAGTCTTGGAGTTGGGAAGCCATCGGGATCTATCGGGGCATGAGGGCATAAGGAAGCGTGACCGAGTGGAAGGGAAGATAGTGGGCATGGCCTATCCGGCAATTGAGTCTTGCTCGGTCTGGCGTGTTATCGATGCGGTGACATGGCGTAACCCTTCCGATCTCAGTCAACACTACAACAAAACTAGTGGCGCAGTGCTGAATCTGCAGTGATTGCATTCGCAAAGAAGACGGGAGACTACGCCGTGTTGAGTTCGACAGATCTGGGTGTGATAGCCCTGACGCTGCAATGTGAAGTCAAGGAGAATGGGACGGAAGGCGTGAGGTTGGAGCCTGGGCAGAAGTTGGGTGGGGGGAATGCGCAGACTGGGCAGAATGGGCAGGGTGTGGCGGGACCTTCTGGGTCGGGGGCTGGGTCGGGGGCTGGGTCTGGCGTAGCGGGCGTGGATGAGAGTACAGGAGGCCAGGGTATGGGAGCAGTGGATGCTGAGGAGGGAGACGCTGCTGAGGGTGAGAAAGAGGGCGACGAAGTCGACGACGACGACGAGGAGGAAACAGGAGTAGAGGGAGAAGCTTCCGATACCGAAGCCGAATCCTCCCCCACTCCTCCTGTCCCATCGTCAGAACCCGTGTCGATAACTGTCGAACCCCCAACCGAGCAATTGAACAACCTATCAATATCCCCTACACCACTCAATGACTCTACTGCAGCCTCGCCCTCTATCCAAGTTCCAACTCCTATCGAAACAGCAGCAGACGACGGAGAAGATTCCGAATCGGATGCAGGGGAATGGATCACACCCTCTACATTATCGACACACCGGTCTCGTGATTTGGGACACCTACCAGAGGGTGGGAGAGACAATACAAAAGCGCTAGCGGCAGCGTGTATGACGGGTGATTTCGCCGTGCAGAATGTGCTTCTTGCGATGGGGTTGGGGGTTGTGGGTGAGGGTGGGAAACGGATTGGGAAGGTTAAAAGTTGGGTGTTGAGGTGTCATGCGTGTTTTAAGTGAGTTGATTTTCAAGATTGGTTGGATTGGGAAGATTGGGGGTGTTGGAGATATTGGACTTTGATAAAGGGTCGGGTTGGGAAGAGGACGGAGACGAGATTAGGAAAAAGTGGGAGTCAGGTTCGAAGGCGGGTCGAGATGTGGTGTTCTGGCCCGCCTCTCCTGAGACTAGCACCCAACCCACACTCCCTCTATGTGATATTCTCTCCATCTAGCATTCGCATCCACCATCAATTCATCGCATCATCACACCCTCCCCTCCCCCATACTTTCCCCCGCCCCAGCTAACGCCCTCAGAACATGTAAAGACCCCTCCAAGAAATTCTGCCCATCATGCGGCAACCCAACTCTCCTACGTACATCCACCACAACCACTTCGAACGGTAAAACCCACCTCCACTTAAAGAAGAACTATCAGTACAATCTCCGCGGCAGCAAATTTACGATACCGGATGCGAAACCTGGTAGGGCCAAGGGACAGTTGAAGGGTGGGACGGGGTTGATTTTGAGGGAAGATCAGAGAGAGTGGATGGATGCTGTAAAGATGGAAGAAGGTAGGAAGGGGAAGGAAGAGAAGAAGATGTTGAAAGGTTGGGATGATCCGGATGTGAGTTTTAGGTCAATGTCAAGGGGGAGTGGGCTGTTTGTGGGGGCCGGGCAGGATGATGTAGACTGTGTGTAAAGGAGGAAGCAGGGGAATCTTGAGCTGACCCTTCAGTGGATGCCTGAAATTATCACGGTGGGTATGTCAGGTAAAGGTCGGATGGGCGCACACGGCTTGCCAAATATCGGACATGGTCGTAAAAACCCAAATATCGCAAAGAAGAAGAGATAACGAGTGGGTGTAGATGTGTATGTGAGTTTCAATGTCGCATATAGAGGGATAGTAAGGAGTATCAGCTAACAGGTACAGATAAAGAGAGTAACAGCCTTGCAATTTGAGCTGCGCTCTCGAGATGGTAATGCACCTTGCCGTCGAATCTGGAAAACTGCTTCTGTCCAATCTCGCCTAAGTTTCGCCTAGGCTTTGACGAGATTCTACTCGTATATCCGAAAGCCACTGAGATCACTACTGACGAGTCTGCCGTCAATCCCATTCCTCTCCATCCCACATCTTCCCCCTCTCCACTTCAACACCGCCCCAGCGTAAGTGCCAGACACCTAATCTACGAGTCTGACACCCGCCCTCTATCCCCGGATATGAGGATACAATGAGGCACAGAACAACGTCACAAATGACACCTCCACCTCTCTGCTTCATCCTCTTTTGGTCGTTAGCCTGCGGACGCCAGTTGAGAATGGAGTGAGGAGACGGTGGGAGGGGCGCTATCAAGGACTCGCCGCTGGCCCGAGTATCGTGGTGCGGATCGAGTAGTATTCTGCGCCTACATGTATGGTTGAGGGTTGGATTATGCATACAGTGTTGTTGGGCTACAGGATACTTGTCAATGATCAAAAGGGGAAAGAACAAGAAGGAGTGAGATACAACCGAACTATATACAAGAAGCAGAGGTACGAGACAGTACCAAGCAAGTCAGAACAACAAGAGGAGCGAAATCGAAGTGATACAGAATTCTCACACTAGCCCACACCACCCAGTCCACGCAAACACTGGTGTACCCCACTTATCGCAAAGACCGCCGTAGCGGAGTCGCAATCACCCAGTCTGTATCCGCCGCTACGCCCTCGTACTTCCGTGCGAATGCCGGAGAAGGACGAACGACATCCCATGGCGACATGGCTTCGATAGATTCGTCCCGGCGAAGTCGAGGCGGAGTGATAGGTTCAGTCGCTGTGATATCGCCCGGAGATCGATTGACGGAAGGTGCTGTGCCGGATCGGGAATGAGCGCCTTTTCCAGTTGTGCGTGACTGCGAAGTCGGTAAAGAGGGTTGTGTGTGGTTGAGCCATTTGGCAGGTGTAACTGGTGGACTAGGCGGAGGGGAGTCTGACGGAGAAGGAGCGGGTGCTTTCAGAGGGATGTATGTCACTGGGAGAGGTAATCGATTACCCTTGATACCCTGCGCTGGGACGCCGGATGGGTGTAAGGTTGTCATTTTCAGACTGGTCCGGACTCGATGTGCAGAACGGGGTGTAATGCCCGTGGGAATAGTCCGAACTGGCCCTACAGCCAGTGATGCCGCCTGCGGTGCCGCTCGCAGACCGGCCGCTTTAGTCGGACCTGCAGGGGTGGGCGACGATGCAGATGTACTGGGGCTAGGAGCTGCAATAGTCCGACGAGCAACGAGAGGACGACGACTGAGCGGAGTAGGTGAAATGGCCGGACGGACAGATGTGCGCAATCTCGGAGCAGGGGATGGAGAAGATGGGGCAAGAGATGTGGGATTGTACGTCGGAATAGCCAATACCGGGTATTTAGGCTTGTGGGCGGTTGAGATACCTGGATGAAGGCGAGGTTGTGGGGTCAATCGCGCTCGAGTTTCGGAGGCAGTGGCTATGATTGCCGATGTCGAGGTGGTAAGATTGGAAACCAAGCGGGGAGTTAGGGTAGTGATGGGTTTGGCTATTGTTGGTTGGTACCGGGGAGAGAACTCTTTCATGTATTCTTCTTAGTCATATCAGCTGTATGCTCACGTTCACAGGTGGAAGGCGAAGAGAGCTCACCTTTTATCCCATCGAGCGGGTCCTGGACGCTGATACACACCGCTCCTAGTAAACAATCCTTCCAGCCGCCTTCCAACCCCGCCGCTGCTGTCTTCCATTCGGCATGGATAGCCTTCGTCCTAGGCGTCTCAACATCTGCGGCCGGTCGGCGGATCCGAGGTAGTGGGGAAGCAACATCGATCACCCCGAGTGTGCGCGCGACGGATTCGGCACTAGGTGGGGGCTTCATAGGTGGAGTGTCGGTCATTGAGCTGGCTGATAAGTTTGTGAAGGGACTCATACCCCAGCTGGACGGTCGAGGTTTTCGACCTGGGACACGAGGACGAGGAATGAGTGTGGGAGGTGTCGAGGGAATGGATGTTGGTGATGTTGGCCTAGTCGTAGACGGTGGCGCCCACCATTCCATACTGACTTTCCTCCTCAACTTCTGCATCCCACCTTCTTTACCGTCCTTCGCTATACCCTTCTTTCCACCCCAGATAGGGCTGCCGATGGGGCTCTCGGCACCCTTGGCTAGACCCGACCGCGCCGACGTAGAAGACTTCAAAGAGTTCTTCCATGATTGGGCGAATTTACTCGAGAACCCTAAAGTCGATTTTGGGCGGGGTGGGCGAGGTGATTCGGCAGGAGTTGTAGATGGGTATGGAGAGGGTGTGGTGGATCTGCCAGGTAAGGGTTTGGATGGGGAGGATTTGGGGTTTGGACCGGGACCGCGGCTGTGGCCGGGCTGGGAAGGCAGGTGTGCCGAATTGCTTCGATGGAGGAAATTGGGCATCCTGACGGAGTCGCCGTCACGCGCTGGGGTCAGTCTTCCAGTGGGCGAGTCGGATGTATTAGAAGGTGGGTATTATGGGATGAGGTATGGATGATGGAAGTGAGATGACGATTGAAATTAAGTTTGGCGGGTGGTTTCAGAGTTTGGGCCTTGGGCCTTGGGTACACGGACCGCCTCATCTTCCTATACAGCTAAGTTTGATCATGCTCACCTAGCAGTCCCCACAAAAGGCAGACATGTACCTGAGATAGCAGCACTCATTCTCACACCATAAGATCCATCCACAGCCAGTCCGCTCTATACTCTACTTCACTCACATCTACTTTCTCCCCGCTTTCAAATCCTCAATCACCTTTCCTACAGCTTCCTTCTCCCTCTTCCCAAATTTACCCTCCACTTTACACATATATCTCCCCTTAGCACCTCCACCTCTCACCCTCTTACCGCCTTCCCCACCCTCACCCACAAACCCATCCAGCACAACCGATATCCGATCTTTAGCCTCTTTAGCCGCCTTATCATCTTTACTCTGAACCAACAACAGACCACCGGCCACCCCATCTAGCGCCGACGTGACCACCACCACTTGCCCCGGATCTTCCTCCCCCTTGGCTAAAATCCCACCAGAAACCAAACCCAGAAATTCAAAATCGTGCGTCCCCTTTGAGTCCCTGTGTATCCAGACCACCCCACTCAGCGTCGTACTATCAACCAACAACCGCACAACCTCTTTTCTCAATACCTCAGATGTCGACACTCCCTCTTTGCGTAACTCTTCATTCCTCACCGCACGCTCAGCGACGTTTGTCCGGGCGCATAGTAATGCCTGGCTGACGCGGCTGAGCTCGAGCGAGCTTTCGGAGAGATATCGTATGGCCCTCGGACCGGCAGTAAAGAAGAGCTTGGTGGCTGATTTAGAACCTGATAGGGCGTCGGGTGCGAGAGAGGGGGGTATGACGTGGATGAATGAGCATAGGCCAAGGTGCGGGAGTTGGGTACCGCAGCAGGCATTTCGGTCCGTTTGGTCAATGCAACAGTGACGAATGACGCCCTGGTCTATCAGCAAAGTAGAGCTTTGTAGATGATGAGGATACTTACCCCTGCGTAATCCTTTGGTAGACCCCTTGACTCCCTCTCTGCATCGCCATCCCTGACCACCCCTTCGTCACCCTGGATAGAAACTTCGATCCAGATCTTCTTGGCTTCTGCAATGAGTGCATTACACTTCTGCTCCACCTCCTGAGCTTCGGACCAGGTGATTTGCCGGCTAAGCTCGACGTAGGGCGTTTCGAGAGACGGATGTGCGTGCATTGCCCAGGAAAGCGTGGGGAGGGAGTAGGTGTCCAGCACGGCGGACAGGAGGTGTTGTGCCGTATGGATCGTCATCTCATCTGTCAGCACGGGCATCATCTCCTTGATATCCCGAAGCTGAGACTAGCCCCTCGTAGAGCGGAACCTACCTGATCCGTCCGCCTATCCCAGTCCACCTCAATATCCACCTCCGCACCCTCCGCACCCTCCCACACCCCTTCATCACCCAATGCCACCCGAACCAGATGTACACTCTCCAGCTTTCTCCTAATGCACATTTCAACCCTGAACGCCTTTTGCCCGCCATTAGGATCGGAAAGGTGTAAATAGCCCATATCAGAGGGCTGACCACCGCCTATCAACCAGTCAGCTCCAGCTCAAGGGCGAAACGTACCTTCAGGGAAGATGACAGTGTCTTCCAGTTCTACTTCCCATAACCTGCCTGTACTCTCGATGGGTGTATCGGCCCCACCATTTGCGTTCAGGGGGGTGCTTGTCCCGCTGGCCGGTGCGGATCCCTTATCTTTCTTTTTGATCCCTTTACCCTTTTGCGCAGGGACGACAGAGATGGGTGCGGGTCGAGCTGATGTAACTCTTGATGTCAACCGACGGAGCAGTGGGTCACCTAAGTAATCAGCACAGCAACGATATGCGCCTTGACATTTCCAAAGCTACTCACGTTGACATGCGAGCAGGCCGACGATCCGCTTTGGGGGTAGATTTGCCGGATCGAATTGCAGTCGCAGGTAATCTTTCGGGGTGTCTGTCTGAGGCAGAGGGCCGAGAGTGTATGTCATCTTGGCCTTCAGGGTGTGAGTCGCTGTATAAGGGATAGACATGAGATTTTCAACGTTGAGATTGGGTGGATAGAGTGGGCGGATATACCCGATCGAGCAACGGATATACCCGCTCATTGCGCGCCATGAGCTCGAGGAGGGTAAGTGCCAGCTGTTGTCGTATTACTGCTCATCATTCTCTGAACATCACATTAGCCATACTGACGATCCGAGCGAGAAGTGAAAACGATGATGAAAGTGCCCACGCCGCGCCTGATTTGGGCCTAGGTACCTCAGTGCTCGCCTTGCTGAAATACCGACGGTATGCTCAGTGCTGAGCAGCCTGAGCCTCTGCTGACGATCGCATCAGCGCTTGCGATGTCCCGGTCGCGAGCTGAAACCACCAAGGTCAGACACCGAATACACCGTCATAAGGCCGAAGGGGCCTAGGTCTGGGCATGAAAGGTATGTGGAAGTGACACGAGCCGTTCGGGTTGGTCCCCCGAGGCAGAGAAGCGAAGAAGCGCAGAAGCAAAGACACCCTCCCGAATGATCGAAACGCGTATCACCCCCACTGGACTCGTGCCCTGGATTCTGAAGGCTCGTTGCGAACTTGTCCTTTGAGCAAGAGGGTACGTGACGAGGCGTGCTGTTCTTCTAGCCCCTCTCCTTCCGGATCCCCCCTGGACCCTAGCCTCAGCCGTATATGAGACACGGTCCGACCCGTGTTCAATCCCTCCATCACTTATCCCACTACCTGCTCTTATTTCAGCCGCACTTTCCTTATTTCAGACCGTCACCCTATACATCCTACCACACCCAGCTATCCCGCCGCAAACAATGACAGGACGCTCTTCAAGGCGATTTGTCATGCCTGGAACAGGCTCGAGGAATACTACTCAGTCTTGTGTCAGCACAACCGGAGACCAGACTCCGGGCGCCACGAGCCCTCTCCGCTCCGCGTCGTCTACCACTGGCGGGGACAGTCTCCAGAGTCAGAAAGATTCTGATAAGGCTGGTGAGTCTTTGAGGGATATGGTAGAAGTCTGCTGAATCGCTGATGGATCCTGCAGCTGAGAAGCAGAAGATCGAGGAGTTGCGGGCCGAAGCGAGCGTGAGTTAGGTCGATCTGTCCGTTTTCAGGTCACACTTGGCAGCTCTCTCAACACCCCTCAATGTACCCTGTCGTCCCTCTCTCTCATTTCAGACATAATCACTTCTCTTCCAAATGAGGAAGAATCCTTCTCGCTCACTGTTTAGAGGCTGAAATGTCTCGTGGCCAAACTGGAAGCAGAAGATGCGGAACCGAAGACCGGGGACGGGAGCGAAGAAGGCAATGGAGGCTCAGAGGACGTCGAGGGCTCAGGAAATGAGAGGGATTACAAACGTCCCAGGACGGATAATTCCACCCAAGATCCTGCGAAGAACTCCACGACGGACACGAAGCGTTGAGCATGACGGGCGCTGAGAGGATCGCCAGGGGCAGAGGCCTTGATATTGCTCTCATTGTAGTGTGGCAGATGAGATCATTACAAGTTGCGCGCACTACAAGGCCTGGACCGCTATGACTGAGTATGACGTTCCTCACAGCTATAAGACTTGGAACGTGATGACACGACTTCAATGCTGGTGGACGTAAATGTAAGCTGCTCATCAGAAGAAGGGTAAATGCACAGAGAGTAGCATATGATATATGAAGACAGACCAGCCAACACTCCGATTGTCCTAGTCCTACATATGGCGGTTATATTCTATCCGCATCCGGAACGAAAGCAGTGGGCACTACGGTATAAACCTAAGTAGTCTGAATAATGATGGGGTGAGGGGGTAATTTATGGTACCGGTATAGACAACAACATCCAAGAAAATCAAACAAGCGATGGGTGGTGTTTATGCGAGAAGCGCACCCATCCCGCCCAGCAGGACAAGGCTAGCAGTGAACCATACCGAAGGTGACATCCGCGCCGCAGCGGATTTCTTGGCGGTAACGGATGGAACAGCAGAAGCAACAACGACGACTTCGCCTGTCCCGTTGATTGCTGGATGGGATACGAGGACTTGGGAAGTTGGGAGGTCGCCGACTGGGAGTAGGGTCTGGGTGGCTATTTGTCCGGAACCAATCATGATCATCTAGACCTATCAGCTGGGAGTTCTCTAGGTTGCCAGATATTTTCTAGGTCAATTGCCAGAGAAGAAGAAGAGGTGGCTTACTTGTCCGGTAGATGGAACACCGTCGACAACAAGGAAGATCATAGCGGGTCCAGGTTGGAAGATGTTTGCGTTGGCAGGCATTTGCGAGACGTGCATTGTGACTTCGTTGGTGTCTTTGTTGAGTGTGTAGCTGGTGCCTAGTTCGAGGTATCGTTGACCGAAATTCATCTAAGGGGTCAGCCTACACCTTGAACCGGATGCACAGAGCGTGACCTACACCATGGGTGCTGAATCCAGTACGGATGACGACAACCTTCGTAGCTCCCGGATCAGATTTGGCCGTCTGAGTGTAGTTGAGACCCCAAGCAGCTCCACCCTGATACATCAGCTTGGACCCAGATTTATCAACCGGTAGATAAACTCACATAAGTCAACGACAATGGCCAAGCACTGGTTGCTTGAGGTCGGACAGAAGAGTACCAGCTAGGGTACCATCGCTCGACAACATAGCTCGTTCCCCATTTAACGGTAGTGACGTCTTTGTTTGGGTTAGAGCCAGAGACCATGAGGGAGCCATCGGCGAGGAGGATTGCGGTTGAATGATACATCCGCTCGTGCTGCGATGCGGAGAGGCCAGTTCGGGAGAATCGCTTGCCCTTGGCTGCATTGGGACTGGGGGTGTCAGCCGGGGTTCACACTTGGAAAGTAGCGGATTAGCTCACTCATAGATTGCTGGCATGTAAATAGGGGCCTGGCCGTATGATTGACCGAACGAGTATTTGTCATCACCATAACCCGCCGTACCCATGTTAACACTAAATCGTCAGCTCGGCCATTCGCCGTTGATCGGACGCGACTAGCTCACCCATTGCCTAACCACAATGTCCCATCAGGGAGGTATACCAAATTACCCATCGACCGTCCCTCGGGCAGATTATCATCATCGACATACTTGGCAGCGCCTTCCGGTGTGATTCGTACACAAGTGTTATCGGCCTGAACAGCAGTGACGTTGAACCGAGCACCTCCATCATCGGATTTAGACAAATCGGCATCTGATCCACCGCAGAAGAGGATTGTCTGTTGATAGTTGTTGGCAGCGGTAAGGGGGAGCATGACACTAGCGCCTGAAGCGGGGTAGACACGTTGGGCGTATGGCATGTCGGGAAGGGGAATTTCGGTCTGGGAGGCAAAGTCGTATAGGATCGTAGAGTAGCCGGCTTGCATGAACATGCGGCCTGAAAGTCAGCGCGAGTGTCACCAGACAGGGTGAGGGGAAGAGGGAGGACATACCGGAAGACATAAGCCATGAGAGGGGGAAGAGGTTCATGGGGACTGTAGCATTTAGGAAGTCCATTTTTATTTGGGCGCCTCGTTTGGGGTAGAACTCGTATGTGGGGTTGTTTTGGACATAGGTTGAGACGTAGCTGAAAGTCAGCTAGCGTGAAGGCGCTTTGGAGCCATGTAGCTCACCCTCCATTGATATCACCACCGAAGATAGCTAATGATCCATCGCCTAGTGCCTCGACGGTAGGGTACCATCTCTGACTCTGCCTTTGTCAGCTAGCCGAGCGACAACGAAGCCAGAAATAACTCACAGTCATAGTCAGAGCTGCCGTTCCCTCTTGCCAAACACATTTGCCATCGTCGCACGGTGTCAACTTCCGAATAGCCTCGCCTCCATCTGTATTGCCATATGGGTTCGCCCCAGAGGGATTGGCAACCTTATCCTGCACTGCCACACCATCCGTCGTCACTGGCTTGTTCCCACCAAATACAATCCACGATCCATCCGCCGTCGTCATGCCCGCCGCGCAGAAGGTGTTGGAAGTGACGCCCATGGCAGTTGGGGTGTTGCTTGAAAGATCGTAGGATACACCCCATGCTGGACGAGACTTGCCGTTGACTGTTACTTTCAAGGGGTTGTTTTCAGTTTCTGATAGTCAGCGTCTGTGCGGGCTGCACCGCAGACATAATACGTACTGTCAAGGATGTAAACAGTGTTTGCAGTTCCCAAAAACATCATTTGCGCCGACACGCCTGAATCCCCAACGACCTCAAATCCGCCTAATGGCACTTGCGCAGCTTTGGGCTCGAGCGTCCGTCGACCGAGTTGTGGGTGGACATCTCTGTCCAAGTTGTGATGCCGCGCGAGATCTCGATGGCGGGAATGGCGATCTAGGGGAGGTGTAACGAGAGATGCAGAGGCAAGGACGAGGGGGAGAGCGAGCATGGCGAGGTAAGGGGACATGATGATGTTTTGTTTATTATAAATAAGGGCCGAATTATAGGTTTAGTAAAGAGCGTGAAGTTGTTTGGGCCGGAAGCGATACCGAGATTAGAGCCGAGGGGATAAGGAGCGTGATGGTCGTCAAGGTAACTATGGTAGGTTACCAATGTTTGACCTTTGGTAGAGAGGGTCGAGCGATCCGATTCCCGTGAGAGGCCTGCCGTAGATCTCGACTGATCCAGATGACGAGCCGAGCGCGGGATTGTGATGACTGCTCAGACCGGTGTTTACGCGTCGGACGGGGCGGGGCGGGAGGGGGAGTGAGACGATAGGGCAGGGAGAGATGTATGAGAGAGGCGAGAGATGTTTGGGTAGAGAATAGATTTAGGGCGACAAGGTTGACCGTGCGAAAGTATTAGATTACGATTGCAGTGCCGCGCAAAGCTCACTCTGGCTTGGAGACAGGGTCCAAGCGGCCGGTGGGTGCTTTAAGGGAGTACTATCTATTTGTGGCGCACAGTTTCAGAGGGGGAAGATGCGAGACAAGTGAAACGGCAGATCTATCGGATGGGACCAGCCCTGATTGTTTGGTCTGTGGGGTAGGAAGGGGTAAGGGTCGATGGAATCGTGGTGGTCCGTCGGATGGGACAGATTGTGAATTTTGGGAACCTTTCGATTCTCGGGTGCCGTGAGCGCCGAGGGGCAAGCTGAAACGCAGCTGGACTCGAGCGAGAGGGATGGTGTTGGAGAAGAGAGGATGGAGAGATGCAAGGATGTTCGATGCAGGCAACTCTATCCACCCCTGCAGCGATCAGGCGAGTATAGAGAGCACCAAAAGCTCCCCCGGCAAAGGGGTTGAAACGCGTCCGGATGCCGTAACAAAGGCACCCGGAGGAGAAGCGCGTCCCTTGGGCTTACCAAAATAGAATGCCAGCTTTAGGTATGCTATATATTGCGATCCTTACTTATCTTGCATAGCCTTTGCTGTGCTTTGACCTATGTATTCTCCAATGTGACCGAGGGCTGTCATTTACCCTATGTCGAACTCGGATGCATCAACAGCTTTTGCGAGATAAGGGAAAGTGGCGCCGGAGACCGAGATTGGGACCGCGTTTCAGATGTGTTTCAGATTTCGGTGGCGGTGCCACTAATCAAGAAGTGGGTCTAACTACATCGCTGCACCGCAGTGGACTGGCCTGAGAGCTCATATGACTTCAGCAAGCTTGTCCTTTAGACCACTTGGCGGTGTGTATCATACTTTCGGATTGTATGTAAGTCGAAAGCAAGCCTGGGGCAGCGACAACGCTCAGAAAATCTCATGGATGCCGACAGCCACGATCATTTCTTTGGAGGATATCGGATTTGATGCAAGCAGTACAGACCCCGACAAAGAGAACTTCTCTCTCCGACTCGAAGGAGGTACACTGAAACGACTACACTGACTTATGACGTCAATAGGATAGGCTTAGTCAGCGAGCATATAGGCAACGGAGCATTACATGTAAGGATAGCCAAGATCAGACGTGTGCCAAACTCTGCCACTTGCGACCCCTGTTTCTCACCCTTGTAGGGAGTAAGAGATCAATGGACAGACACGTCATGGTGTTTTGGCAAGCCTTGCAGCGACAAGGTCGGAGCAGACATATAAGAAACGGCCTGTCGGCTCTTTTCCCCCTCTCGCAAGCCCCTTTGACTGACCTCAATATTCGCCACTTCTTGACCTTGACCTGCCTTTCTACCACTTTTGTCCACTATTTCACGCTACCCACATCACACTTCATCCTACCCAAACTCCTCGATCCCAGCACACATCATGTCCGGCTACAATCCATCACATGACGGGGGCGGCGGCGGGACCAGTGGTGAGCGGGAGTTCCGATACTACTCCTTTCCCAATCCAGCCACGAACGGCTTGGAGTCCACCAGCGGCACTTCTCCTGATACTCCGACCTCCAAGGTGCTTTCTGTCGAGGCCCTCCAGTTCCACCGCCCGGAAACCAATCCCATTCAAGGCGGCTCGGTGCTCTTTCTCCTTCCGAGCACGTCCGGCGACGCGGCAGATTCCGTCGTTTGGCTTACCGACGACCCGAATTGCGTCAGTGGCAAGATCTTCGACACAAATTCGATGGGATTCCCCACTGTAACGGTGACTCTCCCAAAGGGCACTCTCGTCAAGACCGTCATTGACGCCCTGCAGGGTGAAGAGCCCTCCGCGCAACAAACCTACCCGTGGACCACAAACTACCGAGGTGCGTCGACCATAGACAACGGGCCGCGCGGGGGGCAGGTGCAGCCGCGGGCATGCCAGCTCTGGACAGATGTTCGGAAACCCCGTGAGGTGGCTGATTGGGACGAGAGCCTGGATGACTCGGCAGCTCTCGTGCAGTTCTCATACGTGGTTGAGCCTTCGTCGCACGCGAGGAAGGGTGTCATGATCCAGGCGGTCAAGCCGTAGACTTCCTTCGAGAAGTCCCGCTGGGTGGCCATGGTGGCAGGAAGAACTTGATAGGTGTGAAGAGGAGAGAGATTATCAAGCGTAGTCTCTTTTGAGGCTTTCGATGTTGGCCGAAGGGGTGCATTCTATGGCGAGTGGTGACATGTGCATAGACCAGCGCAAGGGCTAGCTGTATTTTCCCGATGCATACGATAGGTGTTCTGGCATCGAAGCAACATCATAAAGGAGATCTCACATAGTCTTGCTGATCCATGTAAGTCATCATGCGTGGAATTCATACACAGCCTGAAAGAGCACTCAGCGAAGACTCGCTCGCATCTGCACCTGCACAAAATCATCTCGGGAAGTTTCGGCCGAAATTCCCGGCCGAAGGGATTTGCCTCCGTCCGTCCTTGTCAGTCTAACTCGTATTTCGGACTGGCCACTCGTATCTACAGCAAATCTCAAAACTCATACAGTAGCTACCAACATGTCTGACAAAGTGTAAGTCTGACTCACTTCAGCTTACAGGGCTTTCGGCGGCACAGGGCTAACGGGTCAGATTCAAAATCACAGTTCTACCCGGAGACGGTATCGGTATGTTCCCCCCTTCCCCCTGCCTCTAGGATAGACACTCATGAATCAGGACCCGAAGTCACTGCGGAGGCTGTCCGAGTACTCGAGACTATCGTCAAGCACACTTCACTCCGATTAGAAATTGTTTCTAAACACTTTGGAGGAGCTGGGATTGACGCAACGGGTGATCCATTACCTGAAGACACGCTGAAATCGTGTAAAGAGGCTGATGCGATTCTTCTGGGTACGTTTGGTTCTGATCACTTTTTGTATTCTAATCTCGACATGATTGATTGCAAGACTCGAGATATGGGAAGTCGTAAGGGGATTAGGCTGACGTACAGGTGCGGTCGGAGGACCTAAATGGGGTGTCGGACCCGTTCGGCCCGAACAGGGTCTCTTGCGGATCAGGAAGGAGCTTGGCCTCTATGCCAATATCCGACCGGCGAGCTTCGCCAGTGAGAGTCTATTGGAGTATAGTCCGTTGAAGGAGGAAGTGGCTAGAGGGTTTGATATGATTGTGGTTAGAGAGTTGATTGGGGGTATTTGTAAGTTGTCCTTTTTTGGCTGTTCGGGCAGGAGGGGGTTCGACGAGAGGAGGAGTATCGAGAATTCACTCCTGGACATACTTGTATGACTGTTTGATCCAAGCTGACACTTGCAGACTTTGGTGAACGCGGTGAACTAGCCGACTCGAAGGATCAATCAGCCTACGACACCTGCTCCTACTCTGTTCCCGAAGTTGAGCGCATCACTCGAGTCGCCGCTCAGGTAGCCATGGCCTCGGACCCTCCATTGCCCATTACGTCCGTCGACAAAGCCAATGTCCTCGCTACATCTCGACTATGGCGCAAGACAGTCACTGAGCTCTTGACGAAAGAGTACCCACAGTTGAAACTCAGCCATCAACTTGTTGATTCGGCTGCGATGATTATGGTCGCTAGTCCTCGGAAGTTGAATGGTGTTATCCTCACTGAGAATATGTTTGGGGATATGTAAGTCTGGCAAGTGTCTATTGGGAACAGGAGAGAAAGAGCTGATCCGATAGTCTTTCAGATGAATCTTCCGTCATTCCTGGTTCGCTCGGCTTGTTGCCTTCTGCCAGTTTGGCAGGTGCACCAGACCCCACCAAGACTGTGACTGGGATATACGAGCCGTAAGTCGACCATGTCTATCACGATCTGGGATACAGCTTACATAACAGCATTCACGGTAAGTCATAACCCCAATCTCCGTACCCGAAATCCGGACCAACGCTGATATCACAGGCTCCGCCCCCGACATTGCCGGTCAGGGCATCGCAAACCCAATCGGCACAATCCTATCCGCAGCCATGATGCTCCGCTACTCTCTCGGAAAAGCCGACGAGGCAGCTATGATTGAGCAAGCCGTCAAGAAAATGTTGGATGATGGTGTACGAACAAAAGATCTGCGTGGGAATGCGGGTACGAAGGAGGTTGGAGATCGGGTTTGTAAGGCTTTGGAGGAGATGTTGAAGAAGTAGGCGCCGTGGGTGGAGGCGAATAAAAAAGCATTTGGCAGGAGTTTGATGCACAGATCTGTGGTCTGAAATTTGGGGATATTGGATTGGGCTTATGAGGGAAATGGGATGGGTGCGGCTCACGTACAGTGGATCCAGTCCGGGGCAGAGTCTACCTGGTACCTGATCCCATACTGACCGTCTGACCCTTCGTTGCTCATTGACTCTACCCTGCTTGCCTATGGCATCGAACATCCGACAGCTCTACCTTGCTTCAGGGGTACACTGACATATTGCCGCAGGACGATAAAAGCGGACGAGCACAACATGACGTCCCAGGCAGGACCTTAAAGGAGACCCTCCTGCTTCAGGGAGAACTCGAGGAGAAGGTGAAAGGATGTGAGTCTGCAACGGTTTGAAGTCATAAGACAGGTCGCTGCGCAGGATAACCATAACGGGGACTGAAAAATCACCTCTCTTCAATACCTCTCTTCCCTGCCAACCCAACTTCGATACCCAATTATCGACATTACCCCTTCATCACTACTCTACATACCCCATACTTCATCATGTTCGGAGAGAAGTACATCGAGGCAATCGATCTCTCGCGGTCAGGGTCGGATACGGGCGCGAAGACAGATACCGCCAGTACTCCCGTCGGCGCGACCCAGGACGACACATCTCTGTCAAGGGCAAGGCCGCTGAAGTCAGAGGCTTACAGTCACAAAACTGCGTCCACGCTGGCTGGGTGGAAGGCCGCTTGGCTCAATCTGTGCGCTTGCGCGAGGACCGAGGTGCGCAAAGAGGAGAAGGCGGAAGATGCAGGGCGGAAGGTCGATTTCGTTGACAGCTCCCAGACCCAAGAGCTCGCCACTCAGACGCCGACACAGGGTCAGCAGACCACATTTGAGGGAACACAACCCACAAAGTACGCGCCGGAACCGCCTTACGTCCGGCAAACCCAGGAGGAACTCGATGAGATCAAGTTCTGTCCGAGATCTTACAAATGAGCTGAGTGGAGTAAAATTGAGCACGGGGGTTGGACGGCGCGTCATTTTGCTATGTGATGCATTGGCTGGGGGTAAAGCGTACTCGCACGCAGACCGTAATCACGAGAAGCAGAAGTGTCTGAGTATGGCTGAGGTGAATTCAAGTCCATACAACCCAAGCTAGCAATCGCTCTGACCCTATCATTGACAGCACAGATCAGTCTCCAATCTCCCTCTGTATCCCTGATTCCGTATTTGTACACCAAAACACCGCCTACTACACCGCCCTCCTATACACTCGCCAGCGCCAATTACGTCCCACTACTCGCTAGCGAGATTCCAGACCAGATTAGCCCATTGAGCTTTCGACCTTGTCTTGTCGAGCGTCGTGGTGTGAACATCTTCTTTGGCGTCATTCCCTGCTGGGGTCAGTCATGATTCCCTACATCTTGACGAACATAACGGAGGGTGGTATATGCCAAGGAAGAGTGGTTGTGGACTTACTGATGATTATCTTTGGAGAAGCTTTGTCTGTTGTGGGGAGAAGTCGGAATCCTATATCGTTCAAAAGCTTTAGGCGGAGACTGTGAAGTATCAGCCTTGACCATCGTACATCCTGAATCTTCGACCACTCCGTCCCTTCAATGAAACATTGGATCTGGCCTGATATCCATGTAGATGCAGCAACCTTCCACCATCCCCACTTCCGTCCGGCCTCTGCTCATCGCCCTCAAAGTGAGTAAGACTGCCAAAACTCACACATCCGACTCAAACCCCTCCTCTTCTCCAACTTTCCATCCCCCAACTTCTTCCCTCTCATTCTTACATCTCCCCAGCTCTACCTCTCTTTTCCCTAGTGACGCCTGTTCCTCATTCAACGCCTTGCCCGTCGCGTAGTGCTGTTGCTCCAAGTGTCGCATTTGGTCATTATGCTCTGATGGGGATGGGACGGATGAAGGTCGGAGTGCAGAAGATGCGGCAGCCGAGTGTTGTTTTTGTAATTCTAGTCAAGTCAGCTTCAGTCTGTATATTGTTCTAAGGCCCAAACTCACGTCGTAATTCCACGTCCAGCTTGGAGATGATATCAGCTCTTTCGGCGTCTTTGGCATTGACGGCTGCTTCTGCTGCTGCTAGGTTGTCCAATTCGTCCTCTGGCGATAAAGTCGTTCCAACATCCACTAGGACGCGTCTGGAAGATATCAGCGAGCGGCGCTTGTAGTACATCGCCAGACCCACCTCAATTCTCCCCAGACATCTTCGGCCATATCCACTATTGAGCCTGACCTGTCAAACGATTGATTTGGATCATCCATAAACGCGTGCGCCGAGGATGAAGAAGCGACCATTGCCATCTTGCGTGTATCTATAGACTGTATAGGTTTGAAGGGGTGTAAGTGAGGTGTGTGATGAAAGTCAGGCGCCCTTGTTGACGCGTCGGTGGCGAAAAACTTTGTGGAGGAATGGGGATTGATTCCGCGGGGGACCGAATAAAGATCACTGTTGTGGGGGGAAACGACGTCACAGCTCATGAGCTAAATGTCGCTTTGGCCTTGCACATACTCTATACGACCCTCGCACATCCATTGCTTACCCTTCCTGTAGGCACTTACCATCTCACATACTCACAGTCAACATGGCCGCTCCTCCCCCAGGCGCCAAGAGGCGTCATACCACCGACAAGAAGCTAGGAGAGCGTAGGCGCGAGAGAGCAGCCGGCAGCTCGAGAGATGCAAGTGAAGAGGGTGAGTGATTGGCTTGATGATTGGGAGGGGTATGCGCTGACTGCGTGATTCTTTCTCTATCACTCTTGACTGCCTCTGCCTCAAATCGGACCTATCTACGCTCTCTTTCCTTATACCTCCTACTCCAACCACGTCCCACTCCCCATCTACCACTCGTGCCTGACCCGCCTCCTCGACGACAGATAACGAAGAGGAGCTTTCGGACGTTGGCTCCCTCGCTTCCAATCACAACACCCGCCTACCACCTTCGGCTCATGTTGGTCTACCCATGCCGGCCACACATGCCGGAGCGGGACCCGCCCCTGGAATCAGTGCAGCTCACAGGCGCGCACTGGGCCAGAAGAAAGTGGCTGAGTCGGGCCACGCCGGTGAAGGAAGTCAGAGCGACGGTGTGGACTCGCCAGTGTAAGTCTGCATGCTTATGAGCTCTACTACTTGCTGACGGTAAGGTATGACGGAGATGTAGAATCATCATCTACAATCGGCGGTACACCCATCCATTCAGGATTCGTAAACTCTACTTTACCTACTCATATCCGCCGCCCTTCCTCCCCGACCCCCAACAGTGGTCCCGCCCAAGCCCTCTCAACCTCCCCTACCAAGAATTCCAACCGCCTCCCTACTCCCAAAGCATCCCGACACAACCTTACCGAAACTACCAATCCGGCACCACACGACGTACCCGTTGCGGCTTCTCAGGCTCTGTCGCCAGCCACTAAGTCTCAATTGCAGCCATTATCAAGTAAGACGAGTTCGTCCGCTCTTGGTCCGCCCAAGATGTACTCCCGGCCCGTCGAATTGAGTCCGGAGAACATTACGCAATTTGTGAACCGGGCGATTGAGGGGAGGGGCGCGGAGGATGGCGTTGAGAGGTGGTGGAAGACTAATTCACCGCCTGAGGATCGACCAGTGAGGATATATGCCGATGGTGTATATGATTTGTTCCACTTCGGGTAGGTCCATCATTAAGCTTAAGGACAGAGCTGATCATTAGGCATGCCCTACAATTGCGTCAGGCAAAATTATCATTCCCTAAAGTCCATCTTTTGGTTGGTGTATGTTCGGACAAGTTGTGCGCGGATCACAAATCCGCACCGGCCATGACGCACGCAGAGCGTTGCGAGTCGGTTAGACACTGTCGATGGGCGGATGAGATCTTGCCGGACGCGCCGTGGATTGTGGATCAGGCGTGGATGGATAAACATCAGATTGATTATTTGGCGCATGATGAGGTTGTTTATCCTAGTAAAGGGGTGGAGGATGTTTATGCTTTTGCGAAGGAACAAGGTGAGTACGGTTGGGAATGGGATGGGGGAAGAGTGGAGAGTGGAGAGAGGCGAGTGAAGAGGCATAGAGGGAGAGCCGGAGATTTCAAGGGACAACGAGCTGACAGACCCCCAGGCAAATTCCTCCCAACCCGCCGAACACCCTGCATCTCCACATCCGACCTCCTAGAGCGTATCGTCCGTGGATACAGGGACGGCTTTTTCGATTCGAAACTAGAGAAGAATGGTCATCCGGAACTTTTGGCCGCGGATGTCGATTGGGATAGCTCGGCCAGTGTGGATAAGCGAGAAAGGAGGAAGAAGAAGGCTAGTGCTGCTCATGCGCAGCAGCAGTAGGTCCGGGGTGGATGGGAGGATGGTGAATAGAGGGATTATGAGATTGGGTTTGGGAATTATTTGGTCGGATTGATGGGAAATATGGGTTCTTGTTGTGTATGTAGTTATGCCAAGTTCTGTTTTTCATAGAGTAATGCCTCCTGATCAGTGCGTTCGACGAGCCCTCTTTCGGCAGCATGACTTGTAGTCTGGGCAAGTGTGTCGATTTGGCTTGATGCGCTGGGAGTGGAAAAGGGCTGGAAGAGCAGCCTTGAAGCTTGGAGGGGCCGGCGGTGCGGATGGACAATGGCCAGGTTTACCCTGGCACTTAAAATCCTCGGTGGAAATTGTATCCCCAATCTAACGATGGTTATGGGCCCAATCTTGCTTCCTATACCACCCAACATTTTCC